>OY735230.1:19853648-19863648 GCA_963457665.1 Thysanoteuthis rhombus | reverse complement strand
TATATATATATATATATATTTATGTGTGTTTGTGTGTGTGTGTCAGTGTGTGTGTGTGCATGTGTCAGTGTGTGTCAGTGTGTGTGTATTGTATATGCTATTGCTCCTGTAAATATAGAAGTGGTGCCTCCAGATGATGACCCTTAGGTCAGGCATAGTTTCAGGGTCAAAACATCACAAATACTAACCCTGGGCACCCAATACTTTGTGATACCATCAGGCTTTGTTGGTTCTCTGTTACATCCCAGAAATGCCAGATCCATGCAAATGCAGTTTCCGCCTGATCTTGGAACCTATCCTCATAAATATTTACATAATGTGTTTGCATATATACATACATATATATATATATATATATATATATATATATATATATATATATATATATATATATATATATATATATATATATATAGGCTGTGAGCAGACCTTGAAGTGGAAGGACTGCCAAAGTTAGGATCTGGCAAGAAACCGAGAGAGCTAAAGCTGAGTATGCTTGCCAAGGAAATGAAAATGGGCTGAATGCTGCTGTAAGATGTTTCTACAAGAACTATAGAATATATGTATATATATATGTATATATATATATATGTATATATATATATATATATATATATATATATATATATGTTATGGGTGATCATTTGAAAAATTGGGAAAAAAAGGTGATCGATGAATGAGTAACTTCTCTAGCCTTTTGGGGGGCAATGATCACTAAAAATGTCTGAATTTTCCAAAACCTAGCTTGACTCAAATTAAGGTTTCAATTTAGCATGAACTTACTTTGCAAATTGAATCTTCACCGAAAGTCTACTTAGCGTGAAAATCAGAAAAAAAATATATATCTTGTATAAATGATGTACATAATCATCATCATCATCAGTCTTTTAACGTCAGTTGTTGGACATAGATGTTCCCTAGGATTCGCCACACTTTTCTATCGTGGACGTCATGGGGCCAGTACTTTCTGAATTTGTCTAGCTCATTTCTCCATTTAATACTCTGCCGGCCTCGGTTGTGCATGCGATCTCTGGGGATTTATGTTGTGCGTTGTGATGTCCATCGGTTGTCCGCCATTCTAGCAACATGGCCAGCCCACTGCCATTTGAAATTTTTTAAAGGATTCTATGATGTCCCTGACTCCCATCTTCTTCCAGATGTACTGTCTTGTGGTCTCTCCATGTGAGGCCCAGCATAATTCTTTCATGTGCATGTTGCATATCCAAGTAAGGTTGAAAGCAGAGCAAGACTCCTTGACAAAGTAACAAATGATTGAATTCTAATACGCATAATACCCTACATAAAATGACAAACTACATGCATGACATAAGCTATATATCAAAATCATAGCTGAAAGTGGTATGGTGTTTGATCAACACTGCTTGTGTGCCATTTTAATATGACTGTTTTGTTTTTGAAATCCCTAAAACGGTTACATGGTAAACAACTGATGCCCCAACGAGAGAAAATTCACACATTGTACTGTAATAACAAAGTATATGAGAAACAGGGGAAAAACACTGAAGAAAATTACATACATTGGCATTGATAAATATTGGGAAATAAGTGACTGAAGTGACACAAAGAATTTTGAAAAAGACTTTAATAGCTAGTGTTCAAAGCTGTAAAGCTTTCTAAACATATATACATATATATATATATATATATGATGTATAGTGACCATCTTACTTTCATACATGCCTATAAGTATTTACTAAATTTGGCTTGTACATGACATTTGTTTCAATAAAGTTCATGTGGAGACTTAAGTTTTGGCATCCTTCATCAAAAATGAGACGGCACGATTAACTAGACAAGTTCATAAAGCATTGTCTCCACAATGGCCATGAATCTTTGGAAAGGTTCATGGCCGATGATGAATGCCAAAAGGCTGCTCCTGATTCTACTAAAGTTTTGCTTAGATCAGTTCAAAGCCACAGTAGTGGGGTTACCCAGTGAGGATTTAATACACTATATTGGTGAACTGACAAGCAAGACAACCCTGGTAACCATCACAACACAACCAGAGACCAGCAATTACTATAAATTTAGCTCAAAAGACTTGTGGAGTTGGACAATCTCTTTGTCAGAAATAGAATGAAGAAAAGGCACATCTACTCATGATTCATTAGACCTGCTACCCTTGCAATACTATAAATTAGACACTTGCAACCTCTGGAGAGTTGTCTGAAGATATGAAAACAAATAAATTAGCGCTAGCATTCCAAAAGAAATTATGAATCATCACTACCCATATATATATATATATATATATATATATATATATATATATATATATATATATATATATATATATATATATATATATATATATATATATATATATATGTATATATATATATATATATGTATATATATATGTATATATATATATATATATGTATATATATATGTATATATATATATATATATATATATATATATGTATATATATATATATATATATATATATATATATATATATATGTGTGTGTGTGTATATATGTATTCATGCGTTGTGGTGGTGATTAATCAAAAAGTTGGAAAAAATAGGTGATCAATGAATAAGTTACTTCTTTTGCCTTGTTGGGCTGTGATCACTTAAAAAGGTCTGAATTTTCCAAAATAGCGACCACCTTAGCATAGACTTACATTATGTATGTAACCCTCCTCTAAAAATCCATTTTGGAGAGGAATTTTCCAAAAATGAAAACATTTTCCCTACTCAGAATTGACAATGAACAGTCAGGGCTGGCAGAGTCAGGATAGATACTTTAATAGATAGATAGATATAAGTGTCTGAACAAATGAATAACATGAATCTAACAACAGTGTTTAAAGGGTATCCACAGGTCCTGAGTCAGTGGGGCCTGTTCATGAATAGCCCAAAGGTCTGCAAAATAGAGTCAAGGTGAAGTGTAATGAGTGCACAGCTAACCCAACCCTTTAAATTGAGGGTTTACGTGCTATTGTCATAGGTTTGATGGGAGTTTCCTTCTCCTGGTAGATGCAAGAGCTAGGTATATATATATATATGTATATATATGTATATATGTATATATATATATATATATATATATATATATATATATATATATATATATATATATATATATATATATATATATATATATATATGTATATATATATATATATATATACATATATATATATATATATATACATATATATATATATATGTATATATATATATATATATATATATATATATATATATATATATATATATATATATATATATATATATTTATATATATTTATATATATATATATATTGTCCTTTCCCAGGCAGATGCCTCATATATGTATATATATATATATATATATATATATATAAATACATACATATATATATATATATATATATATATATATATATATATATATATATATATATATATATATATATATATATATATATATATGTATGTATTTATATATATATATATATATATATATACATATATGAGGCATCTGCCTGGGAAAGGACAATATATATATATATATATATAAATATATATAAATATATATATATATATATATATATATATATATATATATATATATATATACAATTTTGCAATTAATTAATCCTATTAATCAATGGTAAAAATTGTATTTAGAGATATTGGAAACTAGGTGTTAGGCGGGGTAATTATGTTGAAATTCCTTGGAATTTTGTGTTGCATCTTGTATATCTAGCTACCTATGATATTATGATGGTTAGTAATCTAGTGTCACAGAGTAGTGACCTGAGCATGATGGTTAGTAAGCACATATTGCAGATAAATTCGCTTGCGGAGTGGGTTTGATTTTCACTGAGCTCTCATCTGCTAAGGCCTTTTGCCAAACTAAACTAAGCTAACGAAAAATCTATAAGGGCATTGACCATAGCATGATGATTAGCAAGATCATATTGGGGATCAATTCACTTGTGAAGTGGGCACACACACACACGCACACACACACACACACACATACATAATTACATATATATATATATATATATATATATATATATATATATATTTGTCCAAAATGCTCCAAAAGTTTTTTTAAAAGTTGATGTCACATCACAAGAGGAAAGTTCCACACCTGACCTCATTGAAGGATTCAAAGATGGGATCCCATTATTCTTAAAAAGAAGGGTGTATGACAAATGCATCCTCCCAATAGCTACTTATGGAGCTGAAACATGGAACCTAACCAAGAGACAGATCTGCAAATTGAGAACCATGCAACGTGCACATGAAAGAATTATACTGGGCCTCACATGGAGAGATCACAAAATAGCACAACATCCGGGAAAAAACAAGTGTCAGGGACATCATAGAATCCATTAAAAATCTCAAATGGCAGTAGGCTGGCTATGTTGCAAGAATGGTGGACAACAGATGGATATCGAAACTCACAACATGGATCCCCCAAGATCACATGTGCAACTGAGGCCGGCAGAATATTGGATTGAGAGACAAGCTACACAAATTCAGAAAGTACTGGCTCCGCGACGCCCCTGATAGAGAGTAATGGCAAATCCTGGGGAAGGTCTATGTCCAACAATGGATGTTAAAAGACTGATGATGATGATGATGATGATGATGATGATGATGATTCAACTTATTCTGACCACAGTAAATACTTGGTTATCTCTGTGTGACTCTTTAGAAACATGAAACTATATTTACTTCACAGTGAAAGACTAAACAAGTCCTAAGCAGAAAAAAACTCCCTTTAAAATGTTCACATGCCAATGAGGGCTTTCTAATGGTCTACTGGTGCCATTTTTTACTGACTATTGTGACAGCCAGACTTACAAGCATAGATTACTGTATTGAAAAAAAGTCTGGAACAAAGATAATGACAAGCAACCTCAGATTGTCTTTGTGGGCAACTGAGGTTGTGATACCATTGCATTCTGCATTTTGTCTCAGTGTACACAAACTTTGTTTAAAAAATCATTAAAAATCTTGTATAAGTAATCTTCTTACTGTGTATACAAGGTATGTATAAAGCATGAATGATTTTGTGTTTTGACTTGGGCCCAACTTGTATATGCAGGAAGTAAATAACAATTTAATATTAACCAAAAAAAAATAGCCCACCCAGAGAAATGGTGCATTAATCCATTTCAATGTACTCTTCTAGGGTTTTCACGAACCCTTTCCAGCATCCTTTCCAAAACAGCCTGCAAAGTCCAGTTTTAAGATCGCCATCAGCTGCCACATGACATACTCCTTGATTTTGCTTACGATCAGAAAGCACCTCCATTTCAATTGTAAAGAGGCCATATCTGGACTGTAGTTGCGCAATATACATGAAAAATTGGTCGACGCAGACAAAACACAAGTTCAATCAATGGTGTTACATTGCCAACTGACCCCAGGGCAAAGTGTCCGTTCACACATGCGCTGTAAGGCCCCTTCTGATTGGATGACATATATATATATATATATATATATATATATATATACATTTATCTAGTTGAATAAACTATATACAAGAAGATGTATGTATTTAAATGAAATATCTTTATTCCAATACTCTGAGTGGAGACAATATGTTAACTAAAAGTGGAAAATTAGTATATAACATAGTTGAGTCTTTGTTTCACTAAGTAAGCTATATAGATAGACTATAATCTATCTGATGAGCTTACATAGTGAAACAAAGATTCAATATATTGGAAGCAATTTTCCATATTCAATCTATCAATCTATCTATATCTATCTATATATATATATATTTACATATACAGAAAAACAGTTTTGGAACTAAATTTTTGCTTGGTTGGACTGAATTATTTATGGTAATGAGTGACACTACAGTAATGATTGGAAAATAAAGAAATGTACCCAAGAGGCTACATATGCACTTCCATAAAAAGGTGTGTGTCTGTTTGAATCTACCATAAATAATTTTGTCCAAGTAAAAATTTAGTTCCCAATCTGTCTTTCTTTATTCACTATGTCTGATGCTAATATCCATTACTTATTCATATACACATGGCTCAATTGGTTAGTGCAGACCTAGGCTATGTAGGTGCTCCCATGAAAAAGAGTGTGGGTTCGAATTTCACCTGTGGCTTAATTCTTTTATTTTCTGATCTTTGCAGTTGTTTCGCTCACAATTGTAATATAATAATCACAATAATTCAGCTTGAACAAAACTTAGTTCCCTTATTCATATATATATATATATATATATATATATATATATATATATATATATATATATATATATATATATATATATATATATATATATATATATATGTGTGTACATATATATATATATATATATATATATGCTCACATGCACACACATATATATATGCAATGCTCTTCTATAGGAATAGAGCACTCTGGTGGAAATATAAGGTGAATGAATACATTGCTTAGATTCAGCCTTACTGACTGTCCAGTTCCGTGGAGTAGGGGCAGGTTACCGGCCCCTGGGTCTGAAGCAAAGGTTTCATCCTGCCTTGTGGTACTGGATGAGATAATGGATAGTCTATAGCCCCACTGAAGAGTTGTTATACAACGAAAAAGCTGTCTGTCGATGACACAATGATATATATATATATATGATCTAATAATGATATAATGTATTTTTAATAGAAGTGCACAATATTTTTGAAATAGAGCTATGTATATAAGAATATATATATAAGTATTACATATCATGTAACTTTTGATAGATAAACAAACAAGAGATATGTCCATATTGTTTCTTTCAATCTGAAACTTCTGCAATCTTGACATTCATTCCTTATATACATATATATATATATATATCTATACTCTAATAATGATATAATGTTGTATCTTTAATAGAAGTGCTCAATATTTTTTAAATAGAGCTATCTATATCTATATGTATGTACACACATATATATATATATATATATATATATATATATATATAGATATAAAACATAACTTTTGATAGATAAACAATAAACAAGAGAGATGTCCATATTGTGTCTTCCAGTCTGAAACTTCTGCAATCTTTACATTCATTCTTTTTTCCTTCCTTCTTTTCCACTGCCATTGTCTGTCAATCCAGAATCTTTAGCAAATGGAATTCTGTCAACCTCAGTCACGTCATCTCTTGTACTCTTTCCTTCCATCCATTCTTTGCTGTCGTCTTTCTATCCAAAGGTACATTAAAAACCGGCTGTGTCAGCCTCTGCATGAGTCATCTCACCAATTAGCATAACCACACCTACATCCCCTCCCGATGTACTTATCAACGTGTATCTACATTCGCAGCTGTTCTTCATTCTAATCATCGGTTCTCCCGTTTCATTGGTGAGGTAATAATTTCACACTCGAACCTTCCAGTAATCTGAGGTTGCGACCTTGGAAAGGTTTTTATTTTTCTGATGTATGATTAGACTCCATTTTGTTTTTGATTTACCTTGGTCGGTCGGTTGGTTGGTTGGTCGGGATTGGAGGCAAACAATGATTCTAGACTTGATCTCAGAGATTAAATTGGATGGAAAATAGGTATTTAACAAGCATACTTTGACAGAATGGGCAGAACCAATGGAGAAGTATAGGTTTCCTGGATTTGCAAACATTTTTTTACATAATGATATCCGCCATTATGATTTTGAAGGTCTGATGGATATTTTCTGAAACATCAAGGGTCTATAGGTTAAATGCTTATGTATAAGTTGAAGTATGATGTAAGTTGAAATATGACTCGGGTTTGGATTAAAAGATGACAGTACAAATTCATCAGTGTATGACTATTAATTGATGACTTAGGAGAAACTTGGTGACATATCAAATAGAATTAGCCGCCTACATTGGGTGGAAAATGGATCTGAGAGGGAATGATATCAGTAGAAAATTGTATCAAGACTAAAATAATAGCTCTCGTGTGCACCAGAAAAATTATCTAAAATAATAAATTTTTTCTATCTAAAATCATCTGTAACAAATAGATCTTTTATCTAAAATCATCTAGAAAAATACCTGCAGTAGATTCATGCAATGTTGATCCAACATGACCATAAAGACTCCAAAAAGCAATCTTGAGACAAAAAAAAAATGGTGGGGCCTAGTGGTATGTTGATGCAAATTTTTGAGGTTGTAGCCCTAAAAATGTGACCACTAGCATCTGGAGACAAACCCAGACACCCTAACAGACACCCAGGGAATAATCTATATCCCACTTGGCTGGTTAGTTGGGCATTTGTGGGGCTACAGTGATTCAATATAGGAGGGGAAAATATTTTCCTTGATCAGGTTAATGTTAAGTAAATTCAAGTCTGGTTAGTCACTCAATAAAAGCTCCAAAATAGCTTGCTTCAGCAACAAAGTAGCTAAATTGATCACAGCTAGATTACAAAGTGGTTTATAGTGCAGTTTGCGTTATAACACGGGGGGGGGAGGATATTGATTTAGCTCCAAAATAGCTAGATATAGCAACATTGATCGTGGCTCAGTTATAACGCGGTTTCATCTCTCTGGGATCCCAGCATCCACATCATAACAGGAGACAATTAGGGGGGAGTATTTATTCGCTGTCCCACAGCAGCAAAATGTGACACAAGGTCGAGCTTTACGGAAACCATCCGTCCAAAAATGGCTCCAGCCGACGCGGCTACCGTTGAAAAGTTCATCGTAATGGCTAGACAACGTCCGCCACGAAAGCCTCCATCAGGGGACCTGCTCCTTCAAGTGCAATGGAGCAGTGCTGCCCCAGGGAAACAGAGACCCCGCAGCTGGGCCGAGTAATAATGGGAGAGCCGAAGGACGAGTCCAAAGGCCTCACGATGCGCTTAGCAAACGCAGCCTCAGTCAAACCTCATTGGCTAACGCTTGCACCGGCGCACTCAGTCTTTGACACCACCCACACACTAATCTCTGGCCCATTCGACGGGCAAGTGCCAGTAACTGCGCCTCGGGCTCTGCTGTGGAACAGATACTCCACTATGATCCCGAAGAAACTGTAGTATGTCTATATATGCATGTATCATCATCAGCAGCCTTTTTTGCCCGTTGTTAGACAGACTTCTTAATCATTGGCATCGCGGACCCAATACTCTCTGAATTTATCAAGCCATTCTACTTCTGTCGGTCACAATTTCAATACATGATCTCTGGGGATCCATGTTGTAGGTCATGATTTTCATTGGTGGTCTGGTATTCTTGCAACATGTCCAACCCATTGCCATTTGATTTTCTAACAGTTTCTATGATATCTCAGAACCCTGTTTTTTTCCCTCTAATATACTGTGCTGCCTTGCGATTCTCTCACGTGCGAATTACATGGTCTTCAGTTTGAGGGTCAATCTTTTGGTTAGGTTCCATGTTTCATCTCCACATGCGTATGGAGTATGTCTATATATGCATGTATAGTATGCCTATATATGCGTATATAGTATTTCTATATGTACATATATAGTATGTCTATAAATGCATATATAATATGTCTCTATATGCATATAGAGGATATCTCTATGTGCATATATAATATGTCTCTATACGCATGTACAGTATGTCTCTATATGCATGTGTAGTATGTCCCTATATGCATGTATAGTATGCCTATATATGGGTATATAGGATGTCTCTATGTACATATATAGTATGTCTATAAATGCATATATAGTTTGTCTATAAATGCATATATAGTATGTCTATATGCATAGAGAGGATGTGTCTATGTGCATATATAGTATGTTTCTATATGCATGTACAGTATTCCTAAATATGCATGTATAGTATGTCTCTAAATGCATGTATAGTATGCCTATATATGCGTATATAGTATGTCTATATATACATATATAGTATGTCTCTATATGCGTATATAGTATGTCTATATATACAAAAAAGTGAAAGTTAAAACTTCGAGAGTTATTGACAGGAAAACAATTCAAAGGAGTCCGTGAAAAGTCGAAAAAAAAAGCCGAAATAAATAACAGTAAAATTTTTAAAAATAGTTTGAGAAAAAAAAGCTTTTG
>OY735230.1:19843648-19848648 GCA_963457665.1 Thysanoteuthis rhombus | reverse complement strand
AAGAACTTGATAAAAGGAATGAACGGATGGGTTGTATCAGTAGTTGATACACTGGACCATTCTTTGGATGGACAAAAACTCCAATCAAATGACTGGCAAACAAGAAAGCTTATGACATTGCACAATGCATTACAACCCATAGACTACACGGATAGACTGTCCATGAAGAGGAAAAAGGCAGCAGAGAACTCATCAGCATCAAATATTGTGTCAAGAGGGACAGAAAAGGACTAGGAAAGTATGTACAAGCAAACAGTGAAGACATTATAAAGAGCGCCCGAAGCAGCGCTACGAACGACAAAAAAAGTAGAAAACGATGGAGCAGCACAGCAAATAAGGTAAGACAAATGGGAACAGAAGAAACTATACGGAGAATTTAAAAGACAGATACAGGGTGTTGTAGACGAGAGATCATGGATATGGCTACGAAAAGGAAACCTGAAGAGAGAAACAGAATTGCTCATCATGGCAGCCCAAAACTAATGCATCATGATAGACTATATCAAGATGTGGGGAAAAGGATGAAACCGAAAATCACATAACTAGTGAATGTTGTCAACTAGCCCAGAAGAAGTATAAACACAGACACGATAGAGTAACAACAGTGATAGACTGGGAACTGAACAAACGAATGGAATTTAATCATGCAGAAAAGTGGTACCAGCACAAACCAGAGCCAACCCTGGAGAATGGAAATCACATATTACTTTGGGATTTCAACATTTAAAGTGACCACCCAATCCAAGCTAGAAAACTGGACTAAGTAATCGTGGACCAGAAGAGGAGTATCTACCAAATAATAGATGTGGCTGTGCCTGCAGGCCACAGAGTAAATAGGGAAGAGTGTGAAAAGCTGGGAAAATAACAGGACCTGGTAAGAGATCTGAAAAAGGTGTGGAACATGAAAGTCATGGTAATAGTAGATGCACTCGGAACCGTAAGAAAGACACTGAAGGGGAGATTGGATGAATTAGGGATAAAAGGAAGGGTTTAGACTATACAGACCACAGCTCTACTGGGGACTGCACGGATACTGAGGAAAGTGCTTGAAATATGAGATCTATGACACAACTGTTACCAGTGGCCTAACAGAGAGAAAGGGAAGAAGAAAAAATCACCACACACACCACAAATGATGGTGGAGGTACAAACCATAGCACCGCTGTGATAGGTGGGGAAGGAATGAGAGGAGGGCTGGATACCCGAGAAGACTCAGCGATAACCACAAGGCAATCGGTGTGAAACTGTAAATCATTGCACTGCTGTGGACTGAGAGTGTGGAGAAGAGGGCTGGAGGCCTGAGGAGACTTGCTGTCACTCAGCCTTCAGCGATAACCACCGGGCAGCTGGTTCGAAACTGTAAACCACAGCACTAGTGCAGAACTGTGAGAGTGTGAAGAGTGTGAACTTGCTGTCACTAAGTCTCCAGTGGTGACCATCAGGCAACTGGTGTGAATAGGCGTCCTTGAATGTGACACGATAAAACGGGAGGAGATGAAGGAAAAATTAAAGAGAGAATACCTTAGAAGGATAAGGAAAATATTAGAGACCAAATTAAACAGCAGAAATCTAATAAAAGGAATGAACACCTGGGTGGTGTCAGTAGTTAGGTATACAGGACCATTCCTAGGATGGACAAAGGAAGAAGTCCAATCAATGGATAGGCGAACTAGGAAACTTATGACAATGCATAAAGCATTACACCCTAGAGATGATACAGATAGACTATACGTTAAGAGAAAAGAAGGTGACTGGGGGCTCATCAGCATAGAAGACTGTGTCCAGAGAGCTAAAGTAGTCCTAGAAAGGTATGTGCAAACGAATAGTGAAGAAATCATAAAGAGTGCGAGAGATAGTGCAACAAACAACAAAGTAGAAAACAATGGAACAGTACAGCAAACAAGAAAAGAAAGATGGGAAGGGAAAAAAATTGTACGGCGAGTTTAAAAAACGGATACACGATGTAGCAGACGAGAAATCATGGACGTGGTTACGAAAAGGGAACCTTAAGAGAGAAACGGAATCGCTCATTATGGCAGCCCAAAACAAAAGCATCAGGACAAACTACATAAAAACAAAAATCGACAGAACACAGACAAACAGCAAATGCCGCATGTGCGGTGAAAGAGATGAGACAGTAAACCACATAACTAGTGAATGTAGTCAACTCGCCCAGAAGGAGTATAAGCATAGACACGATAGAGTAGCAACGATGATACACTGGGAACTAAGCAAACAAATGGGATTCAACCATGTGGAAAAGTGGTATCAGCACAAACCAGAGGCAGTTTTGGAGAATGACAACCACAAACTACTCTGGGACTTTGACATCCAAACTGACCACCTCATCCAGGCAAGAAGACTGGACTTAGTAATAGTAGACAAAAAAAAGAAGGCCTGCCAAGTAGTAGACGTTGCTGTGCCTGCAGACCATAGAGTAAAAAAGAAGGGGGTGAAAAAAGGGAAAAATACCAGGACCTAGCAAGGGAGTTAAGGAAAATGTGGAACATGAAAACCAGGGTAGTACCGGTCATAGTGGGCGCACTAGGAACTGTCCCCAAAACGCTAAGGGTGAGACTGGAGGAGATCAGGATTAGGGGAAGGATAGAGACCGTACAGACCACAGCACTACTGGGAACTGCACGGATACTGAGGAAGGTGCTAGAGATTTAAGTACTGCAACGAATTGTAGCTCTGTCATGATATGCGAAAGAGAGAGGAGACGTTAGCTGAAGACCTGAGGAGACTTATTGTCACTCAGCCTTCAGCAATAACCACTGGGCAACCGGTGTGAAACTGTAAATCGCAGAATTACTGCGACCTATGAGTACTAGGAGGGGAGGGCTGGAGACTTGCTGTCACTCAAACTCCAGCGGTTACCACCAGGCAATTGGTGTGAGATTCCAAATAAATAATAATAATAATAATAATAATAATAATAATAATAATAATAATAATGATAATAATAATAATAATGATGATGATGATGATGATGATGATGATGATAATAATAATAATATCACCACAACCACCTCCTTCATCTCCACCTCCTCTAATAAAACTGATGACGGTTACAGTCTCATTTCTTTAATAATCTTCCATCGTCTTGGAATAGGTGGAAGGAGAAAAAAAAAAGATAAATGGCGAAAATAATGAGACAAGCCTATTGATACGTCACATCAGACGCTACTGTCTCCGTCGGGTCTACAGCCACAAAGAAAGAAAGGGTTGAAGGAAAAAAAAAGGAGGGAAAGAGTGAATTATACAACACTTTTTCTTTTTTGCTTCTGTCCCCGACACTCCCCTCTCAGCATAACACTTCCGTTTCCTCTCTCTCTCTCTCGCCTCCTCTCTCTCTCTCTATCTTTCTCTCCTATTATTAAAGTACCTTTGTTCAAGCGTTTCGTTTTTAATTCTAAACGTTGTTTTTTTTCTTCAAATTTTAAGAGAATTCAAAGAAAGAGAAAGAATTTATATCTTCAAATCTCTGCTATATATATTTACTAGCTAAAAACCGCCGTAAAGGGTGGGTTTTAGCTGATAATAGTAATGATAATAACTGACATACGAAACTGCAACAATAGGATTACACCAGTGCCTCTAAATCGCCCAAGATTGTTAAACCTAGTTAAGGAACATGAAAACACAAAATCGTTGCATTCAATAGTAAAATATAGTGAAAAGTTTGCAACAGAACTACACGTAAGCTTGTACAGTGGAAAGTATTCACAGAATATACACATGAAAAAGATGCGGCAACATGCAAAGGAGCAGAGCCATAAAAAGCTTGAAGTAAAATGAAGATAGAAACCTCGGCACAGACAATACGCTCCCCGAAGCAAAGACGCTGATGAAGACCAGAAAATACCCACCAGTAGCTCTGGAACAGTGGATTGAAAGCAAAAATAGTGGGATTTATATTGGCCACTCAGGACTAAAGCTTGCACATTCGAACTTTCATGCAGATATAAAAAATTATGCTGACACAAAATGCTGCATTTATGGCTTGCCTGTACGAACAGAAGACCACCTCGTGTCTGGCTGCTCTGTTTTAAGACCTTCAGAATACAATCCCAGGCATTACAGTAGGTAATACCTACATTGGAAAATGTGCAAGCATTACGGAATGCCATAGATGATAATTGGTATGAACATCAACCAGACCCAGTAACTGAAAAACATTATGCCACAATACTATGGGACTTTGCAATAATAACAGGACCATCATAGCAAATAGACCCAACATAATAATCACATGAATTCATACAAAAAATCTGGAGATTTCACTAAAAATTTGGAAATTTCACTAAAATTCTTTAGATTCCACTAACAATCTGGAGATCTCACTAAAAACCTGAAGATTCCACTAAATATTTGGAGATCTCATTAAGAATCTGGAGATTCCACTTAAAATCAGAAGATTTCAGTAAAAATCTGGAGTTTCCATAAAGATCAGGAGTTTTCACTTGAAATATGGAGTTTTCACTTGAAATATGGAGATTTCACTCGAAATCTGGAGATCTCACTCAAAATCTGGAGATTCCTCTGAAAATCTGAAGAATCTACAAAGAATCTGGAAATTTTTGCATGATGCTAAAAAAGTGAAAATAAGCGAAACAGACGATTTAATTCTTCCATGAATTCTTTAAATCAGAATATCAATTTTTATGAGTATTGGCTTTAGCATTTATAGACTTCTAAAACGTATTCGACTCTAGAAATTCCCATCATCATGAAGGCTATCACTCTAGAAGGTGTTGATCCTGTATACGTCAAAGTACTGCAACATATATACAATCACAGCAACTCATTCATTAGGCTACATAAAGACTCTGGACCCTTCCAACTCCCAAAAGGAGTAAGACAAGGCGATACCAGCTCACCCAAACTCTTCACAGCCTGCCTCAATGATCTTCCGTAACCTGGACTAGGAAAATAGGGGAATCAAAATAGACGGCGAATATCTGAGCAAACTCAGATTTGCAGACGACATTGTACTT
>OY735230.1:19743648-19838648 GCA_963457665.1 Thysanoteuthis rhombus | reverse complement strand
ACCTCTTCAGGCTGGTTTCGAATCAAGGTTATCTGTCTCCGACACTGGTTGCCAATCATAGCTAGAAAGCCTAATTATTCACTCATATCTGGAAGGGAGTGAACGCAAAATGTCTCGGCCGGAGTTTGGAAGTTTGCCAGGTTCCAGTATTTGGTGTCAAGAACCTTTCGACCGAACTGCACCTTCACATGGGGTCGCTTTACAAAATCTCAAAATAGCAAGGAGTGAATGATTGGTATCAGGTTTCAGAGGAGGTTGATGAAGGAGTATCTATTTGGAAACTTCGTTCTTTTTTTTTCGTTCGAAACCATCAACCAAAACTGTCAGTATAAAGATGGGTTTCGTCAGTTTTCAAGTGGTCTAGATGGCCATCTATCTATGGATCTATATGTCTATCATACAGACCAAACAAATGGAGTTAAAGGGCAGAAAATTCAAACATTTACTCCTTATTATGTCTATAAAAAAGTTTTTTTTAACCCCCCATAGGTTTTTGAAGGGGGGTCCAATCTATAATACAGGTGTATATTGAATTGTTCCCTTAGTTTGTGTCCAGCAGCATTCATTCTTGTGTTGCTGTTTTTCAACAATTGCTCAACAAAAGGCAAGAGAAGTGATTTATTCATTGATCATTCTTTTTTAATTTGTTAATTGATCAACCCCAACAGAAACCGTCATGTAGCCAATGTCTTATGGCTGCATGCTGTGTTTGGGGTGACCGATTTAAAAATTGAAAGAAAGGGTTGTCGATAAATTACTTCCCTCGCCTTTTATTGGGTGTTGATCACAAAAATGTCTGAATTTTCGTAAAACAAGTGTAAATGTTGGCAGAAACAAACCAAGAGACCAATTTAGCATACATTTACACCGTAAATTGAACTCCCCCCACAAAAAACCTATTAGGTAGGGTATGAAAAACAAGAACGCGTTTTTTCTAGACATGAGGGGTAAATGTTTAGATTTTCAGCCCCCTTGCTTCATCATCCGCTCAGATGGTGTAATGATTAGGATATTTGCCTCATATGGAAAAGGATTAGGGTTCGATTCTCAGGATGAGCTAATAGAGTGGAAAATTCTTCAGTCGGACAAATTCCTCTGTACATTCAGCAGCTAACTGAGTACACCCTAAGCAGTTTGATTAGGGTGGAACAAATTAGAATCAGATTCACCCCCTCCAAAATAAAAGGATAGTAGGTATGCAAGTTTGCAGCTCCATTGGCCCTAAATACACACGTACGTATATAGCCAGCCAGACTGACTTGAAAACCAAAGAAACCTACGGTGACAGTTTTGGTTGACAATTTCTAATATCTCTACCGTGCTACATTAAAACCTGTACTAATCAAACAGCACTGTTCAAGGTATACCCGAATTTCATTTTACAGGTTTTTTATTCGCTGGAAAAAATCAAAGAACTTTCCTGAATTGTCATTTCTTTTCAGACGGATACAACTCTTTGAAAAACCGAGATGAACAAAAGAATTATTTTTCTCTCAAATACAGTTTTTTTTTTCTCTTTTTTTGCTTTTGGTATCACTCACCTTTGTTAGTAACTGTCAACCAGAACTGTCACCAAAAAAAGTCTCTTTAGTTTTCAAGTTGATCTGGCTGGCTGACTATGTACGTCATATGCTTACAGGCCGTACCAATGGAGCTAGAGGGTCGAAAATTGATACATTTTTCACCTTATTATGTCTAGTAAAAACGTTTTCTCTTTTTTTGAAAATTTCTCCCAAAATAGGGTTTTTATTGGGTATTCGATATGCAATCTAATTTTATGCTAAATTTGTCTGTTTACCTGCATGCTGTTCGAAAATTCTGACATTCTAGTGATTCAACAAAAGTCAAAAGAAGTGACTTATTCATTGATCACCTATTCTTCCGATTTTTTTAGTTGATCTCCCCTCAAAAGACATGATGTTGGTTGCGTGACTGTTTCTACCGAGTGACTCACCTGACTCATCTTCTTTTTTTTATTCATTCATTTGTTCATCATTTCTTTCCAATTTTTTTCTACTTGTGTTTCATTTTGCAGTGTTAGAAAACGTCAACCAAAACTGTAACATAGATTTCTTCAGTTCTCAAGTCAGTCTGGTTGGCTGGCAGGCTTTGCTATGTATATATCAGGCCACACCAATGGTGACAGAGGATTAAAGATTTAAACATTCATTACTTATTATGACTAGAAATAAAAAAGATTTTCTCTCATTTTGGCGCCTCCATCAAAGGTTTTTAGTTTGGGTGGGGGTTAAATTTACAATGTAAGTTTCTGCTAAATTGATCTCTTAGTTTGTTTCCGACGGCAATCATACTTATTTTTTTGTTGTTTTTATTTGACAATAAGTGTTTTTTGTAATCATTTGGTCAGCAAGAGAAGTAACTTATTCATCGATCTCGCCGTTTATCTAATTTTTAATTGTTCACCCCCAACAAGGCTTGCTGCTGAAAGACAGTCACATGACAGTTTCTATTGAGTGATTAAGTGTTCTTCCTCTTTGTCATATCTTTATCATTTTCTTTTCTATTCATGCTTTGCTTGTAGTTCTTTTAACAGGGCTGGATTCCAGTTATCTATTCCGCTCTTCATTTTTCTTTTTAGTATTTTATTTTACATTTGATTGTTCAGGAAGTTTTTCTTTCAGTTTTTTGTTTATTTTTTCTTCCTTTACTTATATTTTATTTTCCAGCGTATCTTTCCTTCTTTATTTTTCAAAACAAACATAGGAATAAACGAGAGGTAAATAATCAAAATATTGTTCACAATCCTAAGACCACCTGCGTCCATCTTTGAGATACATCCATCCTCAATTGACAAAAGGCCTATTTTCTTGACGCTTCAGTAAACCCGAAACCTAGATAAATCCTCTTTTCGACGAGACACTGTCGTATTGTTTTAAAGTGTATCGTGTTGACTGGAAAGTTTGCTCAGTTTATCAAGTGAAAATAAAATGTGACAGGTCTGGTTAGTCACTCAATAGATACCGTCACATAACCAATGTCTTTTGGCAGCGTGATGATCAATTGGTGATTAATGAAAAATGTATATTTTGTTGGCCCCGGTTTTCGCATGTGATCTCTTACCTTATGTTGGGTGGTGATCACTAAAAAAGTCTGAATTTTAAAAAAAACGAGTGTGAGTGCTGCTGAATACGAATCAAGGGACCACTTTAGCATAACTTACATTGTAAATTGAACCCAAACCTAAAAAACATTTTTGGTTGACATAATAAGGAGTAAATGTTTATACTTCCAGCTCTCTGGCTTCATTGGTATGGCCTGTACACATTACACGTACATAGAAAGCCAGCCAACCAGACTCACTAGAAAACTAAAGAAACCTATGTTGACAGTTTTAGTTGACAGTTTCTAATGATAAGTTAATGCAACTGCGATAAATTGCTTATTGAAAAAATGTTTTTTAACAAGTTATTTTAGCGACCTCCTAGTTGCTTGGCACAACCTGTATGTAATACATAATAGATATATACATACATAGTCAGTAGGCCAGACCAACTTAAAAACTGAAGAAACCTATGTTGATATCAACTGTTTTGCTTGATGGTTTCAAGCAAATTTTTCTCCCATTAACTTCATTGGAAAACATATTTATTTCTTGCATCCTTTATCTCGTACCATTCGGAATTAATGCAAACATTGCTTAAGGAATAGCTTTACATTGCATAAATGAATCACAGTAGCCCACCAGTGTATCAGAACTAATTATCAACGGAACTGTCCAATATTATCTAAAAAAAATGATCTGTTATCTGGAATTATCTTGAAAAAATAAATCTGATATTTGGAATTATCTTAGAAAAATAAATCTGTCATTTGAAATTATCTTAAAAACATGAATCTTTTATCTAAAATTATCTTGAAAAAATTTATCTTTTATCTGAAAAAATACCTGCACAATATTTGGCCATTGTTGGTACGAAATGACCATAGAGACCAAAAAATAGCACTTTTCTGAAAAAACGAGAAACAAAAAAATTTAGTTGGTCCATTATGGCGTATTTGAACCAATTTTTATGTTTGTCGCTCCTAATGTGTACAAAAACATCTAGAGACATACACACATACATACACACATAGATAGGCTCATTGACATAGGCATTCCAAGAGAGAAGAATCTATAGCCTGATTGCTTGGTTGATCAAGCCATTTTTTGGTCTACGGTGATTTGATAGTTTTTTTTCAGTTTTTTAATTGTTCAACCCCAACGGGGCATGGTGCAAAAAGAAAGTAATCACTTGATAGTTTCTATTGATTGACTGGGCAGACTTGTTTTTTGTCATTTTCTTCTCTTTTCTCCACAACAAAGGCACCATCTGCTTGTTCTCCCAGACTGCCCAATGGCCATTCTTTTCATTTGACACTTTCTTTTATTCACACATCATAATTTTGGACGCATATTCTTTTCTCCTGGAAGGGAAATTGACTAACTAAAAATGATATCAATAATGATCTACTCTCAATGGGAGCTATTTAGCTCATTCGGGGGCACTGGCACATTTGAAAGGGGACATAGACTAAAATGATAACGACTAGCCTTCCGAGAGAAATTATGAATCATCACCACCCATATATATGCTATGTTGGGGCTGTTCAATTAAAAAGTTGGAAAAAGGGGTGATCAATTAATGAGTCACTTATCTCACCTTTTGTTTGGCTATGATCACTGAGAAAAGGTCTGTGACCAATTAAGCATAAACTTACATTGCATATTGAACTCCCCTCTAAAAACGATATTTTGGTGGGAAATTTTCAAAAAGCAAAAAGGAACATTTTCTCTACTTAGTGAGTGGAGTGTGTGTTCAAATTTTCAAGTTTCTGCTATCAATGGTAAAGGTTAGACAATAATAGATTTATAGATAGATCATCTTCATCCTTTTAGTGCCCATCGTTGGACATAAACCTTCCTCAAGATTTGCCAGACCTCTCTATCATGGGTGTTGCTGTGCCAGTACTTCCTGAACTTATCTAGTTCGTCAAGCCATCATATATTTTGTTGGCCCCGGTTTTTGCATGTGATCTTTGAGGATCCATTTTGTGAGTCGAGATGTCTAGCGGTTGTCTGCTATTCCCACAACATGACCAGCCCCTTGCTATTTAAGTTTCCCTATGGATTCTACGATATCTTGGACTCCTGTTTTTCTTCTAATGTATGATGCAGTCTTGTGATCTCTCCTTGTTGAGCATGATTCTCTCATGTGCATGTTGCATGGTTCTCAGTTTGAGTGTCAGTCTCCTGGTTAGGTTCCATGTTTCAGCTCCATAGGTGACTATCAGGAGGATGCATTGGTTGTATACCTTTCTTTTCAGCACTAGCTGAATTTTCTTGTTTTTGACAGTTGAACATAACCTGCTAAAAGCTCATATGGTTCTTTCTTGATTTCTTCTTCTTTTGAAAAATGACCTAGGAAAAATTTGAATATTTTATCTTATATTCCAACAATAGTATTCAGTGTCTTAATCATGATTTCAATATCACAAGATGGCTGAGGGAGGCCACCATTGTTGGTCTGTGCTTGGGGCATTAATTGGCTCTTATCCATGTGTGCATGAGTATTCGTGTGTACCCAGTAAGAATATACATACATATTTGTTTATATATATATTTGTTTATATATATATATATATATATATATATATATATATATATATATATATATATATATATGTATATGAATTAAGAAAATTGACATATTTGGTCAGACAGAATGAATTATGAATTGCATTGTATTTGATAGAAACTCATTTAGGATGATCATCTGTCATTATATGGTCAATATATCACTTGCTCCAGACAACATGAATTGAATAAACAATCAAAGAAAATGAGGCTGCCGCAGGAATCGAACTTGTCTCTGATAGAATATTGCTTCAATGTAGCCATGCTCTAACCATAGAGCTAAACAGCCGCCGGTAATGCAGAGGCCCAAATAAGCGCTTTCACATCTAATTCTCACCTCGTTTATTCTTGGTCTATTCGTCTCTCTCAACGAGACAGTATGTGTCTAAGAAATGGACATATTTAGTCCAACAGAATGAATTATAGATTGCGTTAATAAATCATAAATTATTCATGCTGTCTAGGGTGAGTGATATATCAACTGTTTAATGACGGCAGATCAAATGAGTTTCGATATAATTTAACACAACTTATAATTCATTCTGTTGGACAAAATATGTCCACTCTCAAATTTATAATTGTCACGTTGAAAGAGGCGAATAGACCAAGGATAAATAAGATGAGAATTTGGAGTGAAAGCGGTTATTTGGGCCTTTGCATTACCAGCAGCTGTTTAGCTTGATATCAAGCGTGTAGCGACAGGAGATCATTTCAAATAAGTTCTTATATAATATAACGCATTTCATAAATCATATATATATCAGTTCTTTGTCAAAAACATAAAATTTAGGAGCAAAGGATTATGAAATTGACTGAAAGATTGTAGGCGATAGTAGTACCAAATGGTAAATATGTTATTGAAGAGAAAGAATGTCGAAAGTAAGAAAAAAATTGTCTTTCATTTCAAATTAATAAACGAAGAAGCATTTTTTTTACGTTACCCAAAGTTTTGCGAGATAGATAATGCATTAAAAAATAATGAAGTCTGACTAAAAAATTCAAGCACAACAAGCTTTAGTCTTCAACAGATATCCTTGAATAATTCTCTGATACTTCATCCACTTTTAGATCAAGTTCCTTTGAACTCTTTAAAGTATCATGGGTTGAATTTCATCCCACTTTCGAAGCGTTAGTATCTTTGTGGTGGGTCGTTTTCAATACCGCCTTTTTATCTCCCTATATCTATAAGCAAACAGGTTCGTTTTCTGTTCCATCATTTTGTCTAGTAACCAGGCGGATCGACAGATGGCGGGATAGTTGAAACTAGGAGAAAGAGAAGGGGGTCTGGTTAGTCATCCAATAGGCACCGTCCTGTGACCAATATCTCTTGGGAGAATGCCAGGTTGGAAGTGATCAATTGAAAAATTTTTAAAAGGGGTGATCAATGAAAACATTATTTCCCTTCCCTTTTTTTACGGCAGCGATCATAAAAAAAAGTCTTAAAACTTAGAAAAAAATAAGCATGGATGCCGGACACAAATTGAGGGACCGATTTAACATAAAACTACATTGTAAATTGGTCCCTCCACTTGAAACATTTTTTTTTTTTTGAAATCTAAAAAAACAACAAAAAAAGTTTTTTTCCTCGACATAAAGAGTAAATATTTAAATTTTCTGTACTCTAGCTCTGTAGGTAGGTAATACATGGACAGCCAGCTAGACTCACTTGGAGAGACTTATGTTGAGCGTTTTGGTGGCAGTTTTTGGTTGAAGGTTTTTAATTTGCCTTGAAGAGTCAAAGAAGCATAAAAATGTTGTTTACTCTTTAAGAATGACTTTCAAGATGCTGTACTGTAAAAATAGCACTGCTTGAAAATCTTTTTAAAAAATCATGTTTACATATGTAAGAATAACAGACATCCATATTTTCATTTCTGATATTTTCTTTCATTTTCCCCCTCTAGAGATTTGATTTTTTCCATTCAATAAGAAAATTGCACCAGAGAAACAAAATTGTCTGCTAAATTCAGAGACCACATGAAACGTTCGAAAATATTTATTTGGTCTTTAATCACAAATTATGAAGAATTTCAAAGAGAACCAAAACTAAAATTATTTCAAGGATATTTTTCTCTGTTAGAAATATATTTTAATCCTGGATTGCTTGTATTTAAACAAGGACGGGGCTTTTCAACATGTTTGATGTTTTACTGACTCCAGTGCTAAAGAGGAGCTATTCTTCCACTTGAAATTTGTGAAAGAAAGATAGAAAGGGAGGGCGATAGAAAGAAAGGGTACAGAAGAAAAGAAAGAAGGAAAAAGAGGGAGTGTGGAAGAAAAAAAAGAGAAAGAGGGAGTTTAGCAAGAAAGAAGGTGAAAGAGGGAGTATGGAGAAAAAGAAAGAGAAAGAGGGAGTATAGAGAAAAAGGAAGAGAAAGAAGGAAGATAGAGAAAAAGAAAAAGAAAGAGGGGGTACAAAAAGAAAAAAGGAAAAAGAGGGAGTATGAAAAGAAAGAGAGAGAGAGAGAGAGAGAGAGAGAGAGAGAGAGAGAGAGAGAGAGAGAGAGAGAAATGAATGAATAAATAAAGGGTGAGTGTGGAAAGATAGAAAAAAGGAAGAAAGTATCAAACCAAGGAAGGAAACAAGAAAGGAGGAGAATGGAATGAAAGAATTAAAAAAAGAAAGAACAAGGCATCACAGTCAATATTGGAACAACCATAGCATTAAAATTTAAAGTCATGTAAAAAAAAATTCCACCAAAGAATGAATATGGTCAGAATGTATTCTCTTCATGATGTCAAGGCTTTTTTCACGGGAAAACATCTAAAATAGAATGAAAAAGCGTCTAAGAGCATTTAGATTTTGCAGAATTCAGATGTTATCAAACCTGTTAAAATGAGGCCCCCAAAGATTGAAAATGCTATTTTTCCGAAAAAAAAGATTTTTTTTCCAGAAGGGTCTAGTGGAGTTCTGGCGCCAACTTTCAAGTCTGTTGATAAAATGCTATGGCCAGGAGTGATGGAATGCACAAACACGCGAACGCATGCACATCTAAAAAAGGATAGAACCCCTTCGCTATCTTTGATCGCTACAGCAGTTATTAAAGGAAGAAGGAGTGTGAAAAAAAAGAATTAGAAAATCAATGAAAGAAAGAGACAAACAGAGAGAGAGAGTACAGAAAGATAGGAATGAAAAGATAGGTTAGGTTGGAAATCAGGATAAAAAATTTATAATTGACAAAAAGAAAAAGATTGTAAAGAGAAAGGGAAGAAAAGAAGGAAAAGATGCAGAAAGAAAGGAATGAAGATTGGAAAATCATGGACAGAAAGAAAGAAAGTGAAAATCTGCTATGAGAGAAAGAAGAAAAAAGAGAGAAGGAAGGAGAAGGTATGTTGATTAGGAAAGAAGGAAAGAATGGTATGAGATTGAAGGAAAAATAAAAATGAAAAAAATAATTTCATGAAGAAAAATTGTGAAGAAATGGAAGGAAAAAAGAATCTGATGAGAAAGAAAGTCAGAGGGAATGAAATTATTATCCTTGTAGAAAGGAAAAAGAGGATGAAAGTGAAAAAAATGGTAAGGAATAGATCAGCAAAGAAATAAATGACAAAGAAAAAGGAATAATGAATGAAGCCAGAATGCACTGAAAGAGCCTAGTTTTCTGCCAATGCCATTGTCAAGGGGGGTAATTGTGCATAAATTCAGTCCCAAATTTAACCACTTCTTTTGTAGCCAGTTGACAAAATTTTATTGAAATTTATGGAGAACTTTTGGAAATATCGTGTGACATATAAGTACAACATGGAGGAGGAAATAGTGCAGCATTGATTTATTCCAAAACTGTATTGCCTTTTTAGCTTATTGTCAACCTTTCAACAAAATCTCATTGGAATTTACTGAGAACTTTTGGAGATATCATGTGGACAGTCAGGAGCATATAAATTAATGCATGAAAAGAAAAAAATGTGAAAATATCTCATAATCAAAATAAAATTTATGGATATGCCCTGAAATTTATCTACTTTTTGCTGAGGCCATTGCTCATACTTCCATAACATCCTATTGAAATTCATTGAGTCCTTTCAAAGATATTGTGAGGACAGACAGATAGCAGGATGGAATAACAGGAAAATGCAACTGAATACATTACCTCAATAACCCCGAGAAAGGATTTAAGATAAGGAAATAACATGAAATAGAATCTTTAAAAAAAAATTGTAAGATAATGTGAAAAGTATATGAAAAAAAATTTCCCTTGTTACACCTTATTCAGGCTCATTGATATTCAGTAGCTGGGATCATTGAGGGTTTCGGGTCTCCCAACATCAGACTCCCATGCTCAGGTTACCCAGTCTGGACTAATCAAGTTCTGGCTTGCATCCCAGTAGTAGTAAGGAACAGTTTTAATTGAAAAAAACAAAACAAAAGAAAGGTTTCTTCTAGACACAATAAAGGGTGACTGATAAAATTTTCACTCCTCCTGCTCAATTGGTGTGGCCTGTACACATGATACATACATAACCAGCCAGCTAGACTAACTTAAATACTGAAGAAACCTATGTTGACAGTTTTGGTTTATTTAAAAAACAAAAAAATGAAAAGAAGTGCATAAGAATCAAAAAGAAGAAAAAAACATTTCATTTGTTTTCATCTATCATGATTTTGTCCTTCTGCTTAATCAACAAGTTTGATTAACTGACAAATTCACGAATGTTTTAAATTTCGATCCTTCCAGGATGCTCCACCAGTGTGCCCTTGTGCCAACCAATCTTGAGCCATAAGAGTCTCCCTTGTTTGTTTCTTTTGCCGTCATTATGATTGTGGTCGAGTTTCAAACAATTCTGAGAAGCCCAAACTATTCATTACCCAGTCTCACCAGAAACAAATTATCATCCCTAATACATAACCAGTTATGTTAAAGATGGCCGTGTTGACTCAGAGACGCCATTGCAAAGATTCCCAATTAACCTCTATCTCAATAATTCGCCCTTGTTTATTCACATAATCAAATCTGGATTTCCGATTGGCTATCAAGGCCAGATTTCATAGCGTTCATTCAATATATGCCTATTATTTAGCAAAGACAATGTTTACATGTGCAAGCAATACATTATGTTTCCCTCATCTCACACAAAAGAGTTAACTCCCTTGATGCGTGAAGCCTTCAAGAGTTTTTCCTATTATGATTTTATTTGGATAAAGCTTTATCTTACGATCTGACACTATCAGTAGTTTTTTTAGATCAACATGCTAAAGAGTCATTAGCAAGGCTGCCAGTGATGGGTTTTTAAACCAAGATCTGATTTCTTCTATATCTGTCAGGGTTTCTGGGTCTTTTTTCTTTAAAATTTAATGAAATCAAAATTTTTCCGATGGAGCTGAAACATGGAACCTAACCAAGAGACAGGCCTGCAAACTGAGAAGTATGCAACATGCATATGAAAGAATCATGCTCAAACTCACATGGAGAGATCACAAGACAGCACAGTACATAAGGAAGAAAATGGGTGTCCGTGACATCATAGAAACTATCAAAAAACTGAAATGGCAATGGGCAGGCCATGTTGCAAGAATGAGAGACAACCGATGAACATCACGTCTCACAACATGGATCCCCAGAGATCACATAAGTAACCGAGGCTGACAGAACACAAGATGGAGAGATGAACTTGACAGATCCAGGGAACACTGGGTCCGCAATGCCTATGATAGAGAATTGTGACGAATCCTGGGGAAGGTCTATGTCCAACGATGGACGTTAAAAGACTGATGATGAGGATGATGATAATAGTTTCTCAAATTTTTTGTCGCTTAAATCTGTAGAGTAGCCTAAAGAAACAATTTCTTTTCTCAACAGTATTCTGAATATATATACCGACTCAGCATTAACCTTTATATAATGTATCCCAGACAGTTTTTTTAATGTATATGGAATTTACATATTTCTCTTTTCAACGATATGAGTCTCTTCTAATTCATTTCCTCTCAAAACGGTCAAGAATCATAATGAAATGAACTCAATTTTTGAAGATTTTGATGAATCATAATAAAATGGAAAAAAAAAAGATAATATTTATCAGCTACGCCATGTAGTAGCTAACTTGTAACTGTTAATGAATAATTTATTTTAAACCTGGCTTATTGATCATTATTATTAATTTATGCTACTATTTACCTTCATCTTGACTGCTCAATGCAGCATACAGATCTCTCTGCAACCACTGCAAAGTTTTTTGAAAGTAGTGGTTGGCAACCATCAAAATGCATTAAAATATGCCCACGTAACACCTGTCTCTCTCTTAAATTTCTCTTCACCTTTGCATCATCAAATTACCACCGTATACATATATATATATATATATATATATATATATATATATATATATATAAGTATATATATATATATATATATATATATATATATATATATGATCATGAATTGCATTGGATTATACTGAAACTCTGTTTGAAATGATCTCCCATTATTACATGAAGAATGTATCATTTGGCCTAGACAGTGCAAATAGAATAAACAATCAAAGAAAATGGAACTGTTAAGAGAATACAACCAGCGACTAATAGGGTAGCTGCTTTAATGTAACATTGCTCTTACCATTGAGCTAAAAAGTTGCCGGTAATCTAAAGGCCCAAATAAATACTTCAACTCAAAATTCTCATTTTGTTTATTCGGGGACTATACCTGCTCTATTTGTTTTTTTTGACACAGACAATTATATATACATACATATATATATATATATATATATATATATATATATATATATACATATATATATATATATATATATATACATGGATTTGGTATAATAATTCCTTCACAAATGGAAAAAAGATAAATTCAGTCATGTATAACCAACAATTGATGCTGACACAAGAAATAAATGCAGAGAGAAAAATTGAAGATTGAAAAGAACAGATGAAAAAAAATGAAAAATGATATGAGTTTGTATTTAGAAATCAAATAAACCTGGTCTGGTTAATCTCTCAATAGAGACCGTCCCACATCCTTCAGTAGCATTCAATGTTGGGGGGGATCAATTATAAAATTGGAAAAAGGGTAGAATCAATTAATCCTTGGCAGCATACAATGTTGGGGGTGATCAATTGAAAGTTGGACAAAGAATGGAATCAGTGAATCCTTAGCAGCATGCAATGTTGTGGGTGATCAATTAAAATGTTGGAAAAAAGGCGGAATCAGTGAATCCTTTGCAACATGCAATGTTGGGGGTGATCAATTAAAATGTTGGAAAAAAGGTGGAATCAATGAATCCCTCACAACATGCTATGTTGGTGGATGATCAATTAAAAAATTGGAAGAATGGTTGGAACAATGAAAAAATAATTCCTGTTGCCCTTTGTTGGGCACTGATCACTAAAAGATAAACTAAGAGTCTGAATTTTCAAGTAACAAGCATGGACACTAATCATGGGACTAATTTAGTATAAACTGACATTGTAAAATTGAAGGGGGGTTTTCAAAAAAAAAACACAGCGTTTTTTCTAGACATAATAAGGAGTAAATGTGGAAATTTCCAGCCCTCTACCACCATTGGTATAGCTAGTACACATGATACATACATGGATAGCCAACTAGACTAACTTGAAAACTGAAAAAAAACCTATGTTGACAGTTTAGGTTAACGGCTTATAATTTTTGAAATACAACTTTGAATTGGCATTTTGGTTGAGAGTCCTCCATTCATTCAAAATGTTATTTGGAGAGATAGCCAGCCAGCTGAACTAACTTAATAACTGAAGAAACATATGTTGACAGTGTAGGTGACAGTTTTGCTTGACGGTTTCCTATTTAATTTGCAATTTAATTTGCTTGTTTATTTCATTCCACATTGGCCACCATTTTGGTCTGAGAGAATGATCTTCCATTTGGTTTCACAGACAACCTTCAATTCTTTGATATTAGATTTGTAATCTTTCCTGCATATTGGTTCTTCCAGCTGCAGCAAGTTGAGGAAAGAATGATTGTTTCATTAAAATTTCACAATATTTGCCTACAAGTCTCGGTTTTAATAACTTGGAAGCGCTCATACCTCTGCCAACAATAGTGTCACTGAAAACTGGATGAAAATCACTTCATGTATAGTTACGATGCAGGAAAAGGGCAATTGGGGAAATTCCATGATCCAACCAAAATCAATTCTTCCTTAGTTCATGGGTTACCTTCCCACAAAATGTCATTGGAATTCATCGACAACCTTCAAGGATATTGAATGAATAAACATGAATGAATATAAAAAATACAGGGAAAAAGAAAAATCAATTGGAAAAAAGTTTTTAGCTCTGCCCCCGAATTTAACCAATTCTTCTCTTTCCCATGGAATATCATTCCAGAAATTTTAGAGATCTTGTGTGGACTGACAGACAGACATATTAGATTCCTAATCTTCTATGTATATTGCTAAATGACAGAGCCAGGGGGAGGGCAAATGTTTCATTAAAATGCCACAACATTCGCATACAAGTCACGGTTTTAATAACAAGACAGCGGTCTCTGAGTAATCACCTCTGCCCACATCATTGTCACTAAAAATCTACTCATATATAGCTATGATGCAGTGGGAGGACAACTGTTAAAATTCCAGGACCCGCCCGAAAAATTTAATCAATTTTCCCCCTACCTTATGGCCTACCTTCCCACAAAATGTCAATGGAATTCATTAAGAAACTTCGAGATTAATTTTGAGTGAAAGCATAAATGTATATAAAGAGAATGAAAACTAAAAAGCTCTCGGTGAGCATGTATCCTACGAGGATACATAAGGAGAGAGAGAAGTAAATGTGTATGGATCCACTCCAAAATTTGATGACTCCTTCTACAGCCCATTACTGATCTTTCCACGAAATTTTGTCGTAATCGGAGGTACCATGTTGACGGACATCTTTAGATTGAAAAAAAGATATTCTGGATTTACACCAAAATTTGACCAATAACTTCGATAAATAGACAGACAGACAGATTAGAGTGAAAACACATCACTCTTCACATTTAGAGGTAAATTATCACACCTTAAAGTATGGAGAGTTTTGCCAATGATAATTTTACTTGATTCATCCTCAGCTTGATAGAGTCATGGTATTTATAACTTAACAGGATTAACATGTGAGAATGGCAAGAGATGAGTTAATGGTCTGATTTCCATTGTTCAGTCAATGTCGAGCCAACTGATTAAAATGATAGAGTAGGAATGGAAACCCATTACAGGAAAGCATGTTTAAATCTTGCTTAGAGCTGGGCCGTCCTTTCCTATGATTAATTACCATGGCATGGATTTGAGTCGAGAGCAACAATTCGGAAACTTAGAATGGGGAGCTACTGTCAAATTCCAGTACAAAGTCTGGAGTTGACTTATATTTCCTCCAGTAACAAAGACAACAAGAACAACCCTCATCAAAATAAAGAGTGTTAACCGATATGTAAAATCCACATTCCCCTTCCATGATTTGAAGCCATGACCAATTGATTGTCAGGAGGCTATCTTACTGATTAAGCTAAATTGATTAGTCTTAGATATCAACGAAAATTTATCATATGGATATGCGCAGGCTTATTTCATTCGAATAGATGAATACATTCATACAAAAAAAATATACATGGGTCTGGTTAGTCTATCAGAAACTGTCAGACAAGCAACATATTTTAGCAGCATGCTGTATTTTTGGTGATCAATTAAATAATTGGAAAAAGGGGTGATTAATGAATAAATTAGTTTTCTAGTCTTTTGTTGCATCATTAAAAACACAGCGGAGTAAAAATCAGGGACCAATATAGCAAAGATGTACATTGTATACCCCCGAACCCGCGAAAAAAAAAAATCTGCTGAGAGGGTAATTTAAAGAAAGATCAAAAATGTTTTTGCAAACGTATCAAAGCGTAAATGTTTAAAATTTTCAACAACAGTTCCTTTGGTGTAGCCTGTACCCATGATTCATATATAGATACATAGCCAGTCAGCTGGACTAACTTGAAAACTGAAAAAACCAATGTTGACAGTTTTGGTTGATAGTTTCTAATATCTTTATAATTTTTCATTTATTATAAATCCAATACAAAAGTTGCCATAACCGTCTTCAGTCAGAAAAGAAATAGGAATTGAGTTTGACCATTTGGCAACCAGTCTTCTTATATATCCCTCTATTTCCTCACCATTGTTTTTTTTTATTGCAATATATCGTCTGTTGAACCTTTCGGCCTCAACATATATAAATTGCCCTCATATCAGAAATCAGTTTTTTTACATGACCAACATAAAAATCTCGATGAGACCAACTCTCTCTTAAGTGCTGAAGCCAAAATGTGCAAGAACAAAATTCAACTTACTAAGTGACTGTAGACATCTAAGACTAATACAAAAAGTCTGCGACTTTCTCAGACTCCTCTTAATGAGACCCGCTACTGAATCCCCCTTCATGAAATGGTCCTTTTTTTTTTTAGAAGAGCAAACTTCTCTAGTAGCAATGACCATCACTGACAGACTGGCTGACGTACTGAAAGACTTCCACCACCATCATATATTCCTTCCTTCTTTCTGAATATATCTGACAGTGTAAGGGTGAGAATTCGTACATCTAGGGTCTAATTTTCAGGCTTGTATTATTATCTTCGTTTATGCTATTCCACTGGTGTTATTTACAGGAATACTTTGATTAGTGTGGATGATTTGCTTAAAAATTTTCAGTACTGTTCAAAATCTCTTCAAGGTCTTATCATGATTTAATTTTTTTAATCTTATATGTTGTTTCCTTAATTTGTACATCAATACCTCAAGAGTGCTACACCAAGAGATCAAAAATATGTTTCTTCCAATATTTCTGAAAGGCTACCCTATGCAATGGATACCTCAAGAACCAGAAGAGCTCTAGCAATACTTTTATCAATTAGTATGGTGCAGCAAAACTGATGGACATCACGTCTCACAACATGGATTCCCAGAGATCACATAAGAAACCGAGGCCAACAGAACACAAGATGGAGAGACGAACTGGACAGATTAAGGAAATACTGGCTCCGTGACGCCCCTGATGGAGAATTGTGGCGAATCCTCGGGAAGCTGTTAAAATACTGATGATGATGATGATGATGATGATGATGATGATGATGATGATGATGATGATGATGATGATGATGATGATGGTGATGATGATGATGATGATGATGATGATGATGATGATGATGATGGTGCAGCAAATGTAACAATTTGATATTTTTGAGAGATTCACTTGAAAGTAGAATATAAAAAGACGCTGAAATTAAAAAAATGTTTTCATAAGAAACTGTCAACCAAAACTGTCAACATCAGCATAATCAACATAGATTTCTTCAGTGTTCAATATTTTCCTGGCGGGTAATTGAAATCACAATCTAAATTTATGTTAAACTTATTTTTTGTCCAGCAGTGTTTATACTTTTTGAAAATTCAACCGTTTTTTTAGTGATCACTGCCCAACAAAAGGTGAGAGAAGCAACTTATTCATTGATCATCCATTTTCCAATTTTTTAATTTTATCACCCCCATGCTGCGCCAAAAGATGCTGGTCATGTGATGGTTTCTGTCAAGACCTGTTAATATTTCCCTCAGATATTTTTCCACCTTTGTCTCGTCCATCGGTGAAGACGTCATTCTGCCATTGTCAATCTCCTTTGAGCCACAGAAGCAACTAATTCATTGATCACTCATTCTCTAACTTTTCTGATTGATCACCGTCTACCATGGCATGCTGCCAAAAGCTATTGGTCACACGACAGTTTCTATCTAGTGACTAACCAGACCTGTTATTATTTCCTTGAGAAATTTTTTTCCTACGCTGTCTTATCCGTCTTTGAAGTCATGATTCAGTTGTTGTTAATCTTCTTTGATCCCCTGTTTGTGTCTCACTAAACATCAAGAAAAAAAAAAACAAAAAAAAACAAAATCCAGCTCAACACTTCAGCTGACAATTTTCAATTGCAGCTTACACAGTCCATTCGTATGTAAAATCGACCGACTACTGGTTGAAACATCAAGAGAATGAACCTTTCGCTCTTGGTTCTAAATCGCCTTTGATCCTCCAATCTTTTGTCATCTGAAGAGACGAGAATTTGATCCAGAGATCAAAGTGTTCAGAACAACTCAGAATCAAAGGATCAAAGTGCTGAATCAAGAGATCAAAGGTGGGTAAGTAAAATATTTGTACTGGATAGTGAGCAATGCAATTCTTGACCCAAGATGATACTTTTGCTGAACAGTTATGAGTGGATCACTGGAAGTAATACTTTGATCTTCGAAGTGTTCAGATCTGGTATATAAAACTATCAGTAGAACTTGCTTTGTGGTTGAGTTTGTTGCAAATTTACCACCAGGGTCTCCAAGAAGAATTATATAAAGCTGTTTTTGCAAATCCCTGCTTATACATTGCACAAACACCCTCGTCTTTTAGCCATCTTGTTTTCATCTTCAATAAATATTTTAGCACAGCATACTATATTCAGCCCTGGTAAACCAATTTTACATATGGATCAATTCTACTGACTTTGAGATTTTGATGCATAGCTCTACTTAGGAAACTCTAAGGCCCATCTTAGCCCTTCAGGCCCTGGCTGCATCCTCCTCTGTGAGCCCCTGTGTTCCACCAGTAACAGGGATTTAGGTTCAATCCCAGGTATTGGGTTGCCAAAAAAATTTGTTCGGTTTTGGCTGTTTGGTGGCATTTGGAGAATTTCTATTGGATTGATCAAAAAAGTTTGATATATTTCCATTATTATATAGCATTAAGAGTGTTTTGTTTTTTTTCTATAGGCATTCAAAAAGATTTTTCTGATTATATTATGACAACTGTTATTTGAGTTATATTTTTAACTGAAAATGAAAAATCAAAATATTCTGAAAATATTGATTTCTTCTATTCCATCGTGGGTGTTCGAATTGATAAAAAATAAACAAATTTTAACAAAATGTTTGAGGCTCATTGAGTGTCCCATGACTATAGCCTTGTGCAAAATTTACTTAAGCCTTAGATATAATCTGGGCTCTTCCTATTGTGTGTTTGTTAGCAAGCATATCTGACAGACCTGCCTACCAATGTAGTGGGTTCAAGTCTCAGTAGCTGCACCCTGGCTGACTTTAGCCTTGTGCCAAACTGAAGAATGTCTGAAAATAACCTGAGCTTTTACTTTAGTGCTACGGTTAACAAGCATATTTCACAGATCAGACTACTTGAGCAGTAACTTCAAGGCTCATTGTGCACCCCATGACAGTGGCTTCATGCTGAATTAAGCAAAGCTTTGTAAATGAATTTGATATCTATCAGCAGCAAACCAAATATGCTTTTCACATGGAAACCTATACAGCGCAGTGGTTTATCTCCTGATATTACATTCTATTGTCTGTGAGTTTAATCTTTAGTAGGAGTTCTATGACTCTGGCTTCTAACCAGAGTTGTTTCAAGTCAAACGACGAACATGAAAAATCATCTAGAATGAGATTATTATCATTATTATTATCATCATACAATAATCCTTTCAGATAAGTTTCTTTCTTTGAGCTGTATTTGGCAGATGGTTTTGGTAGTTTTAGGCTCCAGCCCTCCCCGGGTGTCTACAGCATTCGGTAAACTTCCAGAAATAGTTCTTGAATTCCTCAGGAGACACTGGATGTGACATACCCATAAATTAATATAAAAGGTTGGTATCTGAAGTCCCTGGAAAGCAACCAAAAATAAAGACAGACACCTGCAAGAGCTGGAATATAGAGGTGTCAATAAAGACAAGGGAATTGAGTCAAAAGAATCAATGTATAATAGTAACAACACCTTGTCTCAAACTCCAGATGGAAAGATGACTGGAGGGAATATCTGTGGGAAGATTGTGATAAAGAGAGAGAAGCCAAGAAAACTAGTTCAAAAAGATATATGTATAACAACACCTTGTCTCAGAAATTCAGGTAGAAAGAAAGGTGGAGGACGCAACAGCTGAAACATTGTCATAAAAACAAAAAGACAAGGAAACGTGAAGTTTTTTTTAATGACGTACTTTCACACTTGTATTTCACAGATTTTAGAAGCACATTTGCATTTAGCTTCAACATCAGTGACTTATGTTCCTATTGAATGTAAGTTCTCTGCAAACATTAAAATATATTTTTAAAATCCTGGGATCAAATCAGGAGCCTAAAATGTTTTGTACCTAAATTTCCGAGGCTTAATAAGAAAGACGCAGAGAAAGAAAAATAATGCAAGGAAAAGGCCAAAACCCAAAAGGTTGCATAAAAAAAGCATTTATTCCATGAATAATATCAAATCCCCTATTGATGTCTACAAGAGATTCATGCATCAGGGACAAGAATGTGTTGCATGTGGGAGGGAGGGAGAGTTATGACTTTCGGATGCATTTATGTGGAAAGACGTTATTGGCACTACATGTCTGCTGGGCAATTTAGTTAGTTGCAAAAATCTCATTGCAAAATTGTGTAGAAGCCAATGCATTGGTCGGTTTATTTCGTTTTATCTTTTTTCTTTCCTTTGGAGTGGAATTCACTTCTATTTATTTTCAAAGCTCCTTATTTTCCATTTTGGATGCTTTTGCTGACTGTTTGCTATTGCAAAATAAATAAGTTGGAGAAAAGAGAGGAAAAGGAGAGAAAAATTAATGAAAGGAAGAAAAGGAACAAAAGAAAGAGAAACTAAAGGGAAAAGAAAAAGAAGAAAGAAAAAGAAGAAAGAGCAAATCAGTAGAAATAGAAAAAAGAAAAAAAAGAAAGAAAGAATTAGTGAAGAAATCAAATAGAAAAGAGAGCGAGAAAGAATTTTTCGAAGAAAGAAAGTAGGGAAAACAGAAAGAAAGAATTTATGAAGAAAGAAAGAATTTATGAAGAAAGAAAGTCTTCCGACTTTTTCCTTTCTTGGGCCGAATTTTTCCTTCCTTTTTGTTTTTCTTTCTTCGCTTTCTCATTACCTGTTGGTTGTTCTTCTTTCTACTTAACCTTGTCTTATCTTCTCTTTTATGTCCCTCCTTTCTCACTCATCAATCACATGAATTTCTTTCATTTCTTTTTTCTCTCCTTTTTTTATTTATATTTCTCCCTCTTTTCATCTGTTTTCCTTCCGATATCTTTTTCCTCTCCCCTATTTCAAAACAAAAAATGTCTCCTCCCTCTACCACCCAATCCCCTGTTGAATACTAACAGAAACCTGTCCTCTTGCAGCACTTATTGCATTGAAGGAGATGGGACTATGACAACATTTGTCGCTCTGATGATTTTCAAACAGCTTCAAAACATCATATTATTCTAATCCAATTTCCATTTAATTCTGAAGCATTTTATTTGTCTTTGATACTCCATTGAAAAAAGAAGCAATTCAAAACACGAACCAAACTGACCATTTCTAGAATAGAGATCTTCGTTCTGTTTAGAAAATAAGATAAACAAGAGCCTATGGAGCTATGGTTCCATCATCATCATCATCAGTCTTTTAATGTCTGTCGTTGGATCTGTCCCCAGGATCTGTCACAATTCTCTATCATGGGTGTCGTGGAACCAGTATTTCCTGAATTCGTCTAGTTCATCTCTCCATCTTGTGTTCTGTTGGCCTTGTTTTCGCATGTGATCTCTGGGGATCCATGTTGTGAGACGTGATGTCCATTGGTTGTCTTTCATTCTTGCAACATGGCAGCCCATTGCATTTTAATTTTTTTAATAGTTTCTATGATGTCTCGGACACCTGTTTTCTTCCTTATGTACTGTGCTGTTTTGTGATCTCTCCATGTAAGGTTGAGCATGATTCTCTCATGCGCATGTTGCATACTTCTCAGTTTGTAGGTCTGTCTCTTGGTTAGGTTCCCTGTTTCAGCTCCATAAGTGTCTATCGGGAGAATGCATCAGATGCATACTGTTCTTTTTAGGATTATTGAGATCATCTGGCTTTTGAAAGTTGAGCTTGCTCTGCCAAAGGCTTGCCATCCTAGGGTGATTCTTTATTTGATTTCCTCCTCTTTTGAGGATCTTGTGGAGATTCATTATGGTTCGCACAATGGTTTCTTAGCTCTCTTTAAATTGTTTCTCTTGAGACTTCGCCAGTGCTGGTCAAAGCCTTTATGTGACCCTAAGCAATTTGATTCAGAGACCTCTCATTACCACTTAGGGCCTCCATTGCTCTAATCCCCAATCGCTCTGGGGAACCCCTCAGGTGGTCACGGGAACGTGAGCAGCCGCTTAGTTTGCATATGGCTGAACTCAATGCACAGCATTCCTTCTATTTTTTAAAACTGTTTTCAAAGCCCTCTTTCCTGATTGCTATCAGCAGCTTCCATGCATTCTCCTTAATCTTGTCCATTGTCTGAAATCCCTTTGGGAAGAGTGTCCATGCATGCACAGTAAGGTTCTCTCTGATTGGTAGTCAAGTTGCATCAATGTCATGAAACAGGTTCTTGAGAAATCAAAATGGGCTTGATATGTTCCAAGCAAACCTTGTATTTACAAAGATTTGTTTAGTATGGTACAAGGTCAACACTGATGAGTAATTTAGAAAAAGGAAAGAAAAAAAAGAACATCAATTGGGAAGCAGAAATTATGACCAGACTGAGATTAGTAAATATAAAGAAAAAAGAAAGTAAGGCAAATATGAAAAAAAAAAAGAAAATAACTGGAATAGATAGATAGATAGATAGATAGATAGATAGATAGATAGATAGATAGATATCTGTACCTTGTATAAGTAAATCAGTGTAGATTGCATGTGCACAGGAACTTATTATCTAAAAAAATTACCGAGAGATCTTCAATCTAAAATTATCTTAAAAAACAGATCTTTTATCTTAAATCATTTGAAAAAAAAAATCTTCTATCTAAATTTATCTAAAAAAATACCAACATAAGATTTGGGCATTGTTGATTCAAATGACTATAGAGAGCTAAAAAAAAGCATTTAAAAAAAACAAAAAACAAAGGAATTGTTTTTGGATGGCACCTAGTGGTGTAATTTTACCAGTTTTCAAGGTTGTAGTGCCCTAAATGAGACCAGGAGCACCCAGAGACTGATAGACACATCGACACTCAAAGAAAGAAGAATTGGTAGCCCATTTGTTGAGGTTGAAAAAAAAGAGAAAAAATGGCATTAACAGGTAGGTAGATAGATAGATAGATAAAATTTGACTGAGGCAAGTAGAAAAAGAAGAAAGAAAGAAAGAAAGAAAGAAAGAAGGAAGGAACATAGGCTGCCATATTGATGAAATAGTCACTTAGATCAGACAATGAAAGATTAGATAGAAGTGTATGCAGAATTGAGAGGAGTGAGGAACAAGATGAATATTATAGATTATCACTAAAGCAGGTCTACTCAATAGAAACTGTCACATGACCGATGTCTTTTGGCAGCATTTCCTGTTGGGGATGATCACTTAATTATCATTTCTCTGACTATTAAATCATTAAAAATTCTGAATTTTTCAAAAACAAGAGTGAATGCTGCTGGGCACAAACTGAGGGACCACTTTAACATTACATACATTGTTAACTGAACCCCCTCCCGAAAACCTATCGGGAGCAGGTTGGGGTGCATCCCCCAACTTTTTTCTTGATATAAAATTTTCAGTGCCTCATCTCCATTAGTGTAGTTTGTATGTACATTACATACATAATCAGCTAGTCAGAATCACTTAAAAACTGCAGAAACCTGTGTAGGCTATGTTGACAGTTTTGGTTGATGATCCCTAATAACGCTTATAATAATAATTCTATAATACCCTGTTTACCACTTAATAGATCAGACTCTAAAAGATAAGATGGAAATGATATCTATACAGGGATGAATGAAATAAGGAACAAGAATACAATAGATTATTATCATTTAAATCTAGAATAATGCTCTGAATATTATACCTTTCTGTGTTCCACTTGAATTAGCCATTGGATTATACAATATAAAGACAAATGTACATAAGCAGGAACACGGACAATAAAACAGATCAGATGTAGAATAGATATCGTCTCCGTATGAACTGATTTGTTGAAAAATGATCTCAAAAATTGAACGACCGTGGCCATCAAAGATGGCAAAGGGTCCCATGTTTTTACTTTATTTTAGATTTTGTTGAAAAATGATCACAAATATTGAACAACCGTGGCTATCAAAGATGGCAAAGGGTCCCATGTTTTTACTTTATTTTAGATTTTGTTGAAAAATGATCACAAATATTGAACAACCGTGGCTATCAAAGATGGCAAAGGGTCCCATGTTTTTACTTTATTTTAGATTTTGTTGAAAAATGATCACAAATATTGAACAACCGTGGCTATCAAAGATGGCAAAGGGTCCCATGTTTTTACTTTATTTTAGATTTTGTTGAAAAATGATCACAAATATTGAACAACCGTGGCTATCAAAGATGGCAAAGGGTCCCATGTTTTTACTTTATTTTAGATTTTGTTGAAAAATGATCACAAATATTGAACAACCGTGGCTATCAAAGATGGCAAAGGGTCCCATGTTTTTACTTTATTTTAGATTTTGTTGAAAAATGATCACAAATATTGAACAACCGTGGCTATCAAAGATGGCAAAGGGTCCCATGTTTTTACTTTATTTTAGATTTTGTTGAAAAATGATCACAAATATTGAACAACCGTGGCTATCAAAGATGGCAAAGGGTCCCATGTTTTTACTTTATTTTAGATTTTGTTGAAAAATGATCACAAATATTGAACAACCGTGGCTATCAAAGATGGCAAAGGGTCCCATGTTTTTACTTTATTTTAGATTTTGTTGAAAAATGATCACAAATATTGAACAACCGTGGCTATCAAAGATGGCAAAGGGTCCCATGTTTTTACTTTATTTTAGATTTTGTTGAAAAATGATCACAAATATTGAACAACCGTGGCTATCAAAGATGGCAAAGGGTCCCATGTTTTTACTTTATTTTAGATTTTGTTGAAAAATGATCACAAATATTGAACAACCGTGGCTATCAAAGATGGCAAAGGGTCCCATGTTTTTACTTTATTTTAGATTTTGTTGAAAAATGATCACAAATATTGAACAACCGTGGCTATCAAAGATGGCAAAGGGTCCCATGTTTTTACTTTATTTTAGATTTTGTTGAAAAATGATCACAAATATTGAACAACCGTGGCTATCAAAGATGGCAAAGGGTCCCATGTTTTTACTTTATTTTAGATTTTGTTGAAAAATGATCACAAATATTGAACAACCGTGGCTATCAAAGATGGCAAAGGGTCCCATGTTTTTACTTTATTTTAGATTTTGTTGAAAAATGATCACAAATATTGAACAACCGTGGCTATCAAAGATGGCAAAGGGTCCCATGTTTTTACTTTATTTTAGATTTTGTTGAAAAATGATCACAAATATTGAACAACCGTGGCTATCAAAGATGGCAAAGGGTCCCATGTTTTTACTTTATTTTAGATTTTGTTGAAAAATGATCACAAATATTGAACAACCGTGGCTATCAAAGATGGCAAAGGGTCCCATGTTTTTACTTTATTTTAGATTTTGTTGAAAAATGATCTCAAAAATTTAACAACCCTAGCCATCAAAGACGGTGAAGGGTTCTATCCTTTTTTTACATTAGATATGTGCATATGTTTGTTTGTTTGTATGTTCCAGTGCTACACACAATACTGTTTTGTCAATTGATTTGAAAAATGGCATCATTAATCTACTACATCACTTCTAAAAATATATTTTTTCATTTTTGTAAAAAAAACTTTCCCCCGATGCTTTTCAGACTTATTCTGACAGGTTTATTAATAACAGACTTATTAATAACATCTGGATGTTTTTTTTTGTCAGACTTGAAAATTAGTATTAGTGCTAAGCCCCTTCTAGAAAGACTCCTTTTTTGGGGGAAAAAAATCTTTTTTTATTTTTGGAAAATTTTTTGACCTTTTTTTGGCCCTATCTGACAGTTATAGTTTATTAATAACATCTAAATTCTCCAGGATCTAAATATTTCTAGATATTTTTACTCTATTTGAGATGTTTTCTATAGGAAAATGCCAGTGATGTTATAAATATGATTTAATCTAACCATATTTATTATTCAATGGAATTTCTTTCAAATTTTGATGGATGTTTAATTATTGACTGTGATGGTGAGAATTATAGCATTTTATCTACCAAAGATTAAGCATTGGATGATACTATGAGAAATATAATGTACATAAGAAGGAACAATAATAATAATAAAACTAATGAGAAATAGAAAAGATATTGTCTTCATATGAATTGGTTTATGTACTTAATACAAAAGATAGTGAATTCTAAAATTCTTTGTGGGAAATAAGGAAGGAATTTTCCGAGATTTTTTGGTCCTTAACAGTCTAAATTATCTGTCTTTAAGAGAACAAACCTTGCCTCTGGTAATGAAGGCCCTGGCTGTATGAAAGGAACCATGAAATCAAAGAATTACCAAGGAATTTTAGAGCAAAATGTGCTATCCAGTGTAAAAAGAACAAAATAGGTTTTGTCCAAAGATCATGGGTTATCGGGTATGATCAAGACCTAAAGGACACATCCAAAAGCTCACTAGAATAGCTGAAAAGGGAAAAATGAATGGTTTCAAATTGTCCAGCAATGAGCCCAAATCTCTGTCCAATTAAAAATCTCCTGAGAAAGCAGACATCTTGAGTCATGTTTCCAATGTGAACCATAAACCGTAGGAATGCTTGCAAACATTCAAGACCTTGAACAAATCACTAGGGAAGAGTTGAAGGAACAATCAGTAGACAAGTGCAAGATGCTTATAGATGGCTGCAAGAAATGTTTGGAGGGTGTCAATTCAAAAGGAGTGGGGTTCTACCAATTATGAAGGAATGGTACCAACATTAGTTTCAAGATCATGTTTTTGATTTTTTCTTCAAAATTGCTCCATATTCATTGAAAAGGGATGATTTTTGTTCAATAACTTTTAACATGCTATCCAAGTCTTCTGTTGATAAAGATTTGGTAGATTCCCATTGATTTCTGAAGATATCGTAGAGATTATACAAAAAATTCAAGGATGCCAATAATCCTGAGGCTCTACATATGGACAGAATGGGGATAAAATGAATGACAGCGGGAGTTTTTCAGTCTGTCAGCGAGAGAGAGATTGGTACTAGAGATGCCTGCGCATCTGAAAAAAAAGGACCATTTTATGGAGGCAGATTTAATAGTGAGTCTTGTTAAGTGGAGTCTGAGAAAGTAGCAGACTTTTTGTATTAGTCTTTGATGTCTACCGTCACTTAGTAATTTGAATTTTGTTCTTGCACATTTTGGCTTCAGCACTTAAGAGAGAGTTGGTCTCATCGTGATTTTCATGTTGGTCACGAAAAAAACTAATTTCTGATGTGAGGGTAATTTATATGCATTTATTTATCAAATTATCTATGTCTTGTCCGTACTTTCCTTTCTTCTCTCTCTCGTTGTTTACCCTTATCTTTCCTTTATCTCTCTTCATCGGCACAAGTCTAAAACGCTTCAGTTCTATATATGTATGTATGTATGTATGTATCTATCAATCTATCTATCTATACTATTGGACAAAAAAATGAGCCACCTTTTTTATATAGATTTTTTTTGCAATTACTTTTTTATGCCAACAATTTTAGGTGAAATATTTGGCAATGTCATCGAACAGTGAATGCAGTGTTTGTGTACAGAGAGCGTTCTAGTATGGGATAGCTTTTCCCTTGTTTTTCTGCAGAAAACCAAGCCATTTGATAGTTGTTTACAGTTTCAATATATTATTGAACCTCTTCCAACAGCTGGTCATTGTTCCCAAATCATCTCCTAACCAGTTTGGCCTTGATATGCACCAATATGTGGTCTACGGTGTTAAGATCTTTTATATGATTGAAAGTGCTTGGCACATTTTTTTTCCCAGGGATGCATCTATCTTGAAAAAACAAAAATACTCACTCACAAACACACACACACACACACACACACACACACACACACACACAGAGGCACGCACGTATGCACTCCATGATCAAAGTATAGTACCTGTTCTTCTCATATCAACAAAATATAGCAATTGTTTCCCATTTTCAGTTTTAAATATCATTATGATTAGAAATAGCTTTATGGACCCTCTGGTTGGGAACTACTCCCTGCTCTTCAGCCATAACCTCAGTCCTATTGCATCTTCACAATAAGAATATTCTTGAAAACAGGTGAGGTTGGTCACTCAATAGAAACAGTCACATGATTGATGTCTTTTGACAGCATGCCACATTGAGGGTGCTCAATCAAAAAATTGGAAATAAATGATGATCAATGAATAAGTTATTTTCCTGCCTTTAGTTGAGCAGTGATCATTAAAAAAGTCCAATTAAAAAAAACAAAAACAAAATAAGCAAACTGAGCCCCCTACTAAGGAGAGGGGGTAATTTAAGAACAAAAACAAAAAGAAAATATTTTCTAGACCGAATGAGGAGTAAATGTTGAAATTGTCAGCACTCTAGTTTCATTATGGCGGTCTGTTCATCTAATACATACATCATCAGCCATCCAGACCCACTCAAAAACTGAATAAATATGTATGTTGACAGTTTTGGTTGACGGTCCCTCGACACTTACAAACACAGTAGCAATCACTTTTAATGAAAATCAACCATTGAAGCGGGCTGGTTCAAGGAGTGTCTTTCCAACGATGAACCACCCACATACAATAAATTGAATGATCAAAAAGCAATAGGATACAACAAACCTCTTTGTTTGGCTTTGATTGATTATGCAAAAGCGTTCAACTTTGGAGAACAGACGACAGTCTTCAACTCAAAAGTGCAGACAGTGTCCTTGAAAACGAGGCTCGTGTGAAAAAAAAAGAAGCTTGGCGTTTCTTTTTTTTTTTTTATGTCCTTTTATTTAATGCCTCTTAATTCCTTATTATCCTACTGGTGCTGATTTACAGGACATCTTATCGGTGGAATGGAGCTCGTATGTAGTGGATTGGAAGTGATTAACTGACCTCACCACCTGCGATGCTACAAGTGACGATTATGCCGTCATAATCAGAGTTGACCAGTCATAGGATGATCCCCCAATAACTTTCACTGAAGACACACACACACACACACACACACACACACACGCACACACATACACGCACGCACACACACACACGGAGATACATGTACACACATTCACATACATATTCAGAGTTGACCTGTCATTGGATGATTTTCTAGTTTCACTGATGACAAACAAACACATATAAGCATAAACACGCACACATACGCACGCAACATTTTTTAAAGAGTGCATTCACCCTGGAAAGATGTGATAAAGTACAAGTGACACATACTCACATACACACTATGTTCAAAGTGTAGTATCTGTTCTTCTCACGTAAACAAAACATAGCAATAGTTTCCTATTTTCAATTTTAAAAGTTATCATAGTTGTAAATAATATATTTAAAGAATATATTTAACAAGTATAAACTATTTTCGAAAACATGTCGGATTAGTCACTCAATAAAGATTGTCATGAGATGAATAAATGTTAAAATAGTCACTGATAGTCACTGATAGCGTGATCAATGCCTTTTGATAGCATGCCACGTTGGGGATGCTCAATAAAAATAATTGGATAAAAAATGGTGATAAATGAATAAGTTATTTTTCTTGCATTCAGTTGAGCGATGATCACTAAAAAAAAGTCCGATTTAAATAGAAAAAACAAATGAAAAAACAAGTAAATTGGACCCCTTACTAAAAAAAACTACCAGGGAGGTGGGCAGTTTTCGAAATGCAAAAAAAGGTATTTTCTACACGTAATGAGGAATAAATGCTGAAATTGTCAGTCCTATAGCTCCATTATTGTGATAAAACACTATAGTTAGACGATGAAAATCACCAGGGAAAAATTAATAATCAAAATACTTCATTTCAGGATTCAAATAACTCAAGTGATGTGACTTAATCAAAATCTACAGTAATATTTCCACCTCTCTGATTTTATCTCAACTTTACACTTCATTCATGGATCGCTCGAGATCGCAGGTATTGACAGTGGAACTCTTGAATGAATAGAATTTCAGCAAAAAGGAACTCTTCTATTAACTAAATAGAAATGAAAAAAAGTCTCCCAATAGTCAAAAAGAGACATTTTCAATCGGAAGTTTTATCCTTGATAAAGACATTCATTTTTTCTTTAATGAATTTAAGATCTATGACCAAAAGGCCTCCACTACGGGATGTTGTAAGGAAGAAAAACAGTAAGATGAAGAAAAGGCTCGACATCACTGTCAATTATCGAACAACCGTAGCGTCAAAATTGGAACGCATGTAAAGAAATTCCCCCGAAGAATAGATATGATCAAAGATATTCTATTCATGACATCATTAGCGTTTTCTCCTGGAGTACAAATAAAAACATCTGGTTTCTGGAGAATCAAGATGTTAATTATAAACCCGTCTAAGTAAGCATCCCCCGGTAGAAAAAAGCTTGTTTTCCAAAAATCAATACAAAACGATACCAATACAAAACGATATGACCAGGAGCACTGATATCAAGACAAAACCGTATGGCCAGGAGCCTGGGAACACATGCGTATGATAAAATCCTTCACTATCTTTGATGGCTACGGTGGTTCAATTAGCCAAATGTTGGTTATGAAAACACAATGAATATCTCAAATAAACGAGTAAAGGATGAATAAGCACGAGAGAAGGGGGCGTAGCTTGAGATTTGGAAGACCTGGGGGCTTTGCTCTTTGAGGGGCCTCCGACATTTAGTGAGATTTTGTTATTGTATAATTCCAGTTGAAAGGCAGTAGGTTAACAACTACTTATAAATCTTTTGACATTTTCAAATAGCCACCCTTCCCTGCACGTGAGTTCACACACCAACACACACACACACACACACACACACACACACACACACACACACACACACACACTATATATATATATATATATATATATATATGTATGTATATATATATATATATATATATATATATATATATATGTATATATATGTATATATATATATATATATATGTATGTATATATATATATATATGTATATATATATATATATATATATATATTCGTATATACATTTATATGGACACACATGTATATATACGTGAGTATACTCATAAGTTAGTTGCCTATAGATGGAAAAAGCATTTGTTTTTCACAAAAAAATATTTATTTTTCAACATAATCTACTCTCTTGTCAATGCTCTCAACCAGCCTTACTGAAGTGGGATTTGCATGAAAATTCAAGCGGTTCGCGGGAGCAACTGACAAATTTTTTTCCTTTACATTTCATATCCTAGCTTTAGGGTCATTATTTTCTGGTTATTATTATTAAAAGCCCGAGAAGAATACGCAGAACTTTCGAGCGATTCAACTATCAGGCTTGAATTTTCTCAGAAGTCTTTCAATGCCTCCTGGCTTGGTGTTCGCGCTGAATTTGTTCCGATGTTATCTGGAGTAGCGATGGCAATCCTAATACCATTCGTTTCAACCTATTGGCACAAATCACTATTTTCGGTGTTGACCAGAATCAAGATAAAACAAAACATAACAAGAAAAGTTGGATTATTAAGAACATTGAAATTGCCATGAGACCAACATCCAACCATATAATGAGCACGCAAGCACATTTTCCTGTTTGTTTGTAGCTGGATGAGGATTTATGCAAATTTCTCCTGTTTGTTTGTCACTGACACATCCCCTTGGTTAATTAACCTCCCTTTTATGACATGATGATTACGTGATCGATTATGTCAAAGAAACTCTTAAAACTTTACGTCTGATCGCACATTAAAACAGCTTGAGTTGGATTAGGATATTTGAATAATTAAAAGAAAAATTGCCGAACAAAATAACTTTAGGCTCCTAAGTGTCCATACATAATTAACTCCGTCATTTTGGACGGGTATATGCTAATTAACAAATATTAAGCCAAGATTTGATTTGTCGTGTCAAAATATTTTTTTTAATAGATTTAGACCTGAAAATTGAGAGAAGATAGCTTTTATTGCTTTTATTAAAAAAAAAAAATGATGGGGTCTGGGATAAATTTTTCGCACCAAAATGCATGTGTTTCAGCGATAAATATTTTTGAACAAAAGGAGATCATGATTCGGGAAGTTTGGGAAGGCCTTATTTCAACTGTACGCTTCTCCAGTAATCAAAAAGATCAATATACAGTGAAAATTTCAGATTGAAAATTCAGCAAATAACTGAGTCCGTCTATAAACATATCGACCCAGCCTCCTATAGGTAGAAACAAACACATACAAAACAAACATACACAATGTCACTAATTGGAGTTTACAGATGTATATCTTTCGACGTTTGCAATTAGTATATGTACACATGTATATGGTCATCTTGAAAGTCTTGAGAACCGGTCACGTGATATCAATCTAACTTAGCAACCAATGACAGGGTACCTTACTGTGCATGTTCGACGAGACACTCTCCTGTATGGTTATTCAGTCGTTAGTGGGATGCCACTGAGGAAGCTTTTGTAATGTGGTACCGTTGGATTCACCATGACCAAGCCTACGAATTATTTACGTTTCATGCAGGGCTTTCTGGAGAATATCGCATTGCCCAGATCAATCAGCTCCTCTGTAGACTAAGTTTGACTCTCTGTAGTCTCTTTACCATTTCACCTTCAGAAGAGAGAAACCTTCAGACAGTAGACGAGATTAAGGAGAACATGACAAGGAAGCTGATGGCGATCCTGGAAGAGTTTGTTATTTTCATCGCAATACTACCAGAGCCGGATATTCATCTTTCCGAATCGTGCATGTTCCTCTGGCTCAGTCCTACCTAAATCTTTGATTATTATCACTTTTTTTGCAATTTGCAAATGTCTTGATGCCTCTTGCCAAACAGAATTAACTTCAGGGTTTCTGTATCTACAGAGGAATGGCAAATATCTAGGTATTAGGGCACGCTCAAAGTGCCCTGTTTCCATTCATCTTTATTTGCAATCTATATTCAATTGTCCGAACTAAACAAATCTAGAAAAAATCCTGCCTGTATTTCTGAGCCAGTGTTTTGCTTTTATTCAATGCATTGTGTTTATCACGTGAATGATTGAATGAGATAACAAAACCTCATCCCTGAAATTCTGACAGTAATGAATATCATACATTCCTTACAGGGGCCGTCTTGAGAATAGTTCGAGCCTCCTGGGCTAAACAATATAATGGATATGGTTCGTGGGCCGTAGTACCGATCCCAGATTTAACACATAGATTCAATAAAGATTCAAGAATTGAGTTAATGAATGTTAACATAGGCTCAGAGAAGGTTATCTCTGAACAACAATCGAATAACCGTGATGAAATTTCACCGAAGAATAAATACGGTCAGAATAAATTCTGTTTCAATGATATGCACCTATTTTTTCTTTAATTTTTCGATTGAATTTAGGGGCTTCTGAAATTGTGGAGCTCCCAGGCAACTGTCAATCGTGTCAATGCAATAAGAAAAACCCTGATTCCATTGAAAGTGTGATCAGTGGCATTTTTTTACAGTCTCCAAAATTTATCTTTCCTGATTTATTGATCTTGTATTGCTTATAAACTTGCCACAGTCAATAATTGAACAATTTGAATTGGAAGTCATACAAAAAAAAAAATCCATTGAAGAATAAATATAGTGAGAATGAGTTCTGTTAATGACATCACTGGCGTTTTCCACTTGAAAACATTTAAAATAAAAATAAAAAAGAGTAAAAAAAATCTAGAAACATAGATTCTCCAGAATCTAGAATAAGGCTTGCCAGAATGAAAATTAAGGTGACTAATGGAGTACTGATGCCAATTTTCAAGTTTGTAGACTAAACGGTATGGCCAGGAATGGTGGAACACGCAAACAGGCGAATACAAAAACACACACATATAAAAAGGATGAAACCCTTCGCCACCTTTAGATACTACAGTTGTTCAATTATCATAATTTTTCGTATAGATTTATCACCATTCAACAACAGATACTAACAGGTTGATGGGGATGATGATTATAGTAATTTTTACTACTTCTTATTGTCACAATTTACCCAGGGTTTACTCACCATTCATTCAGGACTGATTGCACAAGAATTTCAGTAAAATAAATGTCATGTACAACAAACGTATTGAGCACAAAGACACAAAAATCCAAATCGAAAACGCAGACCTGGAATAAAGAAGACCACTACATCTACCTAGGACAACGAATTTCGATGAAAACCTCAAAAGAAGAAATCAAGCGAAGAGTCACACTTGGAGGGCAAGCTTTCGGTAGAGCAAGCTAAACCTTTAAGAACAAGAAAATCCCATTAGTTTTAGAAAGAAGGGTCTGCGACCAATCATGCTCAACATCACATGGACAGATCACAAAAATAGCGCAGTATGTTGGAGAAGAAAAAAAAGGAGTCAGGGATATCATAGAATCCATTAGATAACTCAAATGGCGATGGGCTGATCTCGTTGCAAGAATGTCAAACAACCGCTGGATATCACAACGTGGATCCCCAGAGATCATATGCGAAACCGTGGCAAAATATAAGACAACAGGACAAAACCGACAAATTCAGAAAGTAATGGCTCCGCGGCGCCAATGACAGAGAGGTCCGGCGAATCCCGGGAAAGGTTTATCTCCAACAACGGACGCTTGAAGGCTGCTGCTGCTGATGACGTTATTATTTTTATTATTTTATTACTAGTTTTAATCTATCCTCTTATTTTCGTTTTTTATCACAACATTCTTGGTAGCTATACTCTTCATTCTTACACAATCTTTAGAAATTGCCAATCGCTAACCATAACAGTCCAGTGGCCAACAAAGGTTTCTTCAGTTTTTAAGTGATTCCACCTGGCTGGCTATTCAACTATGCATGTGTCACAAGTATGGGTCACACCAATGGAGATAGTGGGCAAAATGTACAAACGCTTACTACGCTTACTATGTCTGTAGAAAAAACGGCATTTTTGTCCTTTTAAATTCTCTTCCCCAAAATAAATTGTTTTGGGCGGTTCAATCTGCAGTGTAAATTCTTGCAGAATTGGTACCTCAGCTTTTTTTCCGGACTTTCCAATGATTATTGCTTAAATATGCTCTGTGTAATCATAGGTTTTTGACGGCTGGGTTATACGAGAGTTATCGGTGTTAATGTTAGATGCTGGGTTTCCTGAAGATAATTCAACTCTTCAGATTAGTGGTTGGGTAGGTGACTGGGGATGTCTTGTAGACGAGTTTACCTCTGCCGACAAAATTGGAGAGGTGAATGTATTCGTTCGCGTCTGCCTATCCATACGATATCTCCGAAAGTACCCAATGAATCTCAATTATAATTCGTGGAAGGGTTGAAAATGGGCTGAGGAATACTTGATTAGATTTGGGGGTGAATCAACACAATATCTCCAAAAGTTCTCAATGAATTTCAATGAAATTCTGTGGAGGGGTCGATAATAAGTCACAAAAGACATTATCAAATTTTGAGGCTATTCAATGATCAATTACCTTCCTTACGTCGTAGTTGTATTATCCACCAACAATTATTTCGGTAACGATGGCGTTTGCAGATGTATGCGCTCTCTGTGTGCGTCCTCGTAACCTGTAGGTTCGCTTGATGACAGAGGCATTCAAAGGAGATGCAATTAAAATTGAATGAGGACCATCAGGTTCGAGTGCTTACTACTGGATCCAATACAGTTGATCCAATTAGAGATTCTGATTAGGAGGCCATCAATGATAGCGGCAAATGGCTTGAGTGAGCTTCAGAAATAACAATGTTGTTGGACAAGGGAAATTCTGCAAAACCATTACCTTCGACTCGCGTTTTTTTTATTTTTTATTTTATCATACCCCAGTTCAAGTAAGACGCTGGATATGATCTTGTTTTTCCACATAACAAGAATAACAGGAATCCTCACCTAATTTAGGTGAGTAAACTCTTCAAAGTGATATATGATATTGACATTTCTGTATCCAGATTAGAAATCGCGACCGAGTGATCCGTAAGCGTCCTTCTTACCGACTGAGACAAACTGACAAGTCTTAGTGATTTATGAAAGTTTATGTTAAAAACATACAAAGAAAGAGAGTACGACTTTTTCCTCGTCTGTGCTGTTATTTATTTCGAAACATTTTGTCTAAATACCCTCCAGCCTCCTTCAGGTGTTCTCTCATTTCTTTCGTCTCTTTTGTCTTTCATGGGGGCGAATCGATATAAGAGGAAAAAAACAACAACTGTATTTCTTAAAATTCTGGAACGCCTGTTAACGTTAGCATTCAATTTACGCGACAATTTTACAGTTTCTCCCTTTTCTTGAGTGTTGATTTGCCTTTAATGAAAAACAATCAGACGAAAGGTAACATAAAGAAAATGAAGATCAGCCAAAGGAGACCGGGAGGTACATGGCCGAAATCTTGTGAAAGAAATTAAAGCGTAGACGAAGGAAATAATCAATCAATGACATGCACAACGATTAAAACATCCTGTCCAACAAAATTCAGATAAGAGCTCACGACGATTTTTGATTCACTTTCTTGATATTTTCTTAATCTCTAAGAGACATCATGTTTTGATTGCAGGAGTCAGCAGTTTTTAGAACGGGTGAAATTTTCTATTGAGACTAGTATTCAAATCGGTTAACAGTATTTGTAAGGAATTGAGTGACCTGAAAAGAGAGAGTGGTTAAAGAAAGATAGAAAGCACTCTTTTTGTAATCAGTTTATAGTGTTAGTAATTTTAGGAAGATACGATATAGAGAGTGGGCAAAGAAAGAGGGATATTTTGTTTTACGTCACACTACATCATATTATTCCATTTTTTAGATCAATTCTCCAGAGAAAAAACGAAGGTATAAGAAAAAAAAACACAAACAAACAAAAAGAAAGACAAAACTAAACCAGACTGTACAGAGTTAATGTCTACACTATATATATATATATATATATATATATATATATATATATATATATAATTTAAACTAGAGAGAGTGAGATAGGCTAAGGAGTGAAAGTGTATGGAAATTAGGTTTATTTATCAGTAATTCATTTGATAAATGGTCTAGACATATTTCGGTAGGTATTCCCATCTTCAGTGTCTATGTTTATATATTTTTGTTATTATGATGTCATCCACAGACAGCTGGTTCGTTGTATTGCATCTCAGTGTGGCTATAGACAATCCATTATACCGTAGAGTACAACGAGGCAGGATTGAAACCTTCGCTTCAGACGCTGAGGCCGGTATCCTACCGCTGAGCCATTTACAACTTTTCCATTTGCAACTGAATTATTTAGCATTTCAAGCGATATTTCTCGTTTTATTTCTTGAGTAATCATCATTTTTGTTTCGAACGTTTTAACAGAGATTAGCTTGAAAAACTCATTCGGAAACAAATAATCTTTTTACAGAAGCAATTGAAGACAAATACTGTCAAAATATGTATACAACATAGCAGTTTTTGATCGGAATCTATTCTTTTTCTTGTTTAGGTAAGAAAATAAATGAATTATGTACACATCAACAACTACCTTCATCTTATTTTTCCTAATATTTCGCTCCTCCTTCAACGGAGAGTTCCACCAGCGTGAACTCAATTTTCGTTCGCGTTCTCTGATATTAAATTTTGCGTTCCAACGATTTTCTCATTCTGCGCTTTCTCTGTCATCTTTCATTCCTAAGATATTTCTTTCACCATGCATGAAGTATCGTTGAACAGCATTCTTTTTTCGATTCAGGCTCAGAGAATCCATGCATACATGAAGTACTGACTATCGAGATGTTTACATATTCGTACGCTTAAATAAGTTAGGAAATGGCAGCACTCTTCAAGACCGACTTCGATCACTGCGAATGTTACAGAAGACTAAATGCAAATCTATTTAGCAGACAGAGAAGGGGGAAGTAAGTAAGTAAAAAAACAAAAAAAAAAAAACAGAGAAGGAGATTGAAGATAGGGAGGAGGAGAAAAAGACGGAGAAGGAGACGGTGAAGGCGACGGAGGAGAAAGAGAAAATGACGGGGAGGGAGAAGCAGAAGGAGAAGAAGACGATATTGAAAAGAACCGTTCGCTCCACCATATGCACTATTTGCTGAATTTCTATCTGATATGTTTTGTATAACGTTCGATCTATGTGATTAATATTCAACTCAATGAAGTGCATTGATGAGGAAAGGGATTGCGTTTGTAGTGTATGACAAATATTTTTTCTTCACGGTTCAGTTACTGACATTGGTATACATGTATATTTTAAAAAAAGCCCTTGAAACCGGGCTGAATAGAACTACCATGTGCTGGAATTCCTCTCTGGCTTTGGCTTTTTGAGAACACCCCCGGGCCTCCAATGGATGGGGACCCCAGAGCTTTATAGATAGTAGTTTACCTATCGCGATTCTGGACAATTCTGACTAAATATGGGAGAGGCCCATCGAGGAGCCAAACTCCAGGCCCTGAAGTCTCTATCTGCGCCCTAGACAGAACTCAAGATTGGTATGTCGCATCTGATTCCAAACATTGTCTTGCCGAGGCGTAGCTGAGAGGATGGTGGGACTTACAGAGGAGCCCCCATACGTTTTATAAATAGTAGTCAACCCACTGCATTCCTAGTAACAAATCTCACTAAATGCTGGAAATCTCTAGCTACGCCTCTCTTGTCTTCCATGGCGATCACTTTGACCTAAGAGCATCCGGATTTAGTCGTCTGGTTAGTGAATTAAACAAGAATGAGGCACCCGCTCTAAAGTTTGAACGCCATTATTGCCAGGTCACGTGACCCGCAAGAGGAAGATTTTTTTTTTAGGTAAGAAGCATCAAATCAAGGGACATATTTCTACGTGGATTTAAGTCAATCTGACTTGGAACAGCTGAGAAATAATATGGGGACAGGCCTACCGACGGGGGGCACAGAGCCTCAAATGAAGAGGTGAGGACGCATCTAAAAATAGAGAAAATACCGGCAGTGACATCTCCTCTCAAATATCATATCCAAAGGGCCCCTGGTCGACGGGGAGGGTGCAAACAGAGGCATATGTGCCCTAAACCAGGATCAACCATTTTCACTAAGGGCGAATGGGAACCACAAATCAACAAAGGATACTCTTCAATTGCTTTATGTAATCCCAACTTGATTTACTCATATAAAAAGATGGTGTCATTCTTTGCTGGTAACAGGATTGACGCAAAGATATACCCTGAATTTTTTTTTGCACCCCCCTGGAAATATACCCTTTTGCTTCTCCCCACCCCTGAAGAATGGTCGCGTACGCCCATATCTATGATTGGAAGTCAGAGGAATACAGCAATCTGAAATGTGAGTGTGAAGTTGATGTCTGACATTGTAATGCTATTTCCTAACTTAATTATGCATAAGTATAAATGATTATCAATTGCGTTATATCATAGAGAAACTCTTATTTGAAAGGATATCCCGTTGTTACACGCTTAGCATATCACAACGTAAATAGAATAGACAATTACCGAAAAAAGGGGGTTGCAGCAGGAATCGAACTTGCGGCCGATAGGGAAGCTGTTTTAACGTAGCATTGCTCTTACCAGTGAGCTGAACTGCCACCAGTAATGCAAAGGCCCAAATAACTGTTTTAGCTCTAAATTCTCATCTTATTTCGCATTACCGGTGGCTGTATAGATCAGTGGTGAGAGCAACACAACACTGAAGCGGCTTCCCTATCGGTCGCAGGTTCGATTCCTGCAACAGCCACATTTTCTTTAATTATTCATTTTATTTACGTTGTCTTGGCTAAGTGATTCATTTACCGTCTATCTACGGGATATCGTTCCAAAAAAAGAGTTTCTATATAACTTGACATAATTTGTAATCATTCTGTCGGATCATATATATCCATTTCTTAATGCGCTTGTGTACATGTAAACTTTTTAACGGTATGAAATCTTGAAACAAATTATTTCTGCCCAGTTTGATAGTTTTGATTAATATTTCTTGTTTTATTTTTTTTTCTATATTATCATTGCAAATTGAGACTTCCACGGCGTTAGAAAAAAAATTCTTTTTTGGCAAGTTTTGCAAACACATAGCACAGCCTAAGTGAAACGACATTCATATCCGGTAATATCAATATTTCTCAAAATAATCTTAATTTCGTTATCGGTCATGCCAAATTCAAGTGCAAATTTTTAATTCCGCCCCAATTAAACTGAAACTGGCTTAATGACTCAATTAACTGCTGTCGAAAGAGCTCTTTTCAAGTACATATGCATAAATAAGTCGACTCGGAACCTCTGAAAATGTAACAAAATCATATACTTATTATTGGAATACCGAAGTCCGGTTCCAGTTAGAACCTTGTGAAACGTGTCTGTTCATCCGAGCTATCCATTCCTTGGAATCACAGTGATTTCAAGTTTGATAGCTACAAAATATGACACTGGATGTTGATGGGAAATATGTACTTGAGTTCACTTTAATGTACGTACTTAAAATGAGCTTTTTAGACCGCAGTTAAATGCGTCATTAAGCCAGCTTCAGTTTAGTTCAGGTGGGATTAAACTAATAAGATCATTGGTATTTGATATCTTTGTAATTCTTTTCAACTTTTGCTCATAGGTCTACTGGATACTGTCTTTGAAGAGACTGATAGCTTCACTGTGTGCGCTGATTTTGAATTCACCAACTAGATAACTAAATCTGGACGCTTGACAATGAACCTTTGATATTGGAAAATTGAGACGACCATCAAAATCAGATGAGATAGCCAATCTGCAGGATTGTTGAATATGATCCTTTTTTTTTTTAAACCGAGAGATCTTTTGTTACCAATGAGAACAAAGATGGAATGGTATATGTATCACCCTATGTTTCCCTTCCTTCCTCCTGTTCGTCTTTCTGTCTATCCACACGATACCTCAAAAAGTCAAGAATGAATTTCAATTAAATTTTGTGGAACCCCGGGCCGTTGGGCGCGGAAGAAGTCACTACATTTAGAGATCTATTCTCGATTGAGAGATAGTTTTGGATTTTCTTTATACATTTACGCATTCTCTCATGTCCGTCCACACAGTATCTCCAAAAGTTCTTAATTAAATTTTGTGGAAGATTGGAGCATGGGCTATCGACGAATTAATTAAATTCTAGGGTGGATCAAGGATTGGGTAAATATACGAAGTTTGCAGAAGTATGCACCCTTTGAGTACTTCAAAGATCTTAGAATCTCGTCTTATGTACAAAATTCTACTCCGATTTGCAAAGAGTAAGGTTTCCTATTGGCCATTTTAGAAAACTTTCAGATAGCATCAAAGAGAACATTCATACCGCGGATGTTTCTTCCTGTGTATTCTCCTATAGATAATGAATTTATCACCAGCAAGGATAGGTCTTTACCTACTTTCCAAATTTACAACCTTCATATTTGGAGTCTTGTAGGAACAGGATGTCGGTCAAAAAAACAGCTTTTATTAGAAACGTCACTCTATTTGTTTCCATTTGACTGAAACCATCCCGAATCAAAAATCTTGGCTCGATGTTCGCCTCGATAATTCAGGTGCAACTTTCCAATCAGCAGCGTCCTCGGAGAACCTTCTTTTATGTTTCAAGCAGAATTAAGTTTTTGCAATTTTGCCATCTTCACAAAATTCATACCTTTCTCTCTCCTAAGTATATATATATATATATATATATATATATATATATATGACACTGTCGAAAATTATTTTATGTGTTTCGCCAATTCTGATGAAGCGGAATAGGTGGAACGAGTAGATAAATTACCAAATTGTCATAAATATCATAATCTTGTGGGATTCTATATCCAAAAGAACACACATGCGCATGCGCACAAATTCACACTCAGATATAGATATGGATGTATATATGAAGATGGATCAGAAAGTCCGTTACCTGGAACGTAGTCATTGACTGAATTTCGACCTGGAGTTTCCATTGTATTATGTTCGATAAGCACTGCAGTGCATTGACAAAGAAGGGGATTATGTAGAACATTTTTGAAGTGTTAAGTAAATGCAGCTATGATTGGATAAAGTATTTCTGATTTGTGTAGGTTCTGATATAGTTCAGTCAAGGCTATAATATGTACATGTTTGTATGTATATATATATATATATATATATATATAATGTAATGGCTATCTGATTGAAGAATGGAATTGATGAAACTGAGATTATTTATCTTGATATGTAATGTATTCAGAAACATGGCTTAACGAAAAGTTATGGATGGCGTCATCAAAGGACCCGATAGTGACACGCTCCATTAATTGAATGGGGGCAATACACGCAAACTGAGCATGTTATTTACATAAATGTACAATGATTACATATCTTTGACCATCGAACGCATATATTAAATGACCAGTAAGCATTCAGTGAGCAGCATTCCTACTTAGAGCCTACTTTCCTGCTTGTCTGTGCTGTCAGAAATATTCAGATGGAACGAGATAAAATGGGTTTGTTCCTTGTTTGATTCAAACAATTACAGAAGAGGAAACTTCATCCCTTGTTTGATCTCTCTGTCTCTTCATGTTGCATTATGGAACGAAGTAAACCGAGATCTCTCTCGATCATGACCAGAACGAAATTTTATCGAATCAATCTAGCCTCGCGAATGGTCCGACCAAAGCGGACTATAAATTTTCTCTCTTCGGGTGCCTGTGTCTATGAGCCTATCTACCTATCTATGTGTATTTGTATGTGTGTGTGTGTGTATCGAGATGCCCCAGTTCAAATTTTTGTCTCTGCAACCTTGAAAATATGCATGAGTACTCGGCACCATCTTAAACCTTTTTAGTTTTTTTCTTCAAAAAAGTGTTTCTCAGAGTCTCTATGACCAACAACGTCGAAATCATGTGCTGGTGTTTTTTAGATAAAAGATCTAGTTTTCAAACATAATTTCAGATAAAAATATCTATTTTTTCAGATCATTCTAGATAATGCTTTAGTCAGTTATGGTACACTCGCGGGCTATGGTTAGTCAGTTATGCAAGGTATTAATATAATGTCTATATCCTTCCAATAGACTAGTAATGTGTGACAAATTTGTTCTTTTGTTTCTTTTTCGTGAAAACGTTCTACCTGCTTGTCTTCTTAAAAAAGATGTTAAGGAAAGAAAAGGGAAAGGCATTAACAACTTATCATTGCAGTCAATAATTGAACAACCCTAGCGTCAAAATTTGAAGTTATGTAAAAAGATACCATCGAAGAATATACATAGTCTGAATAAATACTATTTATGTAATCACTTGTGGTTTCCCCTAGATAAAAAAAATCTTGAAAAATCTAAAATTGAGTAAAAAAACATCTAGAAACATCTAAATTCGGGAGAATCTCTTTGTAATTTATGAACCCGTCAAAATAAGTTTGTTTTTATACATAAAGATCCGTAACCATATTTAGAACGGATCTAGTGAAGTACTGATGCCAAATTTAGAGTCTGCTGACAAAACAGTGTGGTCAGGAACTCTGGAATACGCAAGCAAATTGATAGAACCATCAGTATAAGTCCCGAAAAGGTAAAAAAAGCTTTTCTTTTTAATTAAAGAAAAACCTTTTTAGAAGAGGTCCAATGAAGTACTACTGCCAATTAAGTCTGTAGACGAAATGGTATAACCTGGAGGGCTGAAATACACAAACTCATCGGACTATAGAAAAAAGATAGAACCCTTGCTATATCAGATGGCCACGGTTATTCAATAGTACTAATGGAATTGGGTCGCCTTGGGTTAGATAATATTATAAACTCTTAGTCAAAAATGCATGCTCCAGCCCCTAGAAACACTAATCAGCTACCTATTCACCAATATATATATATATATATATATATATATATATATATATATATGTGTGTGTGTGTGTGTGTGTGTGTGTGTGTGCACATGCGACAGTCAACTTTTACTCACACCCAATGATGGTACATTCGCATAATATTGGTACTAGTGTACAACAAACTTTTCCGTAGTCATTATTGACAGTTCATATAAATTAATACTATGCTCGTTCCGGATAGCTAAAAGAAGCGAGGCATGAATATTGTACAATTATTGTAACGAGCACCTCGTCAGATAATTTTGAAGAACATTTACATTCATCACCAAACACTGACCTATCTATAAATATACGCTAAATGTTCTTCATTAATGCATATATATATATATATATATATATATATGTGTGTGTGTGTGTGTGTGTGTGTGTGTGTGTGCATCTACTGGACACAAATTAAGGGGCCAATTTAGCATAAAGTTATATCGTAAATTGAAGTCCCACCATAAACCCATTTAAGAGTAGAATTTTCAAAAAGCAACAGAAATGTGTATTTCTTATTAATAAAGAGTAAATGTTGAAATCTTCAGCCATCTATCCCTTTTGTATGATGTATACATAACCAGTTAGTCAGCCAGACATCCAGCCCAGTTTGAATACTAAAGAAACCTATCTTGACAGTTTTGATTGATGGTATCTAGTCTATTAGTTGTGTCAAAAAATTCTGAAATTATACTCTGAATGCATAGTTAAAACTGGTTTTCCGCTGGGAACTTTTGCTTAGCTACCTATGGTTAATATTTCTACTAGTGTGAAACAAATTTTTCCGTAGTCATTAATGACAGTTCATATAAAACTGGTACTATGGTCGTTATGGATAGCTGGAAGGAGCAAGGCGTGAATATTGTACAAATATTACAATGAGCAACTCGTAAGAAAATTTAATGTCCATATCAGACGTCAAACAGCCGTTCAATCTTAATCACCAATATTTGATGACAGATCTGATCTTCAATTAGGAGAGCTCTTTCTTGAGAATGTCGGCTGCTTTTAGCAAAAATGTTGAGTGATTTTGCATTTATACTGTTTAATACCAATCTACTTCAATCTGCTCGTAGCTAGGTCTCTGTGGAAGTCAGTTTGCTTATATTTGTCTGTGTCAAATAGACAGATATGATTCTATTTATGGCAACTCCGAGATCTTCATTCCGTAATCATGAGTGCAGATCAGAAATGAAGGATGAGCTCTGGCGAGACGGGAACTCACATCCCTTATTCTTGAGAGCCGGTCTTAACATGACATCTTTCAATACCTTGTTCCCGTTGAGGAGCGGAAACCGTTGGAAACTGAGAAAAATCAAGAGGCAGCATACATCAACATGTCAACTGAGTGTAGGATAAGTCCGACAGATGCAGATTTCAACTAGATGTGATTTCCGCAACTCAACAACAAGGTATGAAAATCCAGGCTTAATAATGATAAGAAGGGGAAAACCCGAATTCTATGTTTTCGCAACCATTGAAGAAAAACATCCTGTTTACTGCGTTACGTTTGGATTGTCAACCTGACAAATGCCCTTGAATGAATCGGCCAAAACATCGCATTAACATTATAAACAAAAAGGAAGAAGTCTTTGAAAGCTACATTCCTCATTTATCCGAACACCTGATACACTGTCATCCTTGTTTACATGTAGTATTACGAGTAATATTATTTGAATTTCTGGCATGAAGCATTGTCACTAATATTTACTAGTATTTCTTTTGTAATTCTTATAGACAGTTCTTTCGTTATTTTTATTAAATTTTCTTTTGTAATTTTCATTGGTATTTCTATAGTATACTCTTTCCGGTGTTTCTCTTTCAATTTTTAGAGGTATTTATTTCATAATTTTTACTTGTATTTCTTTTGTAATTTTTACTAGCATTCCAGTTGCTCTTTATTGTAACTTGTCATTTTACAATCGTTAGTGACTACTCAAGATTAGGAAGAAAGAATTAGCCCCCGGTGAGACTTGCAGTCACATCAGTTATCCTTGGTAGATTGTCCGAATATGACAGCTGTTTTACTGGTCAGACTACAAAGGCCAGCAGTGGAAGTCATTAAAATCTAACCATATAGCTATATTCCTTATTTTCCATAAATATATGCTATGATATAACCAACATGTTCTTTTAAAACTAAAGTCATACTTTTCTGAAATCATTGCAGCAATGTCAATAATAGTGAAATTCTCATCAAAGGTTATTTTGGGCGGGTCTGAGAGCATTTTAAACATTTTTTTTGGTGAATTAATAGTAATTGCTTCTTTGTTTTACATCGATTCGGCTTATGGAAGCTTTCAAAAGAGAGTTCTGCTCTCGGGTAGCGCGTATTTGGTAAACAAATACATTGAGCTGAAATATCTGTAATCATTTAGTGTAGCGACGGTATGTGGAAAAATAGAATCCATGTAAAACTTTATATCATTTCCAAAGTCAAATTCTGAAGAATCTTTAATTTTAAATGAATACATTTCAGTTTGACCCTTAAAACTTTAAACTTGGTTTGTAACCAGTCGAAGAGACGGATTTATCTGAATTTAAACTGAGAAAGTCCAAACCCTTGTCTATTTCGTAAAGAAACTGGCCACGGACAGAATGTGGAACGTGTTCCCGAAATGCACGATTTATCGGGTTCTGATGAAGCTTCGACGGGTCTAGCAAACAAGAAGTGGATTATAATAAATTTCTTGAGTAAAATATTAAGAAAAACGGACCGGCAAAAGCTGCCATTTCGACATCCCCCATTGCACTTCAAATACAAGCGGGTGATAGTACCAGTTGCCGTCACTGACTAGATAATGGATCATCATCATCATCATCATCATCATCATCATCATCATCATCTTCATCATCAGTCTTTCAATGTCTGTCATTGGGCATGAACCTTCCCCAGGATTTGCCACACTTCTCTATCATGTACTTTCTGGATTTGTCTAGCTCGCTCCTCCATCTAATATTCTGCCGACCTCGGTTGCACATGTGATCTCAGGGACCCATGTCGTGAGTCGCGATGTCCATCGGTTGTCCGCCATTCTTGCAACATGGCCAGCCCACTGCCATTTGAGTTTTTTTTATGGATTCAATGATGTCTCTGACTCTTGTCTTTTCTCAGATGTACTATGCTGTCTTGTGGTCTCTCCATGTGAGGCCCAGCATAGTCAAATGACAGAATGACTGACAGTCTGACATACCGAAATAAAATTTGACTTTGGGGGGGAGATCTGAATCGTTTATTGTGCAAGGGAAAGAACTCGCACACCTATGGTCTGACTTTCAGGCGTGTTAAAAAGTGTGAAAATCGATCAACTGAATACTGACACTTAATGACAGAAATCATAACCTGCCTGAATGATCATCGTGTATTTGTTGCATAACATGATTTGAATTAAAATTAAATATTCTTCGCATTCGGAATCGAGTGGCAAAGTTAAATTTTGTCATTAACTTCGAGAAGAGAAAATTGAGATGAAGAAAAGCTATTAAGTTCTAACCTTGAGATTTATGCTTTGCTCCCAGTTGAGTAGACTTGAAGACTGCGATTGACTGTCTTACTTCGAGGTGAAGTCAGTTATCTTAACTGCAGGCTCCATTACGGAAGCAATGAACAGGAGATATTCCATCAATAACCCTTGAAGGCACCATGCCGTGCTGTGTCTGTTCAGATGATTGGTAATTTGAAAATCAACATTTTTTAATGATCTCAATAACATTTTTCTGCTGTTGAGGAAGTCAGATTTAATGATATTCCCAAATCAGGCACAGGTCAGCAGTTTTTAATGAAAGATGGATCTTTCTGTTATGGGGAAGCATCGGTGGAATATTAATAATGTATCTGAATAATGTGAGGAGAAGGGCGTCACTCATTTGCTGGTATGGGCCTCCTGGGTGGGATAGAATGTCTGTCAGGTATGTAACAACTTCATTGTAGTACTAACGATATATTGAACAGGTCTGGTTTGTTACTCAATAGAAACCGACCAATGTCTCTTGGCAGCATGCTGTGTTGTGGGTGATCAATTGAAAAATTAGAAAAATAAGGGGTGATCAACGAATAAATTACTCCTCTCGCCTATTGTTGGGTAATGATCACAAAAAACCTGAATTTAAGAAAAAAAACAAGCGTGAAAGCTGCTGGACACAAACTAAGGGATCAATTTAGCATAAACTTAAATTGCTAATTTAACATGCACTAAAAACCTATCTCGGGAAGGGTTCAAAAAACGAAACGGTTTTTTTCTAGACTTTATAAATAGTAAATATTTTAACTCAGTTCTCTAGATCAATTGGCGCGGCCTGTACACGTGATGCATACATATCCAGCCAGACTAGCTTGAAAACTGAAGTAACCTATTGATTGATTGTATACGGAACAACGCCAGTTTTAATACTATTGATATAATGAATAAAGGTGGTGAAAAGGGCATTGACCATTTACCGGTATCTGTAGTGATGCAAATGGGTTTCTGAAACGAGGTGTACGGTAAGGCTGGGTTTTTGGGAACAAGGCAGAGGGTAATGTTACCATTAGTACAAAAAAAAAATGAAAATTGAGAAGTAGGTATCTGCCGTCCCCCTGGGCCCGACCCTCATTTCCACCAGGGGACATACGTATTTGAAATTTATCTTCGAACAGGTACGGTTAATCAATCAGTAGAAACCGTCATGTGACTAACGTCTTTTGACAGCATGCCTTGTTCGGGGTGATCAATTGAAAAATTGGAAAAAAGGGGCGATCGATGAATATGTTATATCTCTCGCCTTCTGTTGGGCGGTAGTAACTCAAAAGTGTTCAAATCCAAAAGAATAGATGAATAAATAAAGATAAAACGAGCGTGAATGCTCCGAGACACAAACTAAGGAATCAATTTAGATAGACTTACATTGCAAATTGACCCCCCACCACCACCACCACCACTGAAACCCTCTTAGGATGAAGGGTTTCAAAGAACAAAAAATGTTTTTGTTTGAATTTCCACGTCTGTAACTCCATTGGTGTGGCCTATATATGCGATACATGCATACAGCCAGTCAGACCAACTTGAAAATTGGCGAAACCTTTGCAGACAGTTTTGGTTGACAGTCTCTGATAGCATCTGAAATAAATAACAAAACCTTCCAAATAGGTATTCGAATACCGTGAATTTTTTACAGGAAAGCAATACTAGCATCCTAAAAGTAATTATAAATCACCACCACCCATATATGCTGCTTTTTACCTCGTAAAATGAACAGTTATGGCGGTAAAATTAAGTTACCTTGATGAAAATACTACCAGTACGGTTTGAATCATAAATTTATGATTGAAAAAATATACACACTAACTAAGGGACCAATTTGGCATAAACTTTCATTATAAATAAAACCCAAATAAAAACCTATTTCCGGTGGGGGTTAAAAAAGATTTTACTTCTCATTGAGTAGGGTGTTTTTTGTGCTGAATTCCACGTTCCTATTAAGAACGTTTACAGCTTGGCAGAATCTGGATTGGTAGACACAAATATATACAGATATAAATGTCAGAACAGATGAATAACCAAAACTCAGCAACAGTGATTAAACCGATCAGTTGCAGGTAGCGGTGATCAATAACGCACCGCATGTAAAAGTGGATTTTTTTTATATCTATTTTCCGATAGAAAACCTAGTTGTTGATCAATAAATGGGCCATTGTTTTGTTAGGCTGAGACGTGAATGATGCGGAGTACTATGCGTAAATCGTTTAGTTCTAAGTATGAAGGATATTCTCGAGGGTTGTAGTATTACATAATGTAATTGACTTGAATTCTCGACCCGAAAATGTAACTGATTCCAGTTCAGGAGAGCTGAGGATCTTGCTGATGTTACGATACATCCCAATTCTAGTTAGAACAGTGTACATTCTTCTGAAAATTATGGAAGGTATCATCGTATACTTGAAGAAATATGAAGAATGGATCAGCCAAAACGCTGCAATGACAACAAAAGCTGCTAAAAGTATGAATTCAGTGTCGCTGGAGTAAGACTTGGGATGATTATAAATCATCTCTAAGTTATTTACAGAATTTTTAATCTTATTTATACTTGGGTCAAAAAGCCATTGGGAATTAATTAATTGCTTTTTGACTAAAACTAAGGCGGATTTTTCGTGTGTGAAGCAGACTGCTATAATTGTCCTTTAAAATGATCTTTAGCCCGCCGTACGTAACTACGGCTTTGAATCATTTTTGTTACTTTCTTCAGTGTTGCCATAATAGGTATTTCGTATCTAGATTGAGATAATTTTAAAGAGCGGGAGTTAAGGGAGATAATTTATAGAAGCCGAGAAAGGAGCAATTATCTTCAATGCATCCTGCCGATAGTCATCTATGGTGGTAAAATTCGGAACCAAACCAAAAGATTAAGTCTCAAGCTGAGGATCAAGCAACATGCACAAAAGAGATTCATGTTCAACCTTACACAGAGACATTACAATACATTACTAAACATTAGAGGAAAGACAGGTGTCAGAGATATAAAAACCATTAGAAGACCCGAATGGCAACGGGCTGGACATGTTGCAAGAATATCAAATAACTGCTGGATCCTCCGGAGATCATACGCGAAAATACATCCGGCAAAATATGAAATGGCGTGACGAACTACGTAAGTTGCACAAAGTATAGGTTTTGCGACGCCCATGATAGAGAGGTTTGGCAAATTTTGGGAATGGTCTATGTCCAACGACCAATGCTTAAAGACTGCTGCTGCTACTGATGATGATGATGATGATGATAATGATGATGATGATGATGTGATGATGATTTGAACAAACATTCTAAAAAGATTTTTTTTTTAAAGTTTGAAGCAGCTATTTTTTACATCAGGAAAACTGAAATTTCTGTCTCCAGGTTACTCTTTCTCTCCGTCACGCTGATGATAAAACTCGTGGGAAAATGAGACACGGGTAATTTTGTGATCATGTCTTTCCCCAAGGATTTTATGATGAAATATATCACACGGCATTGTTGGTTTCATTATCTGAGGCCATGCAAGACTCTCTGGAGCAAATCGTCCCTGAAAATCGTTTTGGTATCAAGTTAGCCCTGATGGAGGGCCGTAGTAGCTACAAAGTTGGTTTCTCCTTCAGTGGTAACGCCATCTACAGAATTGACATTAATGTTGTTTGTCCCCGTGCTCGGGCACCAGACATAGTCGCTTTTATTTAATCTGATTCCAACATGCATTACCCTTCAGGGCGATGTAGTTTCATTTACAAACGTGTTTCCTTCAACAATGGCTTCTGTTTGTTCCTTCTCCTCTTTAGAAAGTATAGACAGCGAGTAATTATCTCCCTTGACTTGTTGGGATTTAAAATTGAGTTTCTGGCCTTTCACTGCCACTGCTACCCACACAGACGTGTCCCTTCCTTATTTGGACCAACAGGTGTCGACTTCTTATCTCTTCCATTCAGCCATCTTTTAAGGTTTTGATTACTGGCCACTTCTTTTATCGTTTACAGATTTAGAAAAAAAAACAAACCCAAAAAAACTCTTACCATGTAGGTTCGACCAGAATACTATGAGAGCAGATTAAGTTTTTTTTTTTAATACATAAGTAATAATATGTCAAGATTAAATTTTTCGAGCAAGGTTGCTGGCAGCTAGGGCAATGCCTGGGCTTATTCTGACTTGACGTCGCCAGTGAGGGAAACGGAGCGGAGTTACTATGGAATTAGCGCCTCCATCCCGAAAAAATTCCTTATCATAGAAACACCGTCAAAAAATCAACCCAGTTGATTTCTTGTCGGTGTTGTGGGTCCATGATTTTCAGAAGAGTTCGAAGCGGGATTTCAAGCAGGATGCAGTCCAAACGGGAAACATTTTTAGACATTGTGGCTAATGAAAAGGATCTTAGTATCACATCAACTGACAAACTTTCTAATTCCAAGGATATCGTCATTGCTATTGCTAAGGTGAACAGAGTCCTGGGACTGATACATCATCATCATCATCATCATCATCATTCTCTAAACGTCCGTCGTAGGACATAGATCTTCCCAGGATTCACCACATTTCTCTATTATGGGCGTCGCGTAGCTAGTACTTTCTGAATCTGTCTAGCTCGTCTCTCTATCTAGCACTCTGCCAGCCTCGGTTGCGCATGTGATCTCTGGTGATCCATGTCGTGAGTCGTGATGTCCATCGGTTGTCTGCCATTCTTACGACATGGTCAGCCCATTGCCATTTGTGTTTTTTAATGGATTTTATGATGTCTTGAACTCCTGTCTTCTTCCGGATGTACTGTGCTATCTTGTGGTCTCTTCATGTGAGGTTGAGCATAATTCTTCCATGTGCATGGATCTCAACTTCCACTCATATAGACAAGGAATCGTTCCCTGTATCATATAAGACTTGTGTCCGATTGTACCTTGAATACTGTGTTCATACCTGGTTACCGTACTTGGAGAAGGATAAAAATCTTTTAGGAAAACTCCAGAGACCTGCACCCCCACTTCGGGCAAAATTTAAATTTCAGGCAAATCAGTATTAATTCGTGCAAAACACTATATATTTAGGCAAATCAAGCCTTTGCCCCCTTATCGAAAGGGTCCACATACGCCCATGATTGAATATATTACAATCTGCTGGTTCAGGGATCTGCAGTCGATATGCATCCGAAGGAAATTCTGAATTTAGGTAGGAGCTACTGCAAGGACATCTAGCATAGAGGAATATATACTAAAGGGGAGGGAAAGGCTATTTTATTTATCACATTTATTTATTTATTTTTCAGTTGATCATTATAACTTTGACTGAATTCAATTCACTAAAAATCTATGATGCACGCAAAAAGACTGCGAGGATCAGACCCAACCAGTCAACGTTTCACACAAGCAACAATCAAACGTCCTCCTCGTGCCATGATCAAAGGATGAAGCCTCTCAAGTTGTGATCGAGTTGGATTGTTTTTTTTCTCCTGCCACCAAAAGTGACTATCGATTCAGGGAGGTGTTTGGCTATCTTGAAGTTACGTCTACTCACCCTGATGCAGATAAGAAACGGCAATATTTTTATACGGAATGGTGTTCCGTGCCTTAAGAAAAATGGATTCAAGATTCTGATACCCGGCTCTTGGAATGGTAGCCCAAATCATTGGACCTCAATCTGATAGAGAATGTGTAATGCTTTGAATAGAAAGATTATGCCAATGGAAATCACAACCATTCATCATCTGGAAGGAATGATAAAGACAATTTGGATCTGAGAAACTGCTTTCCATCACGATTGAACAACGTTACAAAATCTAACGGCTATCACCATAAGACATAAACTACAAGGTTCTTCTTTTCTTTTTGTTTTTATTTTGCTTTCCCTGTTCCTTTCTTTCTTTCTTTCTTTCTTTCTTTCTTGCTTGCTTGCTTGCTTTCTTACTTGCTCGCTTGCTTTTTGTGCTTCTTCCTTTCTTTCTTTCTCGCTTGTTTGCTTGCTTTTTGCCCTTCTTTCTTTCTTTCTTTCTTTATTTCTTTCTTATCTTCTTTCCGTCTTTTATTTTCTTTTGTTGGTTTTCCCTCCTTTTCCCTACTTTCCTTTATATGTCGATCTTTTTTCCTTTCTTTCTTCTCTCTTTCTTTTTTCTTTCTTTCTTTCTTTTTTTCTCTTCTTCTTTCTTTCTTTTTTCTCCCCTTCTTTCTTTCTTTCTTTTTTCCTTTCTTTCTTTCTTTCTTTGCTTTTCGCTCATTATTTCCCTCTTTTTTTTTTACTTCCTCTACGGCCTCTTCTAAGCTCCATGTTACTGTTGTTCATCAGACGAGGCCTTCGGGCCCCGATGGGGTTTTCCAACAGTTCTGGAAAAGGAACCCCATGGCAAAATGCCAACTAATAAGTGTGGAGAACGAGCAAGTGACACGTGTCTCTCGTCTGCTCAAATAGGTAACTGATTACTGCTTACTTCTGCTTGCACAGTATCCAGTTACAATTGAAAGAATTGAACCAACATCAAGATTCCAAGGCAGGCCAGACACAAGCTGTCATTTATTGCAGATTATAAATCAAGGTCGTCGTCATGGACATCCGCTATCACAGTTCCGTGCGCGGGGGTCTGGGGTATATTTCCTGGGGGATATATTTCTAGTGGAAGGAAAATGATATATTTGTAATATATCTTTGTGGCAACCCTGTAATACGATAAGCATCCCACCCGTCGGGAAGGCGATGCACGCGCCTCCATTCGAATTGTAAATAAGTACGAATTTCTGTATGATTCTGATTCCAGATGGTGCATTTAACCGTTGGGGAGCACGGCCTAACCCCAGGGCGATACGATGGAGCGAGTACCAGTGAATAATGATTTTTTCTTACATAGGAAGATTGAGTAGGGCTTTCATGAAAAAAATGTTCTGCACCATTATCTATTATTGACTATCAGACCCTGATTTCCCAATCCTGTAACCTTCGGCCTGATCAGGGTGGGGGGCAAATACCCCCCCCCCCCTCTGTAGACGCCAATGGTTGTCATCAACTGTGAAGACTTCTTGCTTATGAGCGTATCGGCTTCACCGAAGTGGTAGTGTATTTGATAGTAGTATACATGCACTCGAGTATACTATGATAATTCGAAAACAGGAACGCTTGTATTTATCAGACGTGATATTCAAATAACGTGACGAACGTCTTCTCGTCATGAAAACCAGAAATTGAATAACAAAAGTAATTGAAATCGTATCTTTCGAAATTGTATCTCTCGAAAGCATTCCAAAATAGGCGCTAAAGTTTAATTTTTCATTTTGGGGACCAATCGGGGGGGGGGGGTAATTGGAACAATCTTGTCGATGTTTATTATACAGAAACAGCAGAGGCTAAAATGTTCTGTATTAGATATCATATCAAGAAGTCTGACTACAAATGTCCTTGAAAAAGACATTATAGCAAAAGCCGTTCAACTGGGAACGAAAGTTCGATCGCCTGCAATAGAACTTAGAAAATGCTCACAGAGTAAATATTCCGAAACCTACCTTATCAGGTCATTATCAATGTGGATTCGCCTGTTCATTCTGAGACGATTGTATTTTGTGGTACATAGATGATTTTGTCACTTATATCTATTCATAACAAGTTGAATTCTAGCTTTGATCTCAGTCTAGTTATCGTCTGTGAATTTGTGCAGGTCTTCCTTCACAGATGTGATTAAATCATATGGAAAATACTAATTAAGATAAATGTCTCAAGGTATGGAAAATATGTTTTTGAACGACTGGGCCTGAAAGTAACAATCTTTGATTGTTCAAAATGAATGAAAAAAAAAAAACAAGTTTCGGCGTCTATTTTCAGTTTATATAGTTGAGGCACCGACACAAATCGGGATTCCAATTTTTGACCAACGACAAGCTAAGTTCGTGCTTCTCTAACATGTTGATTTGGTCAGTGTAAGTTCATTGGGTGGCCTGAATGAGTATAATTTCGAAGAAGATCGTCTTTGTGTTAAGTCGTACACGTGTCTAAATTTCACCGTTCACAGCACTGTATTATTTATTGGTAGAGCGGCCGACTCTTAAAAGACAACTCCCATTCGAGCATGACACTGGTGAAAAAGCCCCGATTTCCTTTGGATATGTCAGCTTAGTGATCCGTGCAAGTTTCTGGAGGAGACCAAGTCTTTATTTTCATGTCAACCATCCTTTTGCAAGTCCACCGAAGGGATACCTCTACCATATTCACACAGCTTAGAGTGTACTCAATTTGCTGCTGATTGCACAGTGTTTTAATGAGGAGTTTTATGTTTTTTTTACATTCCCCACTCATACTGGTAACCAAACCCGGGACCATGTGCGTGTGAGATTACATGCTAATTATTACACTATCCGAGCGGACATATTTACACACGAGTTGAAAACATTATTCACTACTTGTAATAAATATGTGTATGGTTTTAATTGCTCTAATCAATGGGTAACCCTAAGCCTAACTTTAATCCAATATTCTTTATTCATTCACCACAAACCTCTGTATAAAAGTTTTTTCCCTTGAATTCTGGCAATTAATATATATGCGTTTTTAATTACTCTAATCAATAAATAACCCTGATCAAGGCCGGATTTATAAGGCGTCCCTCTATGTATAGGAATCTAATAATTAAAAAAATGTTGAGTCGTTGTATGCAGCTTAGTGAGTGGTCTTACCAAAAAATCTACTCAGAGTTTTGCAGGCATCTTCTCAAACGTATAAATGGACTTGCTTCATAGAGAAAACTCACTTAACCATTCTACGTATGCAGACCATACAAGTTCCAATTACATGTAACGAGCGAGATTCTATGTATATAATCTGTGACTGGCTGTATATTTTAACTCCTGTGTATGAGGGGCCCACACAACCTGAAGTACCCCGTACCCCCAAGGTCAAAATCTGGCTCTGACTGTAACCCTTACTTTGACTTTAATTTCTTCAATCGATCACCACAATCATTTAAATTGGAGATTTTAAAGATTACTGCTTAGTCGGTAAGATCTGTTAGGATGGATAATCATGCTTCCAAGAGGCAAAAATAGGACATTGTTCGAGTCTTACCAAGAGATAATCCCTCATTTCTAATCAGTACTGTTTCCTCACTGCGGTAGAGTGGCTGGCTGATTAATATGCAATGAATCATTGTTATCGTTGTCCCTTTAACGTCTCTTGTTGAACATAGACCTTCTCCAAAATCCGCTAGACCCCATGATCTTGAATGTCGTGTTTATGAACTTTTCTAAAGCGCTATTTTATTTATTACTGGTACTATTCTGCAAATTCCTTTGGGATCTACATTGTAAGACGTGATGTCCGGCAGTAATCTGGCATTCTTGCAACTTGACCTGCCTATCGCTATTTTAGTTACCAAATTGATTTTTTGCTATCTCTGACACTTTTTTTTACGCTAACATACTGTGCTGTTTTGTGATCTCTCCATGTGATGTTGAGCATGATCTTTTTTTATGTTCGTCGCACGGTTCTTAGTCTGAGAGCCAGTCTTTTGGTTAGATTCCATATTTTAGCTCCATAGGTGACTATCAGAAGGATGCATTGATTGTAATCTTTTTTTTTGTTTTTGAATGTTGAGCTTGTTCTGCCGAACGTTTGTCAACCTAGTGTGATTCTTTGTCTGATTTCTTCTTTTAAGGACTTCTTGGAGATTATTTGTCCTTATTTGATACACTTTCTCGAGCTTTGCGTTTTCGATTTTGATCGTAGCGTCTTTGCTCTGAACACATTTGTTGCACATGGTATTGGTTTTCTGAAGTTCATGTCACAAACTGAAATTAAGCTGGAAGACAATGCGAATTTTAAAAAAGATAATGATAAGATAAGGATAATCCAAAAAATTGTTGAAAATTGCTGTAATATCGGTGTTTAACTCACATGTGAAAATATTTCATATAAAACCTATTTCCCATAGAACATAATTTTAAGAGTTAAACTCCTTTAGATTTAATTCAAAAGAATGATATCGAATTTTATTTTTTTAGAATTGAAGTTTGATTAAAAAAAATGATCTGTACACGTTACAAGATCATAATTAGCAGGGACAATCTTCACTCTAGACCGAGAGTCAAATGACAAAAGTAGTTTTTACAAAAAGATAGGACCGAAACAACAATTTCCAGTAGCTAATTAAGATAAGTAGCGAAACACCATAAATGTTTTCCGACCAATCAGAAGCACCAATGGGGATAATTTTCTGGAATCCTATCTCAAGCCATCATCATCATCATCATCATCATCCTTTTAGCGTCTGTCGTTGACTTTCCTTAAGATTCGCCAGACCTCTCTATTATGGGGGTTGCGGATCCAATACTTCCTGAACTTGTCTAGTTATTTTTTTTTTTCGGCTACAGTTTTGCATGTGACCTCTGGAGATTCACGTCGTGAGTCGTGATTTCAATGATACCTCTGTTTGTTTTCTAGTATAATGTGCTGACGTGCGATCTCTCCATGTGATTTTTTCCTGCGCATGTTCAGCTAGGCTTGTTGATAGTAACAATAGTCCCCTGAGTAGTTACTAGATACCCTCGAACCATTTACACACTCATCACTCACGCACATATCGACACCACGCACGAAACTCCCAACACGCAACAATGAGAATTAAGTATTCATTACTCATGTGACGATTCATCAGTTCACACACGAATCAACCTCCACATTACTTAAAAGCTTTGGTAAACTTTCCCAGACAACTTTTGTGAGAATTCATTTAAATCAGTCTGAATGTCTTCCACTTTTTATTCTTCTGTGATCCAACATACTGTACTACATCATCATTAACGTCTGTCGTTGTACATGGACCTTCCGCAGGATCCGCCATAATTCTCTATCATGGGGGTCACGGAGCCAGTATTTTCTGAATTTGTCTAGTTCATCTCTCCATCTTTTATCCCGTCGGCATCGGTTTTGCATGTGATCTCTGACTCGCAATGTCCATCTGTTGTCTTTCATTCTTGCAACATGGCCTGCCCATTGCCATTTAGGTTTTTTAACAGATTCTATGATGTCTTGGGCTCCCATTTTCTTCCCGATATACAGTGTCATCTAGTGATCTCTCCATGTATTCTTTCATGTGCGCGTTGTATGCTTCTCAGTTTGTAGGTCTGTCACTTGGTTAGATTCCATGTTTCAGCTCCATAAGTGACCATCAGAAGTATGCATCAGTTGTATACTATTCTTTTTAGGATTATACGGATCGTCTGGTTTTTGAAAGTTTACCTCGCTCTGCCGAAGGCTTGCTATCTTAGAGTGATTCTTCGCTTGATTTCCTCCTCTTTTGAGGATCTCATGGAGATTCCTTGTCCTAGGTAGATGTAGTGGTCTACCTTGACGAGTTACAAATGATAGCAAATCTTTCGTTATTGATAATCTCTTCCAGAGAAATTGGAGAGGAATATGTATCTGGTCGCATTTTTTTCGTCTATCTGAACTTCCATCTGGCCCTGCTATAGCTACCAAAGTTGATAATGAATCTCAATAGAATTTTCTGGAATTGGGACGCAGGCAATGAGGCGAGAAAGTGTTGATGAAATTTCGAGGCGAATCCAGAATTTTCTTCCCATTGAAAGATATTTTCTGAGTTTTTTTAGAAATCATATATTTGTCCGTACTTACAACCTTGTTTGTCCACCCAATACTTTAGTCCCGTCGAGATTACCTTTCTACCATGCGATCAGTTCTCAAGTTATTCAAACTGGCTGGATACTTCCTGGGCGGACTCAAAATCACGAAGTCCACCCGGAAAGTATCCAGCCAGTTTTTAATAACTCTAGAACCGATTGCGTGGCCACGATGTAACTTGGCGTCAGGGAGCATTACTCAGCATGCTTGATCATATACTCTTTCGTTGGGTCACTCAGTCGGCAGTGAGACGCTTTTGAGCAAGCTTGTGCACTTTCTGACCCTCGCATTCACAATAGATGACTGAGTCCGCCCATTATTCACGTCTGATGATGATTTTTTTTTTGGCAAATACCACATCACCTCAGTCTGTCAGCTCTCTGTACGGTCCAGGTTAAGCACCCTACTACTTCTAGTTTTTCCTAAAATGATTTCAGACCATGGACGAGATTAAGAAGAACGTGATAAGTCAAGTTATGGCGAACCGAAAGTAAACTTTTCAGACACTTTCGAAAAATGGAAAGTTGTGTGAGGTCCACGGGGTGGGGGGTACTCTGAAGGGAACTAAGATGCCATCGCTCAAGATATTTTTTGTTGAAATTCAATGGTAGGATAATATTCTGAAACACTGTATATATCTATTCATAAAGTTATTTCAAGAATGAAATCACATCTGTACAGAGGAGCTGTACACGTTTTTTTCTCATAAAAATTTTAGATTATCTACTACATGCAGTTACAGATTATCAACCAACCGGGCCTTCTGACTGAGCTTCAGTGAGGCTCCCTCGGAGATTTATATGTTTGGAGCCTAATACAGAAAACACAGCTGCATTTGTAATATTCTAGATATGAAAAGAAGACATAGAAAAGTATTGAAATATCATCCAAAATACTTATAAAACCCAGTTTTTGCTCTCGGTTCCATACCTTCCGAGTCCGTGAGATTAAGCCTACGCAGCCCAATGGTTAATCTGCCACTACTAACAAGCGTTTTCCGAGAATACTTTCTCCTGGTTTGTTTTTGTCAATTTGCTCGATGAATTCTAACAATTTTTGTGATAGAAATCGTAAATCAAAACTATCAACAAAACAATCAACATAGGTTTCTTTAGCTTTCAAGTGAATCTGGCTGGCTGGCAAGTTATTTATATATGCATCATGCGTATAAGCAGTATAAATGAAACATTTACACCTTATAATGTCTGGAAAAAACTATGTTTTTTTTAGTGGGAGAATATCGAGAGAAACAAAAAATAGTTTTTCTGTGGACATTGAAAGGAGTGAAATTTGCAAATTAAGTGTATGCTAACCCCCCCCCCCAGTTAGTGCCCACCAGCTTCCATGCATGTTTTGTGAAATTTTAGATTTTTTTAGTGATCACCGCCAAACAGAAGGCGAAGGAAATGACTTATTCACTAACTACCCCTTCTTTGAACTTTTTATATTGATCATCCCCAACACAGTATGCTACCAAACGACATTGGTAATGTGACAGTTTCCAATAAGTGACTAACCAGACTCGTTTTGCATGTTGCTCGAATTGACTGCTATATTTACACTCCAGTCTCAGGCAATGATTAAATTGACCCTGGCCCAGTGTAACTGACAGGATGGATAACGAGGGTTTCCGAAACCCCCTCAAGAGTGACGGGCGAACGTTGCAATTCATCCATCCTCCCTCCATATTTGCCATCTTTGACTTGAAAGGCATGAAACTCGAAACAGGTCAGGTTAGTCACTCGATAGAAACTGTCACGTGACCTATCTCGTCTGGCAGCATTTTCGTTGCTGTAAAATATTGAGCGACACAGCACTTCCTTCATCAGGCTACGTAAAGACTCTGAGCCCTTTCAACTCGAAAAAGGAGTGAGATACCAGCTCACCCAAACTCTTCACATCCCGTCTCGAGATCCTGTTCCGAGACCTAGAATTGGGAAAATAAAGCAATCGGAATAGACAGCGAATACATAAGTAACGCTGGATTAGCAGACGACATCGTCCTTTTCGCTGAAGACCTTCATGACCTCCAAATCATGCTTGGTAAACTGAATGAAGAAAGCAAGAAAGTTGGTCTCCACATGCATAGTTAATCAAATGTTATGTACAACAAACATTATTTCTATTATTATTCGGACTATCCTCATTTTGGTTGTTTTTCATACAACGTTTCGGCGGTTGTACTCTACAGCCTTCATCAGGTATCATCTGGTTGGTGTGGGGGAAGTAACGAACCGAACCCTTTATTCAATCAACGGGGGTATATAGACTGCAGTCCCCTCTTAGCAGTAGTAGTAGTAGTGCGGTCTGTATACCCTGTCGGTTAAATAATGGGTCGGTTCGTTATAAATAAATAGAAATAATAATAATAATAATAATAATAATAATAATAATAATAATAATAATAATAATAATAATAATAAGAATAATAATAATGATAATAATAGCTCATCTCAAAAATTCAGAGAAATACAACAAACATGTTGAAAACAAAGACACAACAATCAAAATCGAAGACGCAAAACTGGAGACAATAGACCACTACATCTACGTAGGACGAGGAATTTCCATGAAAACCTTAAAAGAAAGACATCAAATGAAGAATCACTCTAGGATAGCAACCTTTAGGCTGAGCAAGCTCAACCTTTTAAGAACAAGAAAATCCCACTGGTGCAACCAACTAATGCATCCTCCTGACTGTCACCTATGGAATTGAAACATAGAACCTAACCAAAAGATTGACCCTCAAACTGAGAACCGCACAAGGTGCACATGGGAGAATCGCGATCAACATAACATGGAGAGAAAGCACAATACATTAGAGGAAAAACAGGAGTCCAAATTATCATAGAATCCATAAAAAAACTTAAATAGCAATCGGCTGGTCTTTTTGCGAGAATTACAGACAATAGCTGGACAGCACGACTCACAACGTGGATCCCTAGATGCCACATGCGAAACCGGTGCCGACAAAATATAAAATGGCACCAGAAAGTACTGGCTCTGGTACGTTAACGATAGAGAAGTCTGGCGAATCTTGGGAAAGTCTATGTCCGACGACGGACGTTTAAAGGCTTTTGCTGCTGAGGATGAGTTAAATAATTTGAATTCAATGAATGAGTTATTCCTTTGCCCTATTTTGGGCTGTGATCTCTAAAGGAGTGAATTTTTAAAAGGCGAACGTGAGCAGTCCCGGTTGTAAACTGATGATCTAATCTAGCATGACCTTGAATTATAAATTAAGCACCCTGCTGAAAACCTATTTTGGGTGAGGTGGATTTTCAAAAAACCAACTAAAAAAACGTTTAATTCCAGACATAAGAACTTAAATGTTTGAATTTTCAGCCCTCTAGCTCCATTTTTGTGGCCTGTGCACCCAATAAATACATAAATAGCTAGCCAGTCAGACAAACTTAAAAACTGAATAAACCTATGTTGACAGTTTTGGTTGACTGTTTCTAATCGGGGAGCTGATCCCAGGGTGGCCCTAGAGATCCGCCCACCTCCTACTAAAAATTAGAATTTATTTGGCCCGAAAGCATAGAATTGAAAGTAGGTCATGTATCTTACCAGGTATGGGCCCCTTCCCTCGAGCAAACAATCTTTTTCAAATAACTACAAAAAGAAATTTCGTAGATAAAAAAAACTGAATAATCCAGTGTAATCATGAATAAACCTATAAAAAAAATCATTACTTTATTTTTCATCTAATATAAGTAAGATATTTTCCATCTTACTCTTCATGAATTTTTTGATCGTTGGTTCAGTGGCAAATTTCTTAAATTACTGTCAAACTCTTAGAGTTGAATTTATTATTGTAGATTTGCCAAACATTAGCATTTAAGACTTTTGAATTTAAGACACGACTAAAAGAGAGAGGGGGAAAGAAAGAATGATGCAAAAAATAAATCTTTCCCAAATTTTAAAACTACTACTCTTACAGTCCTAATCATTTTATCTATTTATTACACTACGTGAATTGTCTCCCTGGGTTTTTAGTTATTACAGAGTATTGCAAGGGTTGAATTGAATCTTATTGAAAACCATGTGACTTAGCATTCCTTCACCAGAAAGTCTGTGGATATATACTTCTTCTAATCATGAGTAAGCCATCGCAACCTACTGCCCACTCTCCCATTTCTGGTCGAGGATACGTCAGTTTGAGATTATTCTTCATTTTCATGCATTTCCATGTTTACACCAATGACGGAGCTACAGACTTGAGGGCGCAGGGTTTATTTTCAAATGATCACCCTACTCGTCCGAATGACAGACAGGAGTGAATACAGGAATGTACGAAAAAAAAAAAAAAAGGAAAATATCTCACAATATCTCATCCTGATACAATTATTTGTCAAAATTGGACATGCATCCATTTTGAATTATAAAATAGCCGCCTTTAAACATCATAGAAAAAACTGGCAATAATTTTCTTCTTAATTTGAACCTTCTACCCCCCCCCGCCATGGTAACCCCCCAAATGTCTCCGAAACAGATATATTATACACTCAGGGTTGATAAGATATTCATAATTACTACTATTTTCTTCAGAGGCGTAACTGCAGACCGTCAAATCTGTAACAACCTCACTGACCATCACTCTTTTTGTGCGAACATGTAAATGCATGGAAAGAAATAATAACCGCAAACTGATGTTTCTTAGAACATAACAATATGGAGGAAAAGACTATATAAATGAAACATGAAGAAATATGTCTCCTATTTGAATTATGCAGTGCTGAATTCTTTCTCTTGTCAAGTGGTGTTGAGAAAAGCGATACATTTATTTGTGACAGGTTAATAAAATATGACTAGATTCGAAATTCTCAATATGAAAAAGAGTGTTAAGCTCTGTCTTAAGATGTTTAGACATGTCCATGAGCAGAATTTTACAAATTAGAGACCGTCAACCAAATATACCACCCAAACCATCATAGGTGTCTAGCTTGCTATGTATGTATTTGTCGTGAGTACAGGTCGAACCAATGGAGCTACAAGGCTGAAAATTTAATCATTTACACTTTATCATGTTTAGAAGAAAAAATCTAAAAAAATCAAATTGCACGAACATTGGCATCCGCGGCTACTTTTCCAGGGTGGGTGGGGCAAAAAGTGTGTATATGTGGGGGGCGGGTATATGATATCTACCCTCTATAAGATTCCAATTTTAGAACCCCATCGCCATCGGTTAGAAGCCAGGTGAGGACAAATACCCTGTTTGCAACCTGCAGTGGATATTCACACCCACCTGAATAGATTTCTTTGTTGGGGGGGGGGTCACTTTGCAATGTAAGTTTATCCTAAATCTATCTCTTATTTTATGTCTAGCAGCATTCATACCTAATTTTTTTTTGTTGAAAATTCAGATTTTGTATTGATCACTGCACAAAAGAAGAAGTCATTTATTTATTGATTACCCCCTTTCTGCAATTTCCAAAAACATTCCTGAACATGGCATGCTGCCAAAAGACGTTGGTTATGTGACAGTCTCTATAGAGTGACTAACCAGACCTGTTGTTTTTTTTTTGTATTTGATTCAGCTAAACGTCATGAATCTTTATTTTACTGTCAATCGGTGTTGATTTTCTTCCTTTTGCTTTTTGCTTGTTTTTTTTTCGTTTACTACGCAGTAGAGTAGCAAGAGATTGGGGGGGGGGGCTAAGGGTACTTAGGTCCCTGACGGTTTTCCTCCAAAACTTGGTTTGTTCCAAATTCACGTTGATAAACAATAAGGAATTTCAGTCCTAGCCTCACCGACCACATCAGGTAGGGGGGAGAGGGGGGGAGAGAGAGAGAGAGAGTGAGAGGGGGAAAGAGAGTGAGATCTTTACCCATGGAATCTACATTCAAAATTCAAGCAAAATATAGTATATATAATTTGAAATAAAATCAAGATCAAATGCTACTTATCTGTGGTCAGACTAGGCTTTTGGGTTGAAAGTTAAGTGATTTTTCCTTTGGACAGTCAAGGTTCGAAGTTTTTAGAATTCAACCATTTATTACTTTGTCAAGGAGTCTCGCTTCCTTTTCAACCTTACTTGGATGTCTGAGGACTTCTCCAAAATTAAGTGAGTTCTAAGGAGTGAGTTTTATGCAATACATGTATGTACAACAATATTCTTGTTATTGTATGATGTTAGTAGGTGGAATATGATTCATAGAACTAGCAGGAGGGGGCTCTCAATTAGGGGGGGACCAGGGAACGTTTTCAAATAGCCCCCCAATGATTTTTTTTTCATTTAAAGCTTTTTCCCTTCAGTTTTAGCTCCATTCTTTCTATCATTGTTAACTCTTTTTATTTTCATGTATACAGGCATTAGAAGGCTGAAAAATTTGAATTTACTCCTTATTACGTCTAGAAAATAAACATTTCCTTGTTTTCCGAGAATCCCCCCAAAAAAGGTTTTTAGTGGGGGTTTCAATTTATGATCTAATTTTATTGTAAATTAGTCCCTAATTCATCTTCAGCAGTGTCAATGCTTGTTTTCTTGATAATTCATAGTTTTTAGTGATCACCGCTCAACAAAATGCGGAGGAAGTGACTTATCCATTGATTCCTCCTTTTCCAATCTTTCCCACCATTAATAGGTTTTTAGTGGGGGGGGGGGTTCTATTTACGATGTAATTTTATGCAGAATTGATCCCTTTGTTTTTTATAAATTCAGATTTTTTTGTGATCATCGTCCATACAAAGAGCAAGAGAAATAACTTTTTCATTGATCACCCCTTTTCCAGTTTTTTAATTGATCACTCCCAACAAGGATCTCACTGAAAGACTTTGTCATGAGACAGTTTCTATTTTGTGGATAATTTTTCAATTCTTTCTTTCTTTTTTCTTTCTTTCTATCTTACTTTTCTCTCATTCATTCTTTTTCCTTTTTTTTTTCTTTTCCCTTCTCATTTGCTTTCTTTCTTATCCTTTACACTTCCTTTCTTTTTCTTTCTTTTTCTTTTCTTTCCTTTTGGCTCTTTTTCTTATTTTTGAAATTTCTCTCTGTATTTTCTCTTTTTTTTCATATTTTTTTTCATTTTCTCCTCCCTTGTCGATCTTCTTTTCCCTTTCTTCTATTTCTTTTTTCTCTTTTCTCTTTCTTCTATTTCTTGTTATTTCGTTTTCCTTCTATGCTCTACCTTTTTCATCTTAAAAAATATAAAAAATATAATGAATAAGAACGCAGTTTAGTTCAAATACTCATGAAAAGTAGAGTCTATAGGGCAGTGCTCTTCAACAAGCACAAAATCTTTCTTTTATCATCTAAGATAGAATGGGATATTGAAGATTTTGAGCAGAGGGGTGAAAATCAAAATACTATTTTTTATCAACTCTCACAAACGGCGATGTGAGTTCACCTTTTCAATCTCCTTGATCGAATCTGAACAAGATTTTTGAAGGATAGAAAACAAAATTTAACAATCCATGTAATTTAGAAAGGAAAAATCCCTAGAAATTCAGCATTCAGACCATGAAACGTGATAAAATGCATGATTTGTTATCTTGATTGCAATGAAATTTGGTTCTTCATTCCTGTAGAAACAAAATACCTTTTTGTTGAAATACTTATGACAAATACCGGATACACACATACACATGCGTGCACGCACGTTCACACACACACACACACACACACACACACACACACACATATATATATATATATATATATATATATATATATATATATATATATATATATATATATATATATATATAGTAGAATGTGGATTCGCGACACAAACTAGCTCATGCTTCTGCCCTCTTCGGGCCTCATCAGGCGAATAAATCCATTACATATCAGAAGTGGCTTTATATTATTGATGTGTTATTATATTATGTTATACTGCTAGCCTGATTTTTACCAAATATACTGTGTGTAGACACACACACACACACACACACATACTTACACACACAGACACATATATACATACATATATGTATACATATATATAGATAGATAGATATAGATGTCAAATTGAGACAGAACAGGAGTACGCAGTGTGTATGGGATTTTTATTTTTATAGTGCATCTTCCAGACATGTTTCAAAGTTCAACTTCATCGTGAGCAGTTATATGTTCATGGGGAGAAAGAGACTTTAATTGTGGTAAGGTGATGGCACAGATATGTGTAGTTTTCCTGATATCAGAACAGTCATGTTCCAGTTGAATGTTCTCAATAGAAGTATGTGTTTTGCAAAATGTATAACATGCATATCTTTACGTCAATAAATGTCAGTTTTCTTGAAACATCGCTGAAATGCAGTCTTATTGACTGTCCAGTTCTGTGTAGGGCAGGAGTAAAATGCCAGCCTCTGGGTCTAAAGGGAAGGTTTCGATCCTACCTCTTGTTACTGGATGGGATAATGGATGGTCTGGAGCCACACTTAAGAGTTGTAATATAACGAATCAGCGGTCTGTGGATGACTCAATTATTAATTATATATATATATAAATATATGGCTATGAGAACAAAAGTTTTTTGGAGTGTTTACAGGATTTTAGACGACAGGGCCCATATGAAGAATATCTGATTAAACGGACAAGTGAATGAGTAAATTTGATTTTTATCTATCTTATTAATATATCCCAATGGATGACAAGATCATTCGATCCAATTTTTTCTGAATCTTTTCTCTTTACTGCCATGTCACGCACAAATGGATTTTTGCTGTATTTTCTCTTTTCCTGCCATTGATTTCCACCGATGGAATTCCTTTTTTGATTTCTGATCTGTGCCCTGATTAGAAAAGACTTACAGAGATTGCAACACATATTATTAATTAGTAAATACGAAGTTATTGAATTGATGCGGGTCATTGCAAGGAAGAGGAAATCCGGACGAGGTGAATATGGTACTAGAGGGTAAGCGTTACAGGGTTGAAGGTTGTAACCTCTTTGGGGGTGGGGCGATTGATTTTGGATAATTATTAATCACCGCCACCCATACCAGACCAGTTTAAACATTGTTGCTGGGTTTAAGTTATTCATGCGTTCTGACATTTATATCTATGTATCTATCTATCAATCTATCTATATATCTATCTTGACTTCGCCTGACCATCGCCGTTCATTATAGAAAATTGAAATGTTGTGCATACATGCCTCTAAACAGATACAGGAAACATTTTTTTGTTTCTTGACCCCCCCCCCCCAGTGGGAGCTGGGTTGATCACAGCACAGTGAGAGGTGAGAGAAGTAATTTATTCATCGATCACCCCTAACACAGCATATATAGGTGGTAATGATTCATATTAATAATTACTGTGTATAAATCTGTGAGAATGTGCTCTGTGGAATGCATACATGTGTGTATCTTAGATTCTAGGTGTTTATACACACATGTACATATCTATCTATCTATCTATCTATCTATATATATATATATATATATATACGTACATGCATATAGGTGTTTATACACACATGTACATACATATATATATATATATATATATATATATATATGCTGATTGTATGTGCCATACCAGCTATGACGTGTAGATGTGAAACCTGGAAACTCACAGAACCACTTGAAAACAAACTCAGAGCTCCGCTGAGGGCAATGGCCATATTTGGAAAACCTCTTAGTGATGGAAAAAGATCAACATGGATCCAAGAAAGGACCAGGGTGAAGAATATTGTACAAAAATGGAGATGGGCAGGATACATGGTGAAAAAAGGGGGCAACAGATAAGTGATTGGTGCTTGTGGAACTAAATGCAGTAGGAACGGACCAGACACAAGATAGAGAGATGTGATAGGAAAGTTTGCTGGTAAGACATGGTAGAGGTTAGCGCAATCACCCTCGTTATGGAAGGAGATCAGAAAGACCTTTGTCCATCAGTGGATTTGCAATAGCTGATGATGATATACGGATGTGCCAAAACATTATGACCAGTGACTTATGGAGAGGATGACAGCTAATTTCTGATAACAACTGAATTCCACAATTAAAGGCAAGTTGAGAAATTTGGTTAAAGGCCAAATTGTTATGGCTGGAAGACTTAGTCAGGGCATACCTGAAATGTTGAGACTCGTGGGGTGCTCACGTTCAATTGTAGTAAGTAATTATCAGTTGGTGTCTAAGGAGAAAAAAATCACCAGCCGCCAACAAGGCATTGGGCAGCCAAAATTAATCGATATAAGAAGTGAATTGAGGCTTTCTCCCCAGGTATGAGCAAACAGAAGGTCTACGAAGGCGCAAATTGTTGATAGCTTCAATCAAGGTGAAAGAACAAACATATCGCAACACATAGTACATTGATCTTTGGTGCGTATGGGGCTGCGTTGCTGCTGGCTGGTCAGAGTACTCATGCTAACCTATGTCCATTGCCGGACGCATCTTCAGAAGGACTGCTAAGCACTGGAACTGAACTTTGCATCAATTGTTGAAGATTGCCTGGTTTCAATTTCTCTTAAATGAGATGGACAGTAAGATGCATGTGTATTGTTATCATAGTGGAGTGATGGCACCAGAATATAATGTGGGAAAATAAGATGGTTGGGGCCGCATGATGCGGGGAAACACTGGGGACTTATCATCCATATGGAAGGTACTTTGTAGCAGACTGCCTACTTGAACATCATCAAAGACGAGAAACGTCTGTTCAATAGTAACAGTCTTCTAGAATGACAGTGGCATCTTTCAGCATAACAATGTGCTCTACAAGTTGTGTGTTGTATTGTGTAAGGTGGCATAATGGTTATGAAGAAGAAGAAGAAGAAGGAACAAGAAGATATGAGAAGGGAAGAGAAGACAAAGATGAAGAAGAAGATTAAAAAGACAAAGAAGATGATGAAGAAGAAGAAGAAGAAGAAGGAGAAGAAGAAGAAGAAGAAGAAGAAGACAAGAAGAAGAAGAAAATAATAAGAAGAAAACAAGAAGAAGAAGAAGAAAACAAGAAGAAGAAAACAAGAAGAAGAAGAAGAAAACAAGAAGAAGAAAACAAGAAGAAGAAGAAGAAGAAGAGGAGGAGGAGAAGAAAAAGGAAGAGGAGGAGGAGAAGAAGAAAAAGGAGGAGGAGGAGAAGAAGAAAACAAGAAGAAAAAGAAGAAGAAGAAGAAGAAGAAGAAGAAGAAAAAGAAGAAGAAGAAAACAAGAAGAAGAAGAAGAAGAATACAAAGAAGAAGACAAAGAAGAAGAAGAAGAATATACAAGGTGGGTGAGGATTAACTCCCTATTAGAAATGAATGGCCAACACAAAATCCTGACCTTATGCCCAGTGACTTCTTCCTCTTGGAGTGGGTGAAAGAGGAATTGTACCGCAATAAACCACAAACCCTGGATCAACTGGAGGAGCAAATTTGACATGTTTTGGCCAACATACCAGGAGATTTCCGGCAAAGGTCTATTGAGGCCATACAGAAATGCTTACGGAAATTGGTGCCAACATTGCAGGCAAATTCTACTATTGTATGGTCCTAGGTGAAGTTAGTTTGAGTACGATCAACAAAAAAAATAATTAAGCTATTACCGATTACCAATAGGCAGTTTCTTTTCATCCTCCCAGTAAGTAGAAAAAGAAGAAGAAGAAGAAGAAGAAGAAGAAAATGAAAGGAGGCAGGAAAGAAGGAAATAATTACTGTTATTCATAAAAATAAAAAAGATGAGAAAGAAGATACCAGTATAGTTGAAGAAGAAGAAGTGAGGGAAAAGGAAGAAAAAAAAAGAAGCAAGAGAAGAATTCAGCGAAAGAAAATGAATTCAGAGAAAGAAAGCAGAAATGCAGAAAAACAAAGACTGTCAAATTTTCACCAAGCAATGCCTTCTTCTGTCATTTCAATCCTATCAGACTGATAGCCAGACAGTCATTAAATGATGTTGACATTGCTCTGTCATTTCTCTGACCACTTCTCTATTCTTGCCCTGACATTTTCTTTGACAGCTCTGAGCATCAAGGGACAAGAAGAGAATAGAATTGTTACTGATGTCAATCACTCACCTAATCTTGATTTCTATTTATGCACCAAACACTAGACTTTTTTTTCCATGGCAGTCTCATTCATTTCACTTCCATCTACCCAACTACCTGTCTTCAGATCTATCTATCTATCTATCTATCTATCTATCCATCTATCTATCTATCCATCTATCTATCTATGTATCTATCTCAATTTGTGTCTATTAGAAACCGTTAACCAAAGCTGTCATCAAAACTGTCAATAAAAGTTTCTTCTGTTATCAAGCGAGGTTGACTAGTTATTTTTTAATTGATCACCCCCAACACGGCATGCTACAAAAAAGATATTGGTCGCATGACAATTATTATTAAAAGACTAACCTGTTGATATATTCATATCTATTCTATCTCAGTCTGTTCATATTTATCTCAGTGTCTCCACTATCTACCTATTGGTGTCTGTATATACATATGTCTATATCTGGTTTGATCTTAACAAAGCTGTCAACAGAGGTCTCTTCAGTTTTCAAGTTGGTCCAGCTGTCTGACTATGTACATAAGTATGCATATATCATGCTGGCTGTCCATGTATATATATATGTGAGTATGTATATATCATCTGTACAGGCTGCATCAATATAAACTAGAGGATTGAAAAATTAAATTTTCACTCCTTAGTAAAAAACATCTTTCTGCTTTTTCGAATTCCCCCACAAAATAGGTTTTTAATGGGGGTTCAATTTACAATGTAAGTTTTTGCTATATCAACCCCTTATTTTGTGCCCATTAGTTTTTTTGAAAATTCAGATTTTCCTCTTTGAGATCACTGCCTGAACAAAAGGCAAAAAAATGAACTTACTATCAGTCACCCCTTTTTCCAATTTTTTCTTAATCAATTCATCATCCCTAACAAGGCATGCAATGAAAAGATGTTCATCATGTGATGGTTTCTTTTGAGTGACTAATCAAATGTGCTTGTCAGTTTTTGAAATAAAATGAAAGCATCAGAATAAAGCAGTTAATAAAAGTGCTTAAGTCTGTCTGACATATCAAAGAAAACTCAGTAAAAAAATTCAAAATAGAATAGAAAGAAAAGACCTGCACGCGGAAGATGCTTGGTGCATCATGGAATGAGGTAAGAAGCAAAAAAGAAAAACTGAAAGGAAACCAGGAACCAAGGTTAAGTGAGTTGCTATGTCAGCAGATTAGGTTAAGCGGGTTTAGATTATAATCCCCCAGTACACAATCCAGGATGCAATAATCCTGAACTTTGAAATCCCCAAAAGATCAGAATCCTTAAAGGTTTAGATCCAGAAAACCACAATTCCGATTGTTTGAAATTGGGAAAATATGATTCAGGGAAAAAATTTTTTCTGGATTTCTCAAAAGACATTTGTTTAGAGGTTTTGAAGGGATTCAGTTGAGAAAATATAAAAAAACATATTCTCTCAAAAAAAAAAACAAGAGCCATAAGTTCAATGGTGTGTCTATCATCCTTACGTCCATATCAAAGCAATTTTCTGATTTTTAAAGGATTTTGAATGAAGTGGTAGCAGCATTACAAGTTATGGTGATAATAGCAGGAGGAGGAGGAAGAATAGAAAAGTTAGGCTGGTTAAGCTGAAAATCTGGTTATTGAAAAAAACAATTGGTATGTTTAAATTAGAGTTAGTGTGAAATTTTTATCAATAATTTGTTCTGGAATCTTCTTCATCATCATCAGTCTTTTATTATTGAAAAATTGAAAAGCTTATTTTAACCATTTTTGCAGACAGCTTTAGCTATTAATGGCAAACGATACTTGGCAACACTGTGAAAAATAGATCCTTGGTATGTCATCTATTGATCAGTATAGATGTTTTTTTAATGATGTCACACATAACTCTCCCTTCCTATTTCTGTTGTTTACATGAATGGAACAGACTGTGAAGCATCCAACATAGATATGTGGACACATCTAAAAATCATGAAACGACTCTAATTTGTTGAAATAGAAAGAAGGAAATAACAAAAAGGCGTTTTCAAATTGAGGTCACTGAAAATTACTTGGATGATTAAAATGTGAAACAAAATGCCAATGAAAAAAAAAATCAAACAAGAATTGAAAAGAAATTTTTCCAACTTCCTTCTGGAGGAATGGAAAAGAAAAGAAAACACGATACAGGTCTGGTTAGTCACTCAAAAGGAACCGTCACGCGACCAATGTCTTTCGGCAGCATGCCACGTTGAACAAGTCTGAATTTTCAAAAAGAAACAAAAAAACCAGCGTGAACACTGCTGGATGTAAATTGGGAACTAATTCAGCATAAAATTACATCACATTTTGAACCCCCCTCTAAAAAACCTAATCGGGAGGATTTTCCAGAAACAAATAAAAAAACCGAACTTTTTTTTTTTAGACAAGATGAGTGATCCATTAAATTTTCTGCCCTCTTGGTATGTTAGTGCAGGCTGTATGCATAACAAGTCAGCAAGCATAACAAGCCAGCCAGCCAGCCAGCCAACTTGAAAACTGAAGAAACCTTTGCTGACAGTATTGGTTGACATTTTATTCTATTTTTTTTTTAATCCTTTTTATTCTTCTCCTTTTGAAAAACTATTGCCGCAAGGCGGAGTTCACCTTAGATTTTAGAATTGCATCATTACCAGCAGCTGTGGTTTTTTGTGATGTAAATTTTCCTTCAAATATGCAAATGTCACCGATTCTGTCTGGCAACCTTGTCCAGTCACATGGAGCAAATTGAACTGACATAGAGGGATACAGTTATAAAGGGGTGGTGGTGGAGAGAAAAAAAGGCAGTCATGCTCTCCCCCCCCCCCCGGGGCTAAAGTGGGCAGATATTCATCTGTCTTTATAAAGGAAAAGCATCATATTCATAAAGGTTTATCAGCATGGTCATCCGCTGTAGCATGGGATTAAACAAAAAAAATAGAAAAAATTTTTTTGATTTAATGCCGAAATGTTTTATCATCCGCAACGGATTTTTCTTCGGTTGACTATGTTTCTACTCGTAACAAGAACAATCCTCACCAAATTTGGTGGTGGTGGTGGGGGTAAACTCTTCACTGTTTGTTTATCCCATTGCGCTAAGCTAGGTATATGAAATTGACATTTCCCGACTGTGATTTGAAACCAATACCGAGTGCTTGCTAGGTGTCCCTCTTATCAACTGAGCCAAACAGACAAATTTTACATCAACATGAGTTTATCAATTGTTGATGAAAAAAAACAACAAAAGTTGCAGTAATCATCTTTGGTTCAGAAAGAAGTAGGAATGGTGTTTAACCCAGCAGCCAGGCTTGTCTTTTTCATTAACTTGCAAGGTTACTGAGTATTGCTAGGACAGGAATGGCTTTTATCAATTACATAGCTAGAGATTTGTAGAATTGAATTCTTTTCTTAGCAGCAACTCTTTTAATTCTTTCTTTTCTTAGACTTTGGTACCATGGAACTTAACCAAGAGACAGACCCGTAAGCTGAGAACCATGCAACGTGCACATGAAAGAATAATGCTGGGCCTCACATGGAGAGACCACAAAACAGCACAGTACATCCGGGAAAAGACAAGAGTTAAGGACATCATAGAATCCATCAAAAATCTCAAATGGCGGTGGGCTGGCAATGTTGCAAGAATGGCAGACAATCGATGGACATCACGACTCACAACATTGATTCCCCGAGACCACATGTGCAACCGAGGCCGGCAAAATGTTAGATGGAGAGACAAGCTAGACAAATTCAGGAAGTACTGGCTCCGTGACGCCCATGATAGAGAAGTGTGGCAAATCCTGGGGAAGGTCTATGTCCAACGACGGACGCTAAAAGACTGATGATGATGATGATGATGATGACCATCTGCAACCACAACCTAAGTTACAAGCATTAAACCTGACAAATAAGGCCCCAAAAAGGACAAAGATTATCATTTGTGAAAAAAAAAAAAATTTTCGATAAAAAAGATACAGTGGAGTACAGATGCCAACTTCCAAATCTGTAGACAAGATGGTATGGCCAGAAGTACTGAAACACACCGACATGCCAACACATAAACAAATACATGCTCATACAGAAAAGGATAAAATACTTTGCCTCCTTTGTGAGGTAGGGTTCTTCGACCCTTTACCACTTGGTGGCTAGGGTCTTTCAATAAATAAACATTGAAAAACAACGGTGTACTTGGTACTACGTGCAATTACACTGGAAGCTTTTGAGAAAAAATTTCGAGCTTGGTGCAAAGCCCTCAACACACACTGCACTAACTGATTCAACCTTTTTGGCACACCATGCAACGTTCACTTGCTGGTAAACGAAAACCAACTGATATTATTGATAGAAATACCATATCTACAAGGAAGTTCCCCTTTTTGGGTCCCCTTTTGGGTTCCCTTTTGGGTCCCCTTTGGTCCTCCAGGCCCTGATGCACTGCACTGGCTGCAACCCTTGCCTCTCAGAGGCGCTAATTAGCTCATCAAGAAAAATGAGTTCAATTGTCTAAAAGACCCTTTGAATCCTTTCTGCTTTTTGCAAATTTATCCCTCGAGTTCTTTGTTCAAGCAAGACCAATAATCATAATGACAGCCAAAGTGATCTACCAAGAAAGATGACTCTTCACAAATTAACATTCAATTCATGTCTCTTCAACTATGACTTGTGGATTTTATATATTTAGCAACATCGATCCAGTGATGGTGAACTCTGATAAAGTCAGAGAGTCATTTGCCAACAGACTTGAAAAAGTATGTTTTATAATTACTACTTAGTTCGATAAATACTCTGTTTGTAATGAAGAGACTTAATGAAGGATTAAAAGTTGTCTGGTTTGAAGTCATTTTGCCATAGTTTCAAATAACAACATGATTTTTTTTTCTAATATTGCAGAGCCATGATATCTATCTATCGGAAAGCATCAACCAAAACAGTCAACATAGGTTTCTTTAGTTTGTAAGTGATTCTGTCTGAGTGGCTATCTATGTGTGTGCTATGCATACTGGCTGTGCCAATGTAGCTAGAGGGCTGAAAATTTGAACACTTAGTCCCTCTTATGTCCCGAAAAAAAACGTTTTGTTTTTTGAAAAATTTTCCTCCAAATCGGTTTTTAGCCAGTTGTTCAATTTATAATGAAAGCTTATGCTAAATTGTTTCCTTAGTTTGTGTTTAGTTGCATTAACATTTTTGGGGGGGAAAATTCAGATTATTTTAGAGACCACTGTCCAATAAAAGGTGAGAGAAGTAACTTTTTGATCGATCACCCTTTTTTCCAATTTTTAAATGCTGCCAAAAGACATTGATCATGTGACAGTTTCTATAAAATGAATAACCAGACCTGTTTATCTATTAATCTATCCTAGTCCTTTCATATCTGGGCCATTCTATTCATAAGTATTCAAGCCTGCTTCAATCTATCTATCTACCCCTGGCCCTACTTGAGGCAGTGCAGACTCTGCAGCTTGTGGGTGGTTCAATTCACAATGTACGTTTATGCTAAATTGTTTTCTTATGGAGTTCACGTCAAATCAAACATCATAATTTTCTTTTTTGTTTTGATTTTTTGGGAGATATTAACTAAATATAAAAATAGAAAGGGCTCAAAGATATATTATGCACTCGGTTAAATTCAGCCATCTATCTATCTACCTATCTATCTACCTATGTTTGTAATCTGTTGATAAGTATATACTTATCAATCTTTGTTCGTAGTATACATTTCTAACTATCTATCAACATCTATCACAGTTTGTTTATGTAATTTGTTAATTATATACATATGTATACATATATATATATATATATATATATATATATATATATATAAAATGCAGTGCTCTTCCAACTTAGGAATAGAGAACTCTGGTGGATGGGGAATTATGTGTGAGTGAATATATCGCTCAGATTCAACTTTACTGACCGTCCAGTTCTGCTTAGGGCAGAGGCAGGATGCCAGCCTCTGGGTCTGGAGAGAATGTTTCGATCCTACCTTGTGGTACTGGATGGGATAATGGATAATCTATAGGCACAATGAAGAGTTGTAATACAACGAAACAGCTGTCTGTGGATGACATAATCATCTAATTATTATTATTATATATATACAAAATAATATCCAAATACAATACACATAATAACCTACATGAAATAACAAACTACATGTATGACATAAGCTATATATTAAAATCATAGCTGGAGGTGGTGTGGTGTTCGATCAATACTGCTGGTGTGCCATTATAATGTAACTATTTTGTTTTTAAAATCCCCCAAACGGTTACAAGGTAAACAACTGACGATCCCAACAAAAGAAAATTTACACATTGTATCAGAATAACAAAGCATATGTAAAACAGGGGAAAAAACACTGAAGAAAATGACAAAGTTTGTTGGCAGAAATGACACCGAAACATTTTTGAAAGAATTTTTTCATGTTTAGTGTTTAAAGCTGTAAAGCTTTCTAGACTATATATACACACACACATATATATATATATATATACACACACACACATATATATATGTACACATATATATTCACACACATATATACATATATATGTATATATGCTTTACCACTGAGCTCAAAATGCCCTTGTGGTAAGTCAGGAGTACGAAATGCACTTATATCACTCATATCCGATTGGAGGCATAATTATGTTGTTCACTATGCCGACAGTATTAGATATGAGTAAATGGTCAATCTATATTTGATAGAATGTGATAATTAACATGACAATTAATCAGGTCCTAATTCTAGGCAACAATTTTACTCTGTGGCAAGCAAGTGGACTTGGATCATATAAATTAGTTCTGAACCAATGTTTTGAACATGAATCATATGTCTGATCTCTTGTCACCTTCTTTTATTGGATTCAACATAATTCAAAATGGGGCCCTAATCTAACCCACGTCTTCCTTGGAAGCAGTCTTATACTCAGGCTCTGCTCTTACCACTGAGCTAGCAATAAGGCTGCCTGATTTGCTTCAAAGTAAAATCGGTGCCACGAATTAGTTTCTAATTAATTGTCTTTACAATCATCACATTCTGTCAGATATGAATCATCCATTTACTGATAGTTCATACTGTCAGTATAGTGAACAACATTATTGTTCTTATGATCGTCAAATAATGAATCGAGCGATATAACTGCATTTTAGACTCCTGACTTACATATATATATATATATATATATATATATATATATATATATATACCTTGAGAAATCGATACATAATCCGCTAGAATAATTATGAAAGAGTTATATTATTTGGAACTCTATTTGAAATTACCTCCTATTGTTATACAAAGAATAAGTCAATTGGCCTAGACAGCATAAATAGAAATAAACGATTAGAAAAAATACTGGTCACAGGTTCAATTCCTGCAGCAGCTTCATTTTTCTCAATTATCTATTAAGCAATATGTAATATAAAATAACATCTATATACAATACACTATGAAAATGCCTCATATGAAATATCAAACTACATATATTATGGCACAGCCCTAAAAATAATAAAAGAAAGCTATACATCTAAATCATAGTTTATATATATATATGTATATATATATATATATATATATATATATATATATATATATATATATACACACACACTTATATACATGTATATATATATAATAGGATGGGGGGGGGCCTCCATTCTACAATATTTCCAACTCTACTCTAAACCAACTTAACATTCAAAGTTGAATGTATCGAGCACTCTATGAAATAAACCCATCATGCATCAAACATCACATTATCCCTAATTTGTACTATAAATATATATATATATATATATATATATATAGATATATATAGATATATATAGATATATACACATAGTACCTATTGTACAAATCAGGTTTGCAATACAGCAAAATATAATGTAATATAAAGCAATGTCTGATATGTGCTGGATTTATTCCATAGAGTGCTCGATACATTCAACTTTATACTCTGAGAGTTCAGTTGTTTTTGAGTAGAGCTGGAAATATGATATATATATATATATATATATATATGTATATATACATGTATATATATAAGTATGCATATGCCATTTCTGGGCTTGAAGCCTCTATTTCCACATCTTGCACACCATTATTGCTTGGAGCTCCTTTAAACCAGCAACATTTAAAGTTGAAGGCCTAACATAGATAACAGAATAACATCAACTCACCACGGACGTGAACACCTACGATGTTGATATCATCAGCTCTCGTGGAACTTAAATCGAAAAAGGGATCGACGCACTGTCAATGGACACAGATTAATGTATTTTGAAATGAAAACCAAACAACAAGGGATCAGTTTACTAATTTTGAAGACAAGCCGGAGTCAGAGGAGCATGAAGAAGACTCGTAAACAAGACGCGATTTCCAAGCAGGGATGCTTCTACCATACTCATAGTAAAGGCAATATATATATATATATATATATATATATATATATATATATATATATATATATATTACTGTTTATTTCTAAGGCTGTTGCCTTCAACCATCAATCGCCCACTACCATATCGTAGTAAACTATGAGTCACGGGATGTGCACGAGCAGGAAAAACCATTTCTTTACAGGGAACAGAAAACACTCATCACCACTTATTTTTATTGCTCTTCTGAGAGTGTAATGCTATTTGTGTACAACTAGCAATATATATATATATATATATATATATATATATATATATATATATATATAAGTAATGGATATTGTTTCACTCACAACTGTAAATGATTCAGTTTGAACAAAATTTATTTCTTAAAACTATATTCCTTATTCACATATATATATATATATATATATATATATATGTATATATATATATATATGTATATAATTTAGAAAGTTTTACAGCTTTAAATACTAATCGTAAACTTCTATTCCAATGGTTTATGTCATTTCAGTCAAATATTTCCCATAATCTCTCAATTTATATAATCTTTTCATGTTTTTATGTTTTACACAGAACAAGATATTATGGTATTATGTGTGAATTTTTCTTGTCAGGATTGTCAGTTATTTACCATGTAATGGTTTGGGGGATTTAAAAACAAAACAGATATATTAACAAGACTCCCCAGGAATGTTGATCAAACACCACCTCCCCATAACTTATGATTTTTATATATATTTTTAGGAGCGTGTCAAAATATGTGTAGTTCGTTATTTTATGTATGCCATTATCATAGTGTACTGTGCATAGATTTTATTTTATACTACACATTCAATTTTTTGAAATAAAAGTTCTACTTACATAGATTACCAAATATATATTAGTTATTTTGACCTTCACATTACCGCTGACTGTTTAGCTCAATGGTAAGAGCAATGCTACATTGAGGCAGCTACCTTATTGGTTGCTGGTTTGATTCCTGCAGCAGCCCCATTTTCTTTAATTACACTGTCTGGGCCAGATGATATATCCACCGTTTAAAAATGGGAGATCATTTTCTTTAATTTTCTTCAATTACACTGTCTAGGCCAGATGATATATCCACCGTTTAAAAATGGGGGATCATTTTCTTTAATTTTCTTCAATTACACTGTCTAGGCCAGATGATATATCGACCGTTTAAAAAAGGGAGATAATTTTGATAGAGTTCCGAAACAAAATAACACATTTATTATAATTTCTGTCGGATCATATATCAATTTCTTAATCATATAAATGCCTGCGTTGAGAAATACATAGAACTGATATAGACAGTGAATTAATGAACAAGACGGGGATTTAAAGTGGAAGCAGTTATTTGGGCCTTTGCATAACCAACAGCTGTTTAGCTCCATGGTAAGAGCAATGCTTCATTAGAGTGGCTACCTTATCAATCGCAGGTTTCGATATATATATGTGTGTTTTGTAAAGTAGTATCAACATTTCTTATTTTTTCAACTTTCCAGTGAGTTTCACTAATTTTCCTATGTTGTCCTTAATATCTGGTTTGAAGGAGTTTATATATTTTCCAAAATTTCTGTTGTATGTGTTGTTTTGTGTAATCCTAGTACTGTCCTAACTCCTCTGAACCGGATATGAAGGACTCTATCAGAAAATTAGAGAAAATCACTAGAAGGTCAAATTGACAAGAAATGTTAATGTTATTTAACAAAACATATATATATCGAATATATATATATATATATATATATATATATATACATATATATATATATATATATCAATTGATAAACTTAGTTTCCATACACTTCCACTCCTGAGTGAGTTTCACTTCCTATAGTTCAAATTATATCGCATTTATACATATATATATATATATATATATATATATCGAATATCTAAGACAGCGTGTATAAAAGAAGAACTGCTGCTAAAATACAATATATATGTATATATATATATATATATATATATATATACACACTGTTGATTTCTAAGGCTGTTGCCTTTAATCCTCATTCTTCAACTGCCATATCCTAATACATCTTGGGCCTTAAGTCATGGGATGTGTGATGTTATTTATGCCCTACTGGGAAAAATAGAAAACACTTAACACATTTTTATTGCTCCTTCGAGAAAGCAATGTTATTTAAGCGCAACTAGCAAAACAATCCATTACAAGGGACAGAAAAATAAGTTTCTCATGATCTATGATTATGTTCTTGAGAAATATCAAAATAACATTTATGATCAAGTTTTGGGTGGACATACGGCACAGACCTAGCATACCCAGACTATATGCCTCTGATATATGTATATATGACGCAATTATTAATGCTCCTCTATTCAGGGTTGAGCACTCTTTAAGTGAGGTAACTCATCCATTGTAAGCTTATGCAATGCTCTTACACAGGAATAGAGGAGTTTCTGCGTAAATGAATATATCGCTTAAATTCAGCCTTATGGACCACCCAGTTCCATAGTCCAGAGGTAGGATATCAGCCTCTGGGTTCGATATGAGGGTTTCAATTCTGCCTTGCGGTACTGGATGGGATAAAGTTTATAGCCACACTGAAGAGATGTAATATATCGAAACAGCTGTCTGTGGATGACACAATGATATATATATATATATATATATATATATATATATATATATATATATATATATATATATATATATATATATATATATATATATATTCATTGTTTCACCATATATATATATATGTATATATATATATATATATAGATATAGTGAAACAATGAATTCGCTACACAAACACATTTATGTTTTTGCCTTGTTTTGGCTTCAGGTATCAACAACTGAATAAGAGAAAGAAAAAAAAAAGAAACTGAAATAGAATAAGACAACAGTTTTCCACTTAGAAAAATAGACACCCCCCCTTCCACAATAACGTCTTAAATAGGAATCAGGATAAATCTAATCAATTGCCTGAAAAGACCACTAAAAGGGCAGAAACATAAACATATTTGTGGAAGGAATCCATTATTTCAACATATTCAAAGCTCTATATTAAGGTGGCCTAATGTTGAATGTATTGAGCACTTTATGAGATAAACCCACCACACATCAGATATTAAATTTCTGATTTATATACACACACACACATATATAGGTCTGGTTAGTTACTCACAACAGAAACTGCAACATAGCCAATGTCATTTGGTAGAATGTTGTATTGGGATTGATCAATTAAAATTCAGAAAAAGGGGGTATTAAATGAATAAATTTCTTCACTTGCCTTTTCTTAGGTAGTGATCACTAAATAAAACCCAGATGAAGAAAATGCAACTTGATCTTTTTATTTCTTTCCTTTTAGGCTTCCATACATAGAATTATAGATCTTAGCTTCTGGTGGGGATATATCAAGAAAGACCTGCAAAAACGAAAGCACACACTCCTTCCTCGGGTAACTTAATATGAAAATTAGAAACACTATCAACGATTCGCCCACGATTGAAATATGATTTTAGCTTTTTTGATTTAAAACTCCTGTCATATTACAGCAAATAATTGTTAAACAGGTCTGGTTAGTAACTCGATAGAAACCGTTACATGACAAGTGTCTTTCGGTAGCCATGTTGGGGGTGATCAGTCAATGAACAATTTACTTCTCTCATCGTTTGTTGGGCAGTGATCACTGGAAAAGTCTGAATTTTCGAAAAGCAAATGTGAATGCTGCTGGACACAAAGTAAAGGATCAATTTAATATGAAATTACATTGCAAATTGAAATCCTCACAGAAAATAGAAAAAAATGTTCTTTATAGTCTTAATAAGGAGTAAATGGGTAAATTCTACTCTCTTATTGGTACAATAAACCCGTACATAGCCAGACCAACTCGAAAACTAAAGAAACGTTGACAGTTTTGAAGAATACTTTTGGAGAACATGAAAAATATTACAGCTAAACAGCGGAAATATAATCAAAAGAATGAACACATGAGCTGTATTGGTAATAAGATACACAGGACCATCCCTTGGATGGACAATGAAAGAACTCCCGTCAATGGACTGGCAAATAAGACAGCTTATGATAATGCACAAGGCATTACACCTCAGAGATGACACAGATAGACTGTATGTGAAGGAGAAAAAAGTGAGTAAAGTAATCAACAGCATAGAAGACTATGCCAAAAAAAGCCAAAACAGAAGTAGAAAAGTATTTGCAAACAATTTGTGAAGACATTATATAAAGTGCCCGAAGCAGTACCATGAATAGCAAAACAAAATTAAGGAGCAGCACAGCAAACAAAGGAAAGAAAAATGGGAACAGAAAAAACTACATGTGGAATTCAAAAGAAAGATACAAAATGTTGCAAATGAGAGATCATGGACATGGCAACACAAAGAAAACCTATCACTCAGGCTCCAGCGGTGACCACCAGGTAACAGGTGTGAAAATGCAAATAAGGAACCGCACGGATACTGAGTAAAAGTGCTAGAAATATAAGGACTGCAACACTAAATGTTAGCAGTGGACTAACAGATGAAGGAAAATGAAAGTGGAGATGTGAACCACAGCACTGGCGTGATAGGTGAGGGAGAGAAGAGATATTGGCTGAAGACCTGAGGAGACTTATTGTCACTCAGCCTTCAGCAATGACCACTGGGCAACTGGTGTGAAACTGTAAACCACAGTGGTCTAGGAAAATGAGTAGAGGAGGGCTGGAGACTTGAGGAGACTTGAGGAGACTTGCTGTCACTCAACCTCCAGTGGTAACAACCAGGCAACTGGCGTGAGATTGCAAATAATAATCCTACTACTACTACTACTACAAATAATAATAATAACAACAACATTCATTCAAATTTCCAATACTAATCAAAACCAGTGTTCAAGGTCTTCTTATAATTCAATATTTTCCAGCTTATTCTTAGTTACATTAATTTTTACAGTAATACCATAACCATACTACATCAAAACACCCACTCATCAAAATCACACTACCCAAGGTACTCCTGTATACATGGGTATATCAATAAATCCATAACCTAGTAATGAAAAACATTGATTTTTATGCAGTGAATATCTATATTTCAAAATAATCTCCTTTCTTGTCAAAGCACTTAACCCAGTGCATCTCTATAGATGAAATAGATCGAACATTATACATTGAAACATTCAGATCAAAATTCACCTAATTGACCGGTAACAACAAAATCAGCACAAACACTAAGTTGAATATTCTAAACAACTCTTGGAATGATAGAAGATGTCTTTCATAGAGTTGAAAACCCCGAAGAAAGCAGGTGAATGGATTGGCTGAAATATTGTGGAAACAATAAAAAAGCAACAAAAGGAAATGAATACGATATCCTCAATAATTCTTAGGATTATAAGGACTCTACTCAAAATTATAGAAGATGTCTTCGATAAAGTTGTATGCCTGAAGAAGGCTGGAGAATGGATTGGCTGAAATGTTATGGTAACAATTAAAAAAAGCAACAAAAAGAATGAATACAATATCCCCAAGAACTCTTCGGATGATAAGGACTCTTCTCAAAATCTCAGTTTGTAATCTCTTTACTTTGATTTTCTATTACAATTATCAGTTCATAGTGTGAGTATTTTTCACTCTTCCACAAACAGCAACTAATTAAGTGAAGAACGGGTTTGGTTATTCACTCAATAGAAACCGTCACATGACCAGCCTATTTTGGCAGCTGCCATGTTGGGTGTGATCAATTGAAAAATTGATAAAAAAGAGCGATCAATGAATAAATTATTTCTCTTGCCTTTTGTCGGGCAGTGATCACCGAATTTAAAAAAAAAACATGCATGGATGCTGTCAAATACAAACTAAGAGACCAACTTAGCATAAACTTACATGTTAAACTGAATTCCCTTCTGAAAACCTAATGAAGGTGGATTTTCAAAAACAAACTTTTTTTTTTCTGGGCATAATAAAGAGTAGATTTTTAATTTTTCAGCCCTGCGATATATATATATATATATATATATATATATATGTAGCCAGCTGGACAGACTTGAAAGCTGAAGAGACCGATGTCGACAGTTTTGTTTGACGGTTTCTTAAAGAGAACAAAATGAAGTAATTGTGTTTGCTCTTGTGGGTGTAATACTTGAGAGAGTTTTCATCAGGAAATGATTTAATTAATTCAATATGAGGACATGAACACAACCGAAGAAGAAGTAGGGAAGGAATGCCTTAATGAACCGATAGACGAACGGATGACTGAGCACTCCCCAACACAGATGCATTATGGGTAGCTGGGAAAAAAGCTCCCAAAAAACAACAGGTCTGGTTTGTCACTCAATAGAAACCGTCATGAGACCAACGTCTTTTGGCAGCATACCATGTTATAGTTGAATTGATTGAAAAATTTGGGAAAAAAAATCATCAATGGATGAGTTACTTCTATTGTCTTTTGTTGGGCAGTGATCATTGAAAAAGTAGAATTTTTGAAAAAAAAACTAAGGGATCAATTTAGCACAAACTCCCATCGTAAATTGAACCCTTTACTATAAAACTTATCCAAGGGGGGAGAATTTTCAAAAAAAAAAGAGAAAAAAAAAGCATGATTTTTCTAGATAAAGAGTAAATGTTGAAATTTTTATCCCTCTAGCTCCATTGGGGCAACCTGAAAACATGATACGCGCATACATAGATACATATATGCATAGCCAGCTGGACTAACTTGAAAACTGAAGAAACCTATGTTGGCAGTTTCCGTGATAGTTCTTATTGACGGTTTCTAACAAAAAAACAAATTTGATTAACTTCTAATTTCCTATATTGCAGATACAGAACTGCACTGAGGAGAAATAAAGATTAAAATGGCGGCTTCTCTTTTAAATTGAGAAAATGAAATTAAAAATTCACATTGAAAATAACGGATAATGTTTCCAATAAGATAATGGCTGATACGACACATCTGATGTTTTGCAATTTTTATTCTAATTGATTATATTTACGAAGAAGTTAATCATTCCATGGGAACAAAGGACTGAGGTTTGATTCCCAGGAACAAAAACATATAATACTTATATCTTCTAACCATATAAGGAGCTTATATGTAAATTTATTTTGTTCATCTGCTTGTTTGTTTGTTTGTGCTCAAATGTGATGATTTCATTGGTCGATTTGTCTTCCTAGTATGACATAACAATAAAAATTGCATCATAGGAACGCGTAATACTCTGAAGAATTCATGATTGGTCATCACACAGCTTGAAATGAGTTCAGACTCAAATGAAAAATTAAAATTAGGATACTTAAACTAAAAGGAACAAATTACCTTGTAAAATAGTCCTAGGCTCCTTTCTGTCAATTCATACATAAATAACCCATCCATTTAGGATGGGTATATTTTAGTATATATATATATATATATATATATATGTATATAATGCTCCTCTATTCAGGGTTGAGCACTCTTTGAGTGAGGTAACTCATCCACTGTAAACTTATGCAATGCTCTTCTACAGGAATTGAGCATTATAGTGGATGAGGGATTTCTGTGTAATTTAAATATATCGCTTAAATTCAACCTTATTGCCTGTCCAGTTCTGTAGTCTAGAGGTAGGATATCGGCCTACGGGTCTGAAGTGAAGGTTTCAATTCTGCCTCGCGATACTGGATGGGATAATGGAGAGTCTATAGCCACACTGAAGAGATGTAATACATCAAAACAGCTGTCTGTGGATGACACAATAATATATATATGTATAAATATAATTGACCATAATAAAGATTTATTGACGATAACGAAGACCATAAGTTGCGTGAATCGGTATTCATTCATGGGCTTTTTGTTGAATGATCCTACATTTTAATTTAAAATTTTTTCCGGAAATCATGTATTGAGAACTATAAAACATATATGTCTTGTACTGATCGCGATAAAATTTGGTTCTTCTAGTGTAAGTTACTGTTCTAACTCTGAAAACCAAGCAAGAATTTCTCTTTGTTCAAATACTTAAGAGCATTACTGTTTATAAGCAGATGATCTGGCCTTGAGTACTTCATTCTGAAGATTAGAGTGACTTTGATGAAGACAAAATTATCATGGCCAAAGGACTAGGTCAGAGAATTCCCCAAAATACATGGGTCGCGTGCTCATGTTCAGTTGTGGTGCGTACCTACCAGCAGTGGTTCAAGGTGGGAAAAATCACCAAAGATGTGAGATGTGAAGAGAGCCTTTCCTGCCAAGTGCAAATCAACAGAAGGGCTACTGTGGCATAAATTGCAGTTAGCTGTAATCGAAGGTGAAGGAAGTGATGTTTCACTACACAGTGCATCAATTCTTGTTATATATGAGGCTGCATAGCTACAGGCCTGTCAGAGTACCTAGATGTGCTGTGGGAAAAATAACAATCCACTGTAATGGTTTAGGCAATGTTTTGTGAGGAAAAACTGGGTCCTATCAATCATGAGGAGGGTACTTTGTATCGTACAACTAACCACAACATCGTCAAAGACCCTTTAATGGCAACAGTCTTTTATGATGACGATGGCGTTTTTAAGCAGAATAATGTGCCTTGCCACAAAGTGCTTGTTGTTTGAGAATGGGGTCAAGAACTTGGAGAAGACTTACTGTATTGCCCTAGCCACTGAACTACCCAGATCTCAATTCCATTGAGACGTTATCGAATATGGTCGACCAGTGAGTTTACTTTGAAGAATATCCACCCAGTAACTTGTAACAACTAAATCACCAGCAGTTACATCCAGACATCAGATCCAAGAGGAAACCTTTTGAGGTCTTGTAAGATCCATGTCAAATCCGATAAGAATTAATTTATGGGAGCATGAAAGGCCAACACTTTATTAAGCAAGTGATCATAATGTATCAGTATACACATACAAAGTCTTATCAAAAAGTCAAGCTCACTAGCACTGACAGTAGTACAGACTTATACCGCTACCTTTTGTGAGCAGTACCCTTTCTGAGCTAGTATGTTGATTCAAAAGGTGTCTTCTTCTAAATCGACGATGAAAACTAAATGTTGGGATAAGAGATTTATTTTGATGGTCAAATACCCAAAACTTTTTGGTAGCATCTAATATTATCTTTATTCATATATATTCTAACCTCATTTGAAAACAAGGGAGACAGGTTGAGTTAAAATTGAATTAAAAAAAAAAAAAATATGAATGCTGCTAGTCTAAGGGATCTATTTAGCCTAAATTTATTTTGCAAATTAATCTGAACCCATCCACCACTAAAAAATCATTTGCAGGAAGGATTTGAAAACAAAAAAAACAAGGAAAAGGGTTTTTAGACATAATAAGAGGTGAATATTCAAACTTTCAGTCCTTGAGCTACATTGTTACTGCCTGTGCACATGATACATACATAACCAGCCACACCCACTCAAAAACTGATGATACCAATGGTTCTGTTGATAGTTTCGGTTGACATTTTCTAGTTTTATCAGTTTTGACAAATAAATAGATTTATTATGAAGTAAATGGATAACCATAGCTGATAAGTCGTTTCCAATTTTGACAGATATCCAGATGAGAGAAACCTTGGCTTCAAGGTCTTTGTTTTTAATATCTCTGCCAACAAAATTCGAAGAGGTATATGTATTTACTAGTATCTAGCTGTTTGTCCACACAACATCTCTGGAAGTTCTTAATGAATTTCAATGACATATCGTGGAAGGGTGCGCCATGGGCTTAGGAGAAACTGATCGAATCATGGCGTGGATCTAAGAATTTCTTTTGACTGAGAAATATTTTTTCACATATTAAGACAATACTCTGAAAATTGAAAAATCAAAAATTACACAGTTAACTCACCTTAGCAGCTATATATGAACTGGTTTTCATTCAGTTTACAGTTAGTGTATAGTATTGACAAAGGCATGTGCTCTCTCAGAAGTTTCTGGATCCAGTCATTTTTTTTCTCGCTTTATGTTCAGCCACTTCAATGAGTTAATAGAAAGGACTTATTCATGCCACAGAATTAAGACCAATAAAATCATGTAAGAACAATTTTAAGGGAAATTATGAATCACCACCACCCAGATATGCTGTGTTGGGGGTGATGAATTAAAAAATCAGAAAAATTGGTGATCAATGAATAAGTTACTTTTCACACCTTCTTCATCATTATGAAAGGTCCGATTCAAGAAAAAAAAAACAAAAAAAACAGTGGGCACAGGCTAGTAACAAACAGCATAAGTTTACATTGTATTTTGAACCCTCTTTAAAAACTTATTTTGGAGGGGAATTTTCAAAAAAAACAAAAACAACATCATTCTCTCCACTTATTGAAGCAGAGTTAGCGTGCAAAAATTCAAATTTCCGCTTTAAACTATTGAAGAGTTGAGTCAAGTCCTAAGAGATACTCAGACAGATACGTGTAAATGTCGGAACACGTAAGTAACCTAAACCCAGCAACAGCGTTTAAACTGGTCTGTGGTGGGTAGAGGTGATTAATTGCTTAATGTTGTTAAAATTGTAAAAGTTAAGAACATTAAGCCATGAAGCTAATACTCTCTGAACTTGTCAAGATCGACACACTGTATCTTTTTTGCATATGATCTCTGAGGATCCACGCTGAAAGTCGTGGTGTCCACTGGTTGCCTGACATTCTTGCAATATAACCCATCTATTGCCATTTGAGTTTTTTAATAGTTCCTGAGATATCCCTGACTCCTGTTAATTTTCTAAAATAATGTGTTCTCTTCTGATCTCTCCTCATCATGTTAAGCGCGATTCTCTCCTCAACTGATTCATAATTATCTGACACCTCTCAAAGGACATTGTCAGTATTGGATTTCAAGTTAATAAAAATGGTCCACACATCTTCAGCCATTCTTTGAACAGAATTTCCATACCTCCCACGGGAGCATAATTATTTAACACTCATTTGCGGTAATTCAACAAGAGTTTCAAATCAAATAAAGCTAGGAGTCACTTTTCAATGGTGTGTGAATAATAAGATTTAATAGTATAACAATTCTTGTATTAGCATTTCTGGTTTTCATATTGAATTACCCGGGGAGAGAGTGTTCACTTTTTTTTTTTTTTTTTTTTTAAAAATAAGATGGGAGGAGTTTTGTAGGTTTCTTTGCTTAGTCCCCACCAAGAGCTGATGTCCATAATTCGAAAGTATGGAAGCCTGAAAGAAAAGAAAAAAGAGAAAGTTGCATTTTCGGTCTCTCAATGAATTTTTTTCGTTAGTTGGGGACTAATGAAAAAATTAAACCATAAAAACAAAAGACCTAACCCCAATCCCTAACCCTGGGGGAGACTAGTGGAATAAACTTAGAATATTAATCAACATTGGTTTTGAAAACTTTGGACCGTTGGGGACAAATGAATAAGCTCTAAAATGTTTAGCTTTATATTGAATCACCGTAGCCATGATCACAGCCCTAACCAAAGTACCATAAGCATAGGTTTATATCATTCTCCTCTTTTCACTGTCTGTTTGTGACTATTTCAGCATCCTTGACATTTTGGGGCATAGATTCTTGAAATTTTCAATGTGTAGTCAAGTAGCTACTTTCTAAGAATTTGACTTTTTTCACTTGCTGTAAGGCATGCTCAATTTTCAATAATAATGATCCATTTGAAATTAGACATTTTTATTTCACCACTGCAATGACGTAGCATTTATGGTGTTTAGGCGTTTATGGAAAAGCTTGGTCGGAATGATCGAGAGAGAGAGTGAGAGTGTATGAGTATGAGAGAGAGAGAGAGTATATGGCTTAAAGTTTTTGCGAAAAAAATTGCCTTTTTTTTGTCCTACTGATTGTGTAACAGTCATTCCGTTGGAGCTGACAACTCAAGTTGGTCGGTGCCTTTGAACCCATCAAGTCATGTCTTGCTCAATGTAACTTTGTATCACTACCTGAAGAGTCATGATTGGGCTGGTGGTTTAGTAAAGTCTTGAATGACAGAGAGATAAGAACTTACTGAGATGGGGTAGAGTAAGAAGAATGAAGCAACTTGGCTATGGTGATTCATTTTTAGGCAGACAGGGCAATATTTCTAATTTTTCTTATTCAAAACTTTCAACAGCATTGGCCTCTTCTTTGGGCAAAGCTACAAAAATCTCAAAACTTGACTAATCTGGAATCTATGTGAAAAGATACACTTGACTGTCTGTTTGTGAGGATGGCTGAAATGTTTTGATTCTCCTAAACCATATGGATGTAGAAATTTGATCCTAAATTAACGCTTCAAATTGAGTTTCTAGTATGGAAATCAAAACAATTTTTTGTCTCGGCAACACATTTTCAAAATGATTTTTTTCGCAGCATTGAACTACTGAAGCCAACAAAGATAGTAAAGGGTTCTTATTTTATGATAACGTGTTTGTGTGTTCCAGCATTCATGGGCAAACTGTTTTGTCAATGCACTTGAAGATTGATATCAGTAGTCCTCTAGACCTCTTCTAAAAACATTTTTTATAACTTTTTGGGGCCTTATTTTGCTGGGGTTGATTAATGAAATTGGGATTCTGGAGAATGTAGATGTTCCTAGATATTTTTTGACTCTTCTTTAGATGTCATGCAATGATGTCATAAACAGAATTTATTCTGACCATATTTATTCTTTGATGGAATTTTTCTACATGGCTTCAATTTTTGATGCTACAGTTGTTCAATTATTGACTATGATCACAAGCAATTCTCAAGTTTAGTTAACCAAGCCAAGCCAAGCCAAGCCAAGCCAAGCCAAGCAAAGCCAAGCAAAGCAAAGCCAAGCCAAGCCAAGCCAAGCCAAGCCAAGCCAAGCCAAGCCAAGCCAAGCAAAGCCAAGCCAAACCAAGCCAAGCCAAGCCAAGCCAAGCCAAGCCAAGCAAAGCCAAACCAAGCAAAGCCAAGCCAAGCCAAGCAAAGCCAAGCAAAGCAAAGCCAAGCCAAGCCAAGCAAAGCAAAGCCAAGCCAAGCCAAATATACCAAGTCATCCCAGCAGTTGAACTGACTCAGGAAAAGTATACGTAAAGATATACAATATTAATTTAGTGACACACCTAGGGACTGTTAACGACACTCATTTTGGAAAGTTCTGTTCTAGTAGATGGGAAAAGGAAATGCAGCCTGATTTTTTTTCCTTTCCAGGCTCCTGTACTTTGAAATTATGAACATTTGATTTCGGTGGGAACTAATGAAGAAGTGCCAGATTTGCACTGAGTAACCTAAAACAAAAAATTGATACATTTTTCATTTTCTCAACTTACTACCTCTATTGATGAAACATAATGAAAGTATTCTACTATATGACATATAGTATATAACATAATGCCTAAAAAATACCTATTGTAAATAATAAAAAATAAATCCTAATTCTCAAAGTATAGGTGTGTTGTAATTGATGAGCAATTCATAAATCGTGACTAATCAACTAAATACTTTAATAGCGTTAGGTATAGCAATAATTATTTTTGCTGATGCTGGGGTGGATCCAGTAATTTGAGCAGGGTGGGGTCCATATGGAAGTAATTCTTCCTACAAATAAAAATATAGAAAAGAAAACAGGTTTCAAACATCAAAAAAAAAAGAAAATAATATCCGTACCTTGCATAAATGAATCACTGTAGTCTGCTCATGTACCAGGAATAATTATCTAAAATTATGTAAAAAAAAGTAGATTTTCTATCTAAAATCAGCTAAAAAAGATACGAGCTCAAGATTTGGGCATTGGTGGTCCTGAAATGACCAGAGAGACCTCAAAAAGTAATTTTTTTTCAAAAAAACAAAAAGTTTTTTTAGGTGATGCTTAATGGTGTACTCATGCAAATTTCCATGGTTGTAGCCCCCAAAGATGTGACCAAGAGCACCTGGAGGCATACACCCATAGACAGCAAGAAAAGAAAAATCTGTTGGCCTCTTGGCTGGTTGGTCAGGAGGGCCATTTAGGGAGCTACAATGATTTGATACGTGATCCCACCTTTTTTCACTTACATTTGAGTTGTAGCTTTTCAACACTACAATTGGCCAAAAAAAAAAAAATTGGAAATTTTTCAAAGAATATGGCCGAAGACATCTCTTATTAGATGAAAACAAAATAAATTTTTGTTTTTAAGGAAGTTTATGATAACTCAGGACTATTTGTCTTTATTGATGAGATTTCTTAATCCAGATTTTAACTTTTTAATATTTTTATTCTGCTTTGTCTGGGAAAACAACAGGGGCTCCGGACTTCCTGGACCACCTCCCCGGATCCATGTAAAATAAATGATGTAAAATAAGCTTGTGGGTCTACAGCTATTCTAACATTAAACATATGGTTACTTCCTACAATAAATCCTAGCCGGCCAATGGTTAACATTGCATAGATTATTCTCAGTGTTTCAAAAGGCTTTTTTCTTAAAAAGAGTGACATGTGCAGTTAATCACTGAACAGAATTGATCACATGACTAAAGACTTTTGGCAGCATGCTGTGTTGGGAGTCAGAAACAGGGGTGATCAATAAATAATCAATCAACTCTTTCCTAGGATTACTTAATAAGAAAATTAGAAATGTTATCATTACAAGAAATCCTACACTAATGAATTTAATAATTCACCCACGATTGAAAAATGATTCTAGCTTTAAATCAATTGATTTGATTTAATTTAAAACTCATGTCATATTACTGAAAATAATTGCCAATCAGGTCTGGTTAGTAACTCAATAGAAATCATCACATGACCAACATCTTTTGGCTGCATGCCATGTCAAGGGTGATCAATTAATGAACAACTTATTTCACCCACCTTTTATTGGGCTGTGATTGCTAAGAAAAAAAAGTCTGAATTTCCGAAAAACAAGCATGAGTGCTGCTGGACACAAACTAAGGGATCAATTTAGCATAAACTTACATTTAAATAGAACCCTCCACTAAAATCCTTTTGTTGGGGGGGGGGTGAAAAAAGTAAAGGAACTTTTTTTTCTAGATTTAGTAACAAGTGAAGGTTAAAAATTTTTAGCCCTCTACCACTATTGGTGTGGCTTGTCTGTGGGTTCACATACATACTGAGCCAGCCAGACCAACTTGAAAACTGAAGACACCTATGTTGACAGTTTTGGTTTATGTTTTCTAATAACAGATGTATCAGTTTCATTACCCTTAGATATTATTATCATGAACATAGATATATTATATAAGTAATAAATTACTTAACAAAATGCTATACTTTAACTGCAGAAATATATATTCGTAGGTATGATCGTAATTTTCACCAGAAAATCAACATCTGAGAAATTGAGAAATCTGGTAAAAATCAGCATATTATCCGATTTTAATAAAATTTTCAATACTTTTTTAAAACTAATTTTCAATTCCAAATATTGGGAAAGAAGATTTTTTAAAAATTTAATTCTAATTTCTAATGCTTGGAATTGAAAACAACTCTGAAAAAAGTATTGAAGATTTGATTAAAATCGAATAATATGCTGATTTTTGCCAGATTTTAAAATTTCTTGATTCTCCAATGAAATGGCATTCATATCGTTCATAGCTATATATTTGAGAGTAATGGAGATATCTTAGTTATCAGCACTCATGAGTCAAGCTAATTACGTATTAAAGATTTTATACTATTTCACACTCTTCATTTCATATAATTTTCACTCCTGATCTTTCACTAATAATTTATACATATAACAATATATATATATATATATATATATATATATATATATATATACATATATACATATATACATATATATATATATACATATATATATATATACATATATATATATATATATGTATTGTGTCATCTACAGACAGCTGTTTCAATGTATTACATCTCTTCAATGTGGCTATAGACTTTCCATTATCCCATCCAATACCGCGAGGCAGGATTGAAACTTTAACTCTAGAAGGTATCCTACCTCTGGGCTTCGGAACTGGACAGGTAGTAAGGCTGAATTTAAGCGATATATTTAAATTACACAGAAATCCCTCATTCACCAGAGTGCTCAATTCCTATAAAAGAGCATTGCATAAGCTTACAGTGGATGAGTTGCCTCACTGAAAGAGTACAGATTAAAGAATGGTAATTTGGAGACTAAGTTTTTATTCCAACCAAAGTACTAATTGCAGTATGTTAATGACATAAATCAGAAAATGAAGAAATGAGCCTCAGGTGGGATTCAAAGCACTGAAGAGGTTTTGGTTTGAGTCCCGACTGAGGCTCATTTCTTTATTTTTAAATCTATGGCATTCGTTAACTACTGTTAGCTTAATATTTGGTCAGATCTAAAACTTAGTACCTCCATGGTCATTCTTTATTTACTA
>OY735230.1:19728648-19738648 GCA_963457665.1 Thysanoteuthis rhombus | reverse complement strand
TTGTGGGCTGAAAATTCAAATAATTACACTTTATTAAGTCTGGAAAAAAATTTTTTTTTCGTTTTTCCAAAGAATCCATCTGAAATGTTGCTTTTTATCAAAGAAGGGTTTAATTTTTATTGTAAGTTTATCCTAAATTATTTTTGTGAAAATTCAGAGTTTTTTAGTGATCACTGCCCAACAGAAGGCAAGAGAAATAAGTTATCCATTGATCACCTCTTTTTCCAATTTCCTAATTGATCACCCCCAACTAGGCATGCTGCCAAAAGACATTGATCACATGACAGTTTTTTTGATTATTGTAGAAAAAAAGAGATTGCTAACGGAAAAAATAATGTACTTCACTATGACCCTAACATGCGGTGCACTTATCAATTTTGTAGACGGAGATAAAAATTCACCGCTCAAAGCATTGGAAACTTTGACTTCACATTTGCATAAGTGTGCAGTATATTTTTCTCTCCTCTCTTCACGATTACAAAAAGCCGTTTCTTTATGGACACTTTAAAAACGAAAATAAACTCACCATCACAGTCAATGATTGAACAATTCTAGCATAAAGTTTTGAAGTCAAGTAAGAAAAAATTCCATCAAAAGAATAAGTATGGTCAGAATAAATTCTATTCATCACATCACTGGCGTTTTCCACTGGAAAACATTGAAAATAGGGTAAAACAAAAAATCTAAGAACATCAAGTTTCTCTGAAATCTCGATGTTATTATTTAACCTATCTAAGTAAAGCCTCCAAAAAGGTTGAAAAAGCGTTTTTACCAAAAATCCAAACAAAATCATTTTAGACATGGTCTAGTGGAGTACTGATACCAATTTCCAAGATGTTAGACTGAACAATATGGCCAGGAGCACTGGAACACACAGACACGTAAGCACACAAACAAACACACATATAAAAAAGGGTTAGAATTCTTCACCACCTTTGGTGACTACAGTTGTTCAATTGCATATTTTTTCTGTCTGTCTGTATGTATGTATGCATTCACTCATGTCTGTCTATCTGTCAGTCTTTTTGTCGGTATCCACTCATATCTGTATGTCTGTCTGTCTGTCTCCATTCATGTCTGTCTGTCTGTCTGTCTGTCTTTCTGTCTGTATTCACTCATGTCTGTCTGTCTGTCTGTCCATCTGTCTGTCTGTATTCACTCATGTTTGTCTGTCTGTATGTCCATACAATATCGATGAAAGTTCTCAATGAATTCCAATGACATGTTGCGTAAGGGTCGGCTATGGGCCTAGAGAGAATTTATAAAATTTCGGGATAGATACAGGAATTTTTTTGTAGTCTTTTCCCCTTGCATTGCAGCTATATGACTCTCCACACAATATCTCGAAAAGTTCTCAATGAATTTCAATGACATTTCATAAAAAGGTGGGACATGGGCTACAATAGAATACATTGAATTTCAGCGTGGATCCAGGACCATAGCTATGTATGAACTGATTTTCATTGAGTTCATAGGTGATGCATGCTGTCGGCAGAGGTATGTAGCTCTCTGAGTACTTTCAAGTTTCTGTTGTTTCCTTATGTTTACAATCTGATTTGTATTGTGTTTGTGAAATATTTTTGAAAGAGCTTAAACATGAGGTAGACGCTGACAGATGTTGAAGTATACACATACTTTGTAAACAGATCTATTTTCAGAGTTGTCACCGACCAAAAAAGGAGGAAAAAAAGAAGCTATCTATTGTTTTGATCTCTAGGATTGAAAAAAAAAAAGAAGTTCTGTTTAGTTACTCTAAAGAAACCATCACGTGACCATTATCTTTTGGCTGCATGCTATGTTGGGGATAATCAATAAAAAAAATCAAAAGAAAGGATGATCAATGAATAAGTTACTGCTCTACTATCATGTGACCAATGTCTTTTGGCAGCATGCTGTGTTGGGAGTAATCATTTAGAAGAATTGGAAAAAAGGGTGATCAATCCATAAGTCAATTCCCTCGACTTTTAACTGGCAGTAATCATCAAAAAAGTCTGAAATTTGAAAAAAAAAAAAGCTTGACTCTATTGGGCACAAACATTGGGGCCAATTTAGTATAAAGTTGCTTTGTAAATTGAATCCCCTCTCGAAATGTATTTTAGGGGCTAATTTTCAAAAATACCAAAAAAAATGTTTTTTTCTTGACATTATGAAGAGTAGTAAATGTTTAAATTCTCAGCCCTCTAGCTCCATCAATGCGACATGTATGTGCATCACATACATATATAGCCAGCCAGACCCACTTGAAAACTAAAGAAACCTATGTTAATTTTGACAGTTCTGGTTGATGGTTCCTAAAATTGCTTTTTACATTTTTATTAAAGAAGTAACTGAAATGTAAACTGGCTCACGTGAGGTCTCTCGGGTTGAGTTGCAACTATTTTTAGAGTATTGGCTTTCCCAGAAAGAAGAATTTCAAGGCAAGTAGGGGCGGTTCCAGGATTTTGAGCAGGGTGGGGTCCATATGTAGAATGAATATCTGGAAAAGAAAACAAATTTCAAACATCAAAAACAAGAAAGTAATATGTGGCATTTTTCACTTGACTTTGAATCGTAGCTTTTATAATAATAGAGTCAACGAAAGAGTGAATTTCAAAAAAAAATAATCAAAGAAATTTTCTACAGAACTAATAAAAAACATAATACAAAGAATTAGACTGAAACATCTGACTAATATTAAACGAAATACAAAATAGGTAGATGGGGGCTCAACTTTATTCATTTATGTGGCCGGCTGTTTGATTTGTTACTCAGTTAATACCGGGGCTGGATGAAATATGTTTCCAGATTAATTGTCTCTACAGTTATCAAATTCTGTCAGATATAAACTGTCCAATCTAATCATATATACATATTGTCGGAAAGATTGGAATAGAAGTGTATATATATATATATATATATATGTGTGAATATTTATGCTTACAACTGCAGTGTAGTGAGATGGTCGGTTCAAGTTCTCAAGATATTTAGAAGAAAAATTTTTTATTGTGCTTTGCCTAAGTAGGAGGGTGTCTGGACCGTCTGGATCTGTGCTTGAATTAAAAGTTAACTGAAATGATGCAACAACTCTAGAGAGTGTAATGGCTTTTATTTGTCAACTTGATTTTTTTCAGCATCCAAGAATTGTGAACGTTACGATTGTTATCTTTCGAGTTATTTGCTGATACTTACAAAATATTTGTCATATCTGACACATTTCTCAATGATTTAAATGTCGTAATTGCAAATTGTGAATTTTAAGAGGGAAGTCTGGTTTATGACTCAGCCATGGGAGCTTTAATGGCTGGTGGAAGACAAATCTTAATTTTTAAATCTGGCAAAAAGGACATAAGTCGGAATAACACCGGAGGCTTCCTCATTATTTTGAGGCTTGCTGTTTACTAGTTATCATAGTGTGACTGCCCAAGTTGAGATGAGATGAAAACAACTGAAAATTAAGATCAAGGTGAAAAAATGGTTAAGAAATAAAACAATATTGGGTTATTGCACTTCATTTAGTAAGTGAAAGTAAGTAGTTTCCTCACAGTGGCTATGTCATTAGCTGTCCCTACCTGGACTCCGCATATCACATGATAAACTTAGCCTTTGTCTGTGATGAGTCAAATGAAATTGACGGTTACAAGCTCCGCAAGTGATGTCGCTCATTTTACCCTGTGCTATTTTACCTATCGCTGAGAGGGAGAGATGAATCCATGCCTTTACCAAATATATTAGTACAAAGTGAACATAAACTGTTCCAGCCAAAGTTTGAACTCAGCTTGCTGAGTCCATTCTCTGTGGCGCAACCTGCTCAGCCACCCAGGTCCTCCCCCCACTTCATCTAACAATAAAAGTAAACGATAAAAGAACGATGATGTAGGTTGTACATTTTTGTTAAACGAATCTGCTAATTCAGTCATTTGGCCAGATGAGTAAAATAAAAGACACAATTAGCATTTTTAGTCGAGGCATATTCTGTGGCTATCAAAAAAAAAACATCCGACTTAATGCAAGTGAAAAACCCTGCTCGTCAGACAACCATAAAGTATAGAGGATGGAGTTAATTCCAAAGTACATATTTGTTGTAAATCAATATTTCCTTGATAGACAAGAACGGGTGGTATTGGGAAGTGGAACTCTTATATGTGGGGAGATTGTAAAAGAAGAAAAAAAAAAAGGACTAACAAAAACCGAATCTATTATGGAAGCAATGAAAAGCAAAAACATGTGCGGTTAGTCATTTGATAGAAACTGTCACGTGATCAAGGTCTTTTGGCAGCATGTTGCATTGGGAATGATCAATTAAAAAAACTGGAATAAAAGGGGTGATCGATGAATAACTTACCCCTCTCAGGATTTTGTTGGGCAGTGAACATTGAATAAGTCCAAATTTTAAAAAAAAAACAAAAACAAACGTGAATGCTGTTGGACACAAAATGAGCGATTGATTTAGCATAAACTCACATTGCAAATAGAAAATACCCTTATTTAGGGAAGAATTTAAGAAAAGAATTTTTTTTCTAGATATAATAATGAGTAAATCTTTGTATTCTCAGTCCCCTAGCTACATCGGTACAGCTTGTGTATATATATACATACATATATTATTGTGTCATCCACAGACAGCTGTTTTGATGTATTACATCTCTTCAGTGTGGCTATAGACTTTTATCCCATCGAGTAGCACGAGACAGAATTGAAACCCTCGCATCGGACCCGGAGGCTGATATCCTACCTCCGGACTACAGAACTGGGTGGTCAGTAAGGCTGAATTTAAGCGATATATTCATTTACACAGAACTCCTCACCCACCAGAGTGCTCTATTCCTATGGAAGAGCATATATATATATATATATATATATATATATATATATATGTATATGTATATATATATATATATATATATATATATATATATATATATATATATGTATATATACATATATATACATATATATATATATATATCCAGCAAGCCAGAGTAGCTTAAAAACTGAACTGAAGAAACCTTTGTTGACAGTTTTGGTTGACAGTTTCTAACAAAGAAGAGAAAGATCTGGGAGTGTAGAAGTAATAATGGTCCATCAATTTCCAAAACAGACAGATTTGCGAAAGATGATGAAGAGAATGTCTGAAATGAAATCACTGGAGTCAAATGATAAAGGATGGTAGCAGACAGGTACTCCGACACACGCACACCAGTGCACACGCATACACACACACATGCACATACACATACAAAGGAACACACATACACAAAGGCTACAAGCACGCAGAGTGGCAAACACATATCCGTAGGTTATACTTTACTCAAATACACATGCTCGGACACACACATACTGAGGCAAACATATACCAACAAGCTACTAACAGACATACACATAGGCTACAAGCACACACACACACACACATACAGACAGAGGCATACACGCGTACTCAGACATGCATTTATGGACACAGAGGCACACAAATAGCCATAGGATACAAACACCCAGAGAGGTACCCACACTCGCATACAGACATACACATGTACCAACTCAGAAGAACACACACATACCCATAGGCTATAAACACACACATACAGACACATACATACATAGATACAAAGGCACACATCAAAATTTGAAATTAATTAAAATCCACTTTCGGAATCCCAGGTGGATTGACAGCTGCTTAGCAACCAAAAATTGAAAAAAAGGGGCGATCAGTAAATAAGTTACTTTGCTTGGATTTTGTTGGGCAGTGATCATTAAAAAAAGTTTGAATTTTCAAAAAAACCTCTGTGAATACTGCCTGGTACAAACTAGAGGATCAATTCAGCATAAACTTACATTACAAATTGAACCCCTAACTAAAAACCTTTTTAGGTGCATGGGGGGGGGATTTGAAAAAAAAAAGTTCTTTCCGGACATAACAAGGAGTGAATTTTTTAATTTTCAGCCCTCTAGCTCCAGAAGCATGACCTAAATGTTTGATAGATTTATAGCCAGCCAGCCAAACCACCTTGAAAACTGAAAAACCCTCTGTTGACAGTTTTGGTTGATGATTTCTAATACATATATATAATATATGAGTCATTCACAGACTGCTGTTTTGTTGTATCAAAACTCTTCAGTATGGCTATAGACTATCCATTATCCCATCAAGTATCACGAGGCAGGATCGAAACCTTAGCTTCAGACCCAAAAGCTGGTATATTACCCCTGCCCCATGCAGAACTGGACTGTCAGTAAGACTGAATTTAAGCAATATATTCACTAATGCACAATTCCCCATCTACCAGAGTGCTCCATTCCAGAGTTGGAACAGCATTGCAATGCAGCTTTTAATGATTGAATTGCCTTACTTATAGTGCTCAATCCTTGAGAAAGGAGCGTTTGTGTCATTCACAGGCAGCTGTTTTGTTGTATCACAACTCTTCAGTGTGGCTATAGACTCAATATCCCTTCCAGTACCGCAAGGTGGGGTTGAAACCTTCGCTTCAGACCCAGTTGCAGATGCTCTACTCCTACTCTAAGCAGAACTGGGTGATATATATATATATATATATATATATATATATATATGTATATTTATGAATGGATAGATAAATAGTTGTATACAAAAAGGAGGTGTGTGTTGTTGTAATGGTTACCAACAAAGAAAATTAAATCAGTGTACAAATCTCATTAGGGACTGCTTATATTTACTTCATACTAATGCTGTCAAGGAAGACATGAATCTAGTTCTTGCAGTGCTTTGTTTTGGTACCAGATATTTGGACAAAATCTCTCATGCCACAATGTTGCTTCTTGCAACACCATAGAAAGAAAATCAAACTATAATGATATGCTATGTGCATAGAGTTATTTATTTGTTCTTTGTCATGCAAAGGGATGCAACTCATCTAAATCACCATTAAGTTGGTTGCCACATGATAATGTAGTAAAAATAGAATTCTCTTTTGATGACTTAGTGAAAATGCTGAATTAAGATGATAATGTAAACTCACCATCACAGTCAATAATTGAACAACTGTAGCTCCAGAATTTGAAGTCATTTGAAAAAATTCAATCGAAGAAAAAACATGGTTGGAGTAAATTCTATCTATGACATCACTGGTATTTCCCACCATCTGAAATAATATAAAAAAATATCTAAAGATATCTAGATTTCTGGAAGATCTAGATGTTGTTTATAAACTCATCAAACTAAGGTCCCCAAAGGTCAATAAGAGCTTTTTAAAAAACAAAACAAAAACAAAACATTAGAAGGGCTCTTGGGAAGTACTGATATCAAGTTTCAAGTCTGTAGACAAAACAGTATGACCAGCAGTACTGGAACACATAAACAAACAAACAGACACATATACCAAAAAAAAGATAACACCCTTCGCTATCTTCAATGGCGAGGGGTGTTCAATTTAAAAAGTAATAAATACAAAAACATGAATTGATAAATATCTATTGGTAGTAAACAGAATGCTATATACTAAGCTTTTCATCATCAGACTTTTAGCATCTGTTATTGGACATACACCTTCCCCAGGATTCACCACACCTTTCTATCATGGGGGTTGTGAAGCCAATAATTTCTGAACTTGTCTAGTTCATCACGCTATCTTAGATTTTGATATTTTGCCAGCCATTGTTTCGCATATGGTCTTTTGGATCCATGTTTTGAGTTGTGATGTCCATCAGTGGTCTGACATTCTTGCAACATGTCCAGCCCATTATCATTTTAGTTTTTCAATGAATTCTGTGATGTCTCTGACTCCTGTTTTTTTTTCTGATAAACTGTGCTGTCTTGTGATCACTCCATGTGATGTTAAGCATAATCATCTCTTTCGTACATTGCATGATCTTCAGTTTGAGGGTCAATTCTTTGGTTAAATTCCATGTTTTAGCTCTATAGGTGACTATCAGGAAGATGCATTTGTTGTATACTCTTCTTTTTAGGGCTAGTAAGATTTTAAATGAAAAGAAATGAAAAAAGTCTTAACTTCAAACAGCTCAATACTGAAATCAGCTGTTTAGACGTACGACTTGGTGTAGGAGGTATTGATTTTTATTCCACCGCTCGCAAACCATTCCCATGTCTTCCAGTGGAGTCAGCATCCCCTGAGTCATCCAGCGCCCCTGAGGGGGCGATAAAGCCAACTTCAGAAATTGGTACTCCAGACATTTACAAAACTTTCCAATATCATTTTTCGTTTTTTTCAAAGGGGAAAAAAAAAAGAAACAATTGCTTCTGTGCGATAAATCCTTGGAGAGAAAATGTGTAAAGACTTATGGAATGCACTTCACTTGACAGAATGTCTCCTCGACTCCTGTCCCTTCTCTAGCATACTACGCAATTTGGTGATCTCTCCATATCTCCAGCATGATTCTCTCATGTGCATGTTACGTGGTTCCCAGTTTGAAGGTCAGTCTTTCGGTTAGCTTCCCTGCTTTAGTTCCATAGAGGACTATCGGAAGGCTATTGATGCAAATCTTTATTATTCACGTATATAAAATATAATGTATCTATATATTCCATGTATGACATTATTTTTCCTGGCCTTGGTAAACAAGTATTCCTCAGGATTACTTTTAGTCTCCTTAATAGAGTTTGTACTCTCTATATTTCAGTTTTGTCGTGAGTTCCACAGATGTTTTGACGAGTAATTATTTGTTTTGTAGAACTTGCATGTTTTTGTTTGGATTGATTCTTGTTTTCCAATCATCTTCAATCTTTCGTGTTCCTCTTGAAGACTAAGTCAGCAGCTGCAGCGAGGGCTCATGGGAAGGGTGGATGGGTAGCAGAAGTTGGGGAAACTTGATCATAGCACCAAACACACTCTGTTGTACATCAATCATTACAAGTTTGTTAAACTGAATGGATAGCCAGAAGAAAACCCCCAAATTTCATTTCTCGTCTCGTTTCCCTTTGTTCGTCGCTGTTTGGTTTACAGAGAAAAACCCGTTCAGCTTACAGAGAAAATCAGGCATGCATTCGTGTTGGTGCGTGTGTGGTTCCCAGACCCCAACACACCATGACGGGATTTGTAAACAAGTTTTCTGAAAAGGCTATTATCTAGAGCTTGCCATTCTGGTCACAAAAGGAACCCCCCCCTGTTGAAAATATTTTTCTCCTCAAACTCAGCTGCTGTTTTGAAAAGTTATTTACAGGAAAGAAAAGACATGAGAAAAAGAATAATGAGAATGAAGATTGAATAAAGATCAAAAGTATCAAGCATGGTTGTTGGATAAAATCTTGGATATCCGCACCCAATAATCAACAGAGTCACAAGCTGAACAAATACATATATATATATATATATATATATATATATATATATATGTGTGTGTGTGTGTGTGTGTTAATATAACTGTTTTGTTTTTAAATCCCCAAAACATAGGTAAACACCTGATGATCCCAACTGGAAAAATTCACCCGTAGTACCATAATATCAAAGTCCGTGGAAAACTTGAAAAACACTGAGGAAAATCGCATAAATTACATGAACAGATATTGGGAAATGATTGAATGAAACGACACAAACTTTTGGAAAAAAAGCTTAAAAAAAAAAAAATAATTCAATGTTAAAAGCTGTAAAGCTTTCTAGCTTATATATATATATATATATATATATATATATATATATATATATATATATATGTATATATATATATATATATATATATGTATATATATATTAATTTGTTCTATTCTGTCTGAGCTATAATTTCCAACCACTGACAATCCTACTCTCCCTGATTTTCTGTGCACTTCAATTGTAAAATCATTAGCAATGCATTCACATTATACGCATAATATCTGTGTTCATTCAGTAATTCATGACCACTAATAATCCCTTCTTGATATCAATATATTTCTCTACTAGAATCCTTATCAATGAATTTACTCCATATGTATAAAAGCCCTTTTCTTTCAGTAATGCTTGTATTAATTCTTGAAGACTGACAATTTCATTCTTCCTGATTTTCAATACAACTTTAATGTAAAAGTCTTCACAATGTATTTACTTTTATGAATACAATA
>OY735230.1:19713648-19723648 GCA_963457665.1 Thysanoteuthis rhombus | reverse complement strand
ATTTTTTATTTGTGCGTGTGTTTGTATCTTCTAGCACTCCTGGTCATATTGCTTTGTCTACAGACTTCAAAATTCGCTTCAGTATTCCACTAGACTCCTTCTGGAAATATCTTTTTTGATTATTGGAAAAAAAAGATTTTTTTTTACCTTTTGAGAGCTTTATTTCGACAGGTGTTTTTTTTTACTCAATTCTAGATGTTTTCAGAAAACTGAGCTTTTTGTTCAAGTTGTCTGATTGTTGTTTACAGTGTGCTGCCTCAATGTCGCTCCATTCATCTCTGACTGCTTCCCACATCTGCTCAATTTCCCCAGATTTTTTGCCAATCAGTTTGACCTCAACATGCACCCATATATTCTCTATGGTGTTAAGATTTGGCGACTGACCAAGCCAAAACATCACGGACAAAGGCTATTCTTCAGACAAAGAATGAACTGGAGTATTATGCGGTTGGAAAATGGTATCTTGTCTTTTCCATTACACAACTTGGAAGCAACCTTTTTTTTGTAAAATATTCTAGAACTCCTTAGCATTAATGGACTTCTTGCATCATGCCAGCTGGACAACACCAGATGCAGAAACTAACCCCTCCACCATCATTATTCCACTTCCTCAATGCTCAAGCATCATCACAGTTAACAGGCATTTCGACTTGAATTTTTCACTTGACCAACAGAGACAGAGTTCTGGAGCATTGGTAGACAGCTCGAAGCGTGACTCAGTCATTCTCAGCCTTTGTCCTCCTAGCTTGTTATCACTTTACATCTTCCAGAACCAGCTTTCTGTTCTACAGATCCTGTGTCACTGGAAATGTGTGGCTGATTCTCTTAATTATAGGCAATAGAATCAGGATATCCTCATAGCTTCTGAATTTCTGGATGAGACTTTCCTGCTTGACAAAGACTAGCAATGTGGATTTTGGCTTCAATGATTGCATGAAATTTAGACTCTCGGAGGCATTTTGAAACAAAAATGTTGGAGTAACTCTCTAGGAATATATACTACAAAAAATGATGACCTACAAAACAACTTTCCCTCAATTTTAAAAATGTTCAGGATAATATTTCAACAGTTACAATACTCAGAGATGACAGGTGACTAATCCTTTTGTGACCTGGGTCAAGATTTGAGCAAAAAAGAGGCTATCAATATTTTCAAATATGCTTACACTCAAACTCAAGCATATTTGTTGTAAATTGTTGTCATGTATATTGATTGCCTGTATTCAATAAGAGAAAGGGGTAATTGCTCAAAATATGATTAAAAGTTCTTAGCCCATTTTTTGCCAAAGAGAGTACTCTCCATAGAAACTGTCATGTGACCAATGTCTTTTGGTGGCATACCGTGTTAGGGGTGATCAATAAAAAAAATGCAAAAAAGGGTGATCAATGAATAAGTTACTTCTCTTGTCTTCGGTTCGGCGGTGATCACTAAAAAAATTCGAATTTTCAAAAACAAGTGTGGATGATGCCGGACACAAACCGAGGGTTCAATTTAGCATAAAGTTGCATTGTAAATGCATTGTTTTTTTTGTGACATGTGAAATAGGCTTATATAATTGGTGCCAAGCAACACAAAGACAACTGATGGACATCACATCTCACAACATGGATCCCCAGAGATCGCATAAGACACTGAGGCCAACAGAACACAAGATGGAGAGGTGAACTGGACAGTTTCAGGAAATACTAGCTCCACGACGCCCATGATAGAGAACTGTGGCGAATCATGGGGAAGGTCTATGTCAAACGACGGACGTTAAAAGACTGATGATGATGATGATGATGATGATGATGATGATGATGCTGATGATGATGATGATGATGATGATGATGATGATCATCATCATCATCAACTTATTTTTGGATGTAATTTCCGAAAAACAAAGAACAAAAAACGTTTTTCATTTCTAGACATAAGCTGTAAATGCTCAGATTTTCAGTCTTCTAGCTCTAATGGTGTGGTCGGTACACGTGACAAATACATAGATAGCCGGCAAGGCAGAAATATTTGAAATTTGAAGGAATGCTGACTGGCGGTCTTGGTTAGTGTTGACGGTTTCTTATAATACGAATCGTTATAAAAGCAAAAGTTTTTTAGCTGATTAAACATAAAAATGTATAAGTATTGCTAATCAAAAATTACTTCGATTTTTTAAAAGTTACAAGTAAGTAAGTGCCCTTGGATTATTGGGGACTTCTCCCAGCAGTTGAAAAAGTTTGAATTTTTCATTTTTCTTTGCTAAATCGTTCATGTCCGTCTCCCGGCAAGAATCTACTATTTGGATGTGTCTGTCTTAAATCTAATTTAATGTTTGTTTTGTTTTTATGGCCAGTCAAGCCCCGGTCGATGCATTGGGGGAGGGGGTTGATCTGTTTTTTAAAAAAAAATTTTTATTGGCCACGACAAATGCTGTCCCTGACTGAGCTTCACTTCACGTCTCGGTGTTCTTTGAAGGTTTTTGCGATATGTGAAATGAACTTGGAGGTAACAATCACCAATGGGGTCACTCACTTCAACCTACACTATTTAACCTGTGGGAGACGAGTTAGATTCACGCATTTGTTGAGGGCATTAGTGGCGATCTCAGTAACAGTCGGAGTTTGAACTTAGCTCACCTAGTCCATTTTTCTTCCTGTTAACCGCTCGGCCATTGTCACTGCCTAATGGACAAGCAACGTGTGTCAGATGTTCCTCATGATCCAATACATGCTTCCCACTCGCTCCAAGCAAATAGAGTCCGTCAAATAAAGAAGTAAAGTCCAATAATTTCCATAAATCTAAGAAAGAAAAGAAATAGACTAAAAGAAAGGAAAAGAATTACGAAATCAACAACGCATATTTAAAAGCTAAGATGTCAATTTTAAAATTCTAATTAACTGGCAAACTTCTTTTTATTTCCTGAAATTGTCCAGAAAAAGAAATCCCAAAAGAAACAGAAAAATTACAAACGAATGCAAAGTGTGGCAAGATCATCTCCAGATGTGGGGCTGGGTGATTAGAGGCGGGGTCTATTTTAAAACTCCTCGCACTCCCGATAGAAGAAAACCCTCAATGGCTTTATAAATAGTACTTAACTTACAGCATTTCTTTTTACAGTTCTCAGTAAATGTTGAAATTAGCCCCCCGCCCCAATAGAGGCGGGAAGAGAGGGTGCTTCAAAATCTTCATGAATTGTAGTTCACAAATCTCAATGGTTGTTGTTGGAGGGGCCCCTCATGGCTCCAAGACCCATCGGCCTCCTAATCTCTAGCTTTCACTTGTAAGGATTTTCAGAAGGTTACGGCTAAATCGCAGTGTATATACCGGTTTTCTTATGATCACCTAAGTTAAGAAATATCAAGCCTGGTTAGTACCTAGATGAGTGACCAACTGGATTATACGAGGTGCTATAAGCAGCTTGGTATAATCAGAGAGCCTCTCCGGGTGATCCAGTAAATCCATCTTGAAGGAGACCAATCTCTACACTACGCACAATAAAAGCCGCTCTTTCCAAACCCATTGTGCGATAAGAAATAAATGGGAATTTTCAGATACTTCCATGATGTATGGAGCGATCAAATACAGGAATAACTCAACATTACGAAGAATGAAAATTAAAATGTTTCTAATTCTATGTTTGATTAACGTTTTCATTTATTTATATTATTAGAGACCATCAACCAAAACTGTCACAAAAACTGTCGATATGGGTTTTTAAGTTGGTCTGGATGACTGGCTACATATGTATCAGGCCGCACCAATGGAGCTAAAGGGTTGAAAATTTACACATTCATACCTTATTATGGCCAAAAAAACAAACGTTTTTTTAGTTTTTTGAAAATTCTCCCCAATATAGATTTTTTCAATTTGCAATGTAAATTTAGGCTAAATCAGTCACTTAATATGTGTATGGAGGTATTCGCTCTCGCTTTTTGGGGTGGAAAATTCAAACTTTTTTAGTGATCACTGCCAAACAAAAGGCCAGAGAAGTATCTCATTCATTGATCACTCCTTTTTATATTTTTTTTAACTGATCCCTCTTCAATACGACATGCCACGAAAGGATGTCCGTTATATGACGGTTTCTATTGAAAGATTAACCAGATCTGTTTTGTTTATCTTTATTTCTCGAATCTTTTAGCTTATTTTGTTTTGGAAAAGATGAAAAATTAGAAAAAATTGTTTTGCAATGAAGAGTCCATTCTAAATGGATGTCTTGGTGAGTTGAAGTGAGGTTATTTCGAGATGTTCCGTTACAATCAATTATTCTGAAAAGGAAAGAGTGGGATATAATTGAAGAGGTAAGAGAATTCATAAAGGAGAATTGAGACAAGGGGAGAGAGGAAGGGGTAAAAGTGAATAATGAGAAAGAAAGAGAGAAAGAGGATAAAAGAAGAAGAAATGAGAATGACGAAGAAAGCTGACAAAAATGAAAGGAATCGAAAATGGAGAGGAGAAAAAAAAGTGGTAGAATAACTGGAAAGAAAGAGACAAAGAGAGAAAAGGAAGAACATAGAAAATGGAGAAAGGAAAGAAATTGAAAAGAAAGGAAAAATGAAGAAAGAAAATAAAGCATGGATAAGGAGAAGGAAAGAAGTCAAAGATAGAAAGAAAAAGGAGAAGTAAAAGTGGCTGGATCACTGTGAAGGAAGAAAGAAAGATAGAAAGAAAGAAAGAAAGAAAGAAAGACGAATAAAGTAGGCGGGAAATAGAAAGAAAGAAATGGTGAAGGAAGAGATAAAAAAGAACGAAAAAATCAAAGATAATGGGTAGGAAAAGAGAAATAGAGAGAGTATATGAAAGAAAACATGGAAAAAGAAAGAAAGAAAAAAGGGGAAAAATATGTTACCATAGATAAATCGGAGGGAAGCTAAAAAAGAAAATAGAGGAAGGAAAGTTAGAAAGAAAGTGAAAAGAAAAACGAGGGAAAGGTTATAAAGAAAGAAAAAAAGGAATGAAAGAAAAATGAAAAGAAAGAAAAATGAAAAGAAAGAAAGAAAAAAGAGAGAAAAATGAAAAGAAAGAAATGAATGAAAAAGGAATAAAAGAAAAACAAAGAAAGAAATGATATATAGACCATGGAGAGAAAAGAAAGAACAAGCTTGGCTGCCCTAGGGTCAAACTCCCTTGCCTCATTAAAATCTAAAAGGTAAACAAGACAGAATTCATTTGTTCATACAATATTATTCTGAAACGACCTGCCCCATCTTCCCTCCTGCATTAGCAGTAAACGGGATTTGTAAACAATAGCAAAACGAATCGACTTGAGTTGGGCTTTAGAAATGGGAGAGATTCGTCATCAGTTTTTTGTGCATGTCATTGAATCACTGTTATGTGTGCTTGACGATACTGGTTATTGGTCTGGTCACCCGTCATTGTTGTTACATATAAAAATAAAGTCAGAACGCATTAGTTGGAGTTTAACAGAAAAAAGATGATTCAAAAGAATTAAAAGACCGAAGTCAACCATCGGAATCAAAAACACCGTGCTGAAGAAAGTTGACAACTTCATCTACCTAGGACAACAAATCAAGAAATCAAACAAAGAACTGCACCAATTTGGCAAGCTTTCGGTTGAGCAAGGTCGACTTTCCATAACAAAAAAAAATCCAACTAATCCTAAAAAGAAGGTTATACAACCAACGTATCCTCCTGATAGTCACCCATGGTGCTGGAACATGGAATCTAACCAAAAGATTGACCCTCGAACTGAAAACCATCTAACGTGCACAGGAGAGAATCATGCTCAATCTCACATGGCGAGATCAGAATACAGCTCAGTATATCAGAGAGAAACATTTAAAAAAAACTCAAATGGCAGTGGGCTGGACATGTTGCAAGAATATCAGACATCACAACCAAAAATATTAGAAAGTAAGATGACATGACGATTCAGAAAATATTGGCGAATCTTGGGGGAGGTTTATAACCAATGACGGAGGCTAAAAGGATGATGATGATGATGATGATGATGATGATGACAAGGATGGGAAAAACAACACGTGAAAAAGCCAACAAAAATGAGAGGAAAAAAAGGAAAAGAAAGAAGAATTTTTTGCTTGAGGCCAAAAAGCAACAACCACAAAAAAATGTAAATAAACTAAATCACTATGACTAGTGTCCTCGTCATGGTTGTTATAGTCATAACTTATAGCCATTGTATTCTCAGGCCTTCAAGTGTCTGTTGTAGTTGTAGTTGGTAACAGTCTGGAAATTTCGAACCGAAAATTTTATTCAATCAGCTGGGGAGGATCCAGGTTGTTCAAACCTGGATCCGCCTCTGCTGGAGATCTTCTAACATTTGAAAATTATAAAATGATACGGAACTATCATCCAAATTTTGGGAAAAAAAATATTTTCTCTTCATGATTCTACCTTTAATTCATTTGATGAATTATTTTACTTATAATTTTTATACTACCATGATTTTTACGCGTATGAAAGATAATTCCATGGAAGTATAAATTCAATACCAACGAGATATTTGCCCAAGTAATGATTAATAGGATTAATTTCTCCTGCCGCCTGACGGGAAAGAGAAGGTTGTCATGTGTTGAAAAGAAAAGAAAACAGTAAGAATAAACATCAGAAAATATTCTCAGGTCCCCTGGAAGACGCTAGAAGATGCCCTGGATCCATCCCTGATCAAAAGGAGTAGGTTGTTCTCATTCCACTATTCAAACTAGACGATATCTCGAATTACTGAATTCTTACTACACTATGAAATAAATAAGAACTCTAATCTGGGTAATTCAGTGCATGATAATGATAATTTTTAAACTTACAAATTCAGACAAAAATCATGAAATGTAAATTTCTTTCTGCTTCAGTCATAAGCATATTGAAAAAAATTAAGAAGAAAAAATGAAAAAACTCCAAGAATACCCCATGATGTTAAGTGCCTCTTGAAGAGTATCGTTATGAATTACTTATCCACTTGACACCATCAACAACACGTTGCTCCCAGAAGTCAGGAATTATGCCAAATGGGGAAAATGAAATTTTAACCTTCAATAAATGGCTACCATCCGCATTCAAATAATTCACTGAGAACCAAAATGTTGATGGGGATAATCAGAAAGAATATCGAATATCAACCACAGCTGGTCTCAAAGTCTGAAACTTTCCTTCAATATTTTAGACCGAAGAGTGGAAAATAAATATCCGCTTCTAAAAATAACATCTTTATCAGGACTGAATTGAAATTTAGTGGTTCATAAACTGACTCATCGAACCGAATGTGTAAAATCCTAACTGTAGTTTAAAAGGGACAGGACTCTTTATTCCTATCATTCCCTCACACGGTAATCGAATATTCCTATGCAAAACTCTCCCTGCCATTTCCTGATGAAATATTCCAATGCAAAAACTATTCCTGCCACTTCCTAAAGAAATATTTTGATGCCATAACTATCACTGCCACACATTTATGAAATATTCCGATGCAAAAACTATCTCTGTCACACATTAATGAAATATTCCGACGCAAAAACTATCCCTGCCACACATTAATGAAATATTCCGACGCAAAAACTATTCCTGCCACTTCCTAAAGAAATATTCCGATGCAAAAACTATCTCTGTCACACATTTATGAAATATTCCGATGCAAAAACTATCTCTGTCACACATTAATGAAATATTCCGATGCAAAAACTATTCCTGCTACTTTTTAATACTACAAGCTATCAAACATTCACAAACTCCCCACCATTCCCTGTCACTCCCTGACACCAATCCAAGAGATATTTCTGTGTTACCAAGTCCAGTAGTTTAAATAAAATAAAATTTCCTTGCAATATATTTAATCATTCTTACTCTTCATTACAGTAAGTATAGTCTTATGCATCGAAATATTTCATTAACGTATGGCAAGGATAGAAAGTATTGCCTATTTCAGAGCGAATCGAATAACTCTTAATTTAATAAATCTTGATGTTTGTCGTCACGCATTATTCTTTCATAGAGAGAAAATAAAATATCAAATAACATAAGCAAAGATGAGTAACTTTCTTGTCTAAATTTTGTCAGTCGGGGTATCTTAATCATTGGGTGTGTTATAGTCAGATTTTTCCCTCGTTGAAGCTGTTATTTTTTTGGCAATATTCCGGTCGTGCACCCTCCGACCTTCTTCGGCTTGACTTCGTTTCTTTTGTGTCTTCTTTTGTCTGATTTGTTTTCCTTAACGATAAATTAAGATAAGGGAAAAAAGAGAAACTATTTTTAAAATCCTGAAACGCATATCAGCATTCTACGTGACAATTTTGAAGTTTCTCCCATTTTACTAATGTTTATTTGCTCTTAAGGAAAACAAATCAGAAGGCAGAAGACAGAAACCAAAAAAAAAAAAAAAAATTTAAAAAAAAACAAAACACTGGAAGAAGGCCGGAGGGAACACGGCCGGATTGTTGTGAAAGAAACAACAACGGAGAAAATGGTTCAGCTATAAAACACGCAACAATCAATTTCCATTTGTAATAATGTAATCTATTTTATATAAATTGCATTAAAAATATATCATTCTATTTTCCACAGAAGTAAAAAAATCTTCAAAAATCAATAAACTCTGAAAATTTTGGACGGAATTGTTCGAATCGGTTAGAGAATGTTCAAATTCAGATACATTAGCGGGTCCAGATCTGGGGTTGGGGACCTTGAGCGTCAGATTCAGCTCAAAGCAACTTCAGGCTTTCTCCGAAAGAGATTAAGAAAAATGTGACAAAATAGCTGATGACGATCCCGATAGAGGACTTTGCAGATTTCTGTGTAAAGTGTGAGGGATGCTAATATAAGTGCATGAATACTCAGTGAAATAGAACAATCCCAACTGGAGTCAGAGGCAGTGATCCAAATGGGGGAGGGTGTTACGCAGAGTCACGGCGAAAACTACTTCTTAATTTCAAGCATTTTTGTATGTTCACTGTTGGACATGAACCTTACACCAAGATTCGCTAGGCCTTTCTATCACGGGCGTCGTGGAACCAATATTTTCTGAACCTATCTAGTTCATCTCGCCATCTTATATTCTGTGGATCACAGTTTCGCATATGATTTCTGGGGATCCACGTTGAGTTGTGACGTCTAGCGGTTTTCTGACATTCTTGCAAAATAACCAGACCATTGCCATTTGTGTTTTCTCATGGATTCTTTGATGTCTTGGATTCCTGTTTTTGCTTTAATTTATAGTGATGTCTCGTGATCTCTCCAAGTGAAGTTGAGCACGATTCTTTTGAGAGCACGTTGCAGGGTTCTCAGCTTGAGAATCAATCTTTTGGTTAGGTCCCATCTTTCAGCACCATTGGTAACTATCGGGAAGATGCGTTCCACCACTTACCAGAAGAATTCCAGTTCAAATCGGGGTTGACTTTATCCCTTCCCAATAACAAGAACAATCCTCATCTACATTAGGAGAGTAAACTCTTCATTGTATATCACGTCTCCTTAAAGTAAACTGATAAATGAAATCAACATTTCTCTGGAGTGATTTGAAATTTGACCTGGTGATGGCAAGGAGGCTCTCTTATCAGTTGGATCAAACTGACAGGTTTTATATAAAAAAGCAAATTTATTCATCACGGATGAACGTATGGAAGACACATAATAAGGAACGTAAAAAATGAGTAAAATGTTTTTTATGCAGATTGCCAAACCGGTTCCGTCTATTCAATTATCTCCAGAGACTTCTCCAGTTGTCCGTGCGCTTTCAAGCAACAGCTTTCGGATAGTTTGGCCATCTTTCTTTGCTAAATCGTTCATGTCCATCTCCCGGCAAGAATTTACTACTTGGATGTTTCTGTCTTAAATCTAATCTAATGTTTGTTTGTTTTTTTCTTTAAATCTTTTCATGGTCAGTCAAGCCCCGGTCGAGGCATTGAGGTAGAGGGGGCTAATTTGTTTTGTTTTTTTGTGTATTTTTTTTTGTTACTTTGGTTTTGGGGGGTTCATTGGAATATCATTTACGAATTTAGTGCACCCTCAGAGATTTTGAAGCTATACTCTTGTTTACATTTTTGACAGAAG
>OY735230.1:19448648-19708648 GCA_963457665.1 Thysanoteuthis rhombus | reverse complement strand
GAGAATAGCAGAAAGAAAATTGGAAAAACGATTGGAAAATGTGGAAGAAAAAGAGAAAAAAAAAGAGACGAAAGGGATACAAAGAAACGAAGAGAAAAATAAGAGCTGAGAAAAGATGAAAGAGAAGAAAGAACAGAAAGAAGAGAGAGATAAGGAGAAAAAAAAAAGAAGAAACGACAAGAGAGGAAGAAGAGAAAACGGTAACCAAAGGGTAGAAATTAAATTAAAAGGGCGAAAAAAAAGAAGAAAAGAAACGTGTCAAGATGGAGGATTCTGATTCCATCTAACACTGTTATCTACGTTTTTTTTTCAGTCTTTGTCCAAGTGATGACATTATTACCAAAGAGTATATCAAAGTTTAAACAAATGGAACTTATACAAAAATCTGAAGATGTTCACCTTATTCTCCAAGTTTTATTTTCTATGTGTTGTTTCCATGTTAACCTATTCGCTAACTCTTATGGCTAACAAGTCTGACAGTGATTTGTTGCATTATCTGAAGAGTGTGTACAGTATCACGAGAGATTGTTATGACACGAAAAAAAAGGAGAGAAACATCTAAAGACAGACGGGAAAAAGAGGAAAAAATCATCTTGAAGAATTAAGAGATAAAATGCCTCTACAGAAGAAATTTTTTTTGCTGTAAACAATTCTGGTAAACATTTGACTGCTTATTAGAATTTACACAATTTTTTTAGAGGCTTTTTATCGTAACTTGGACTGAAGATCTATTGCAGCAAATAGCACAGATCGGAAATAAAGGATGAGTTTAATGGTTAGATTTTATCACTAGTAAGCAATACAGTTCTCGTAATCCAGGCGATAGAGCAGGAGGTACGGAGAATTCGCATCTCGCCGAGAGCTTTTTCTTTATTCATTATCTGAACTGACATATCCTGACGGGTGACCCTCAAACTGAGAATCATACCACGTACACTTGAGAAAACCTCCCCTCAACCTCACATGGAGGGATCAGAGGACAGCATAGTATATCAGAGAAAAGACAGGAGTCAGGCATATCATAGAAAGAGTTAGAAAACTCAAATGGTAATGGGCTGGACATGTTGGAAGAATGTCAGACAACCACTGGACATCACGACTCACTAAGTGGATCCCCAGCGATCATATGCAAAATTTTGGCCAATAGAAAGTAAGATGGTGTGACTGACAAAATAATTTCAGAAAGTGTTAGCTCTGCGAGTCCCATGATAGAGAGGTCCTGTAAAACTTGTGTTAGGTGTATGTCCCACGACGGACGCTAAAAGGATGATGATGATGATGATGATGATGATGATTATTTTGATGATGATGATGATTATTTTGATGATGATGATAATTATTATTATTTTGATGATTATTATTATTATTATTATTATTTTGAAGATGATGATGATGCGACTAAAATTAAGATGAACAAAATTTTAGTTAATTGTAATTGTTGACAATTTGTCATCTAATAAAGAATAAATCAGAATAATATTACTAATATCAATGTCTTATTGTCTTTTTCTTCTGTTACTAAAAAAGCCCAATCATATTAATCAAAGTTACAAGTCAAAATGTCTAAATACAAAAACATCCAAATTACTAAATGTTCAACCTATAAAAGGTCAAATGAGCATGTAGTCCAATTCAAAGACATCCCATGCAATAAGGTTCAACGATGCAAACATGTCTAATGCAAAAAGGCCAATGCAAAAAGGGCTAATGCAGTAAGTTTCCGTAATGCAAACACGTCCAATGAGCAGAAGACGAATGTTAAAAGACCCCTTGCTCAAAGAACCAACACAAAAAGAACCAATTTATACTTATATATACTCATCATACACATGATACATACGCATATGTACAGGTACACATATATTCACACATGCCTCACACGATTCTTGCATAGCATTTCCATGAACCACTTCTCTTGGATTCCTTAAATTGCTTTTCATCTTCGTCATCCGAAGTTTGTTTTTTTAACTGACTTTAATATTTTAACTGTTCGCTTTTGAAACCTGTACAAAATATCGTAAAAGAATCTTTTACATATACATGTACGAGCAAATATGCATATTACAATGTATATATGCATAAATTGGTCAATTGAGCATTGGGTCATTTTACATTGGTCCCCATTGCATTGGACGTATTTGCAATATTAGCCCCCACCGCATTGGCCCTTACTGCATTGGCCTTTTTCTTTGCACTGACCCTTTTTGCATTCGACGTGTCCAATTTATTGTACGTTTTTGCATTTTGGACGTTTTTGCGTTTTGAACTTTGGACCATTTGCAATGGACATTATGAGCTTGGACATTAGTTTGGGGCATTTTAGATATTGGATGATTTTGATTGGGCGTTTTAGCTAAGCTTCATCCATTGTCTCAAAGTATATTCTACTAAGTGACGTTTATTAGCCGTATATTTAGATAAAGATCTAAATATTATATGGATAAAAATCAAAATATTGACAAAATTAACCACATCTTCTCAACATAAATATGCTCATAACCGCTCAGTTTTCATACAGGCACACGCGCACACACATACACTCACACGCGTATATACATACATATGTGCAGTAATACTTTGAATAGCGTCCTTTCGATTAGTGCGCATTTTGATGTAAAATGGTTAAGGTAGTGCTATATAAATGAATGTACGAATAATTAAGTATAAACAGAAAAAAAACATTAAATCATTACTAGATCTTGAGCCATGTAGGAAGTTTGGGAACGATTTTACTGCTCTATCAATGTATACTTTTACCCCCCCCATATACATATATATATATATATATATATATATATATATATATATATATATATATATATATATTAGACTTGGTAGATTGCATGTGCCATAAAGATTTACCCATAAGTTTTTCAGTTTATTCAGAATTGAATAGAGGCTCGTGTATAGTACAAAGCATATATATTCCACTATCTATGCTGAGTGCATAGAAACAGTCATTTTTTATATGACCACCCCCTGCATTGATTATGGACTTTGGGTGAGAGATTAATGACTTACGCATTTCTTCGGCCAAATTGGACCAGGATCTGACCAGTGTTTTTGTAGAAAGCAGCACTCTCCAAAATAGATCAGATGCCGATATCCATAGAATTGATGCACGTACTTGATGGGAGATTGACGTTCTTGTTCCAGGATCCACTAAAATGCTCTTGGTATCTTGCCTGGGTGATATTCGATGAATGAACTGATGCACCATCTTGATCGAAGACGTAACACTCTCCAGAGGCTTCGGTTACGCATTTGAAGAAACTTATCTGTTCATCTGCACGTTATTTGCGATGGATAACAAATGGGATTTTGTCTTATCTAATGTAACTACGACCAATACCTCCACTCCAACCGCCTTCTGACAACGAAATAGACTCTACCACTTTCACCTCTATAATTTCTGAGATTCATCTCAGCCTGCACAGTGAAAATGTTCTCATTAGACCAGATGAAGGTTTTATCAGCAACCCTCTAAATTTCCCCTCACATTTTCTTCCCTACGTTGTCTCGTTTTTGCTTTGAGGCGGCTGAAATCAATTTTCATTCATTCACAACTGTTTTCAATGACTTTATTAACATCTCAGCTCTTTTGTAGTTTTCCTCATGCACCTGCGAGGATTTCCTTTCACTTGGTTCCCCACAGCTTGAAAGACTCTTATGGTGCGAACTGCGAGCGATTTTTGCGGGGATTGTCTTGTTTATAATAGTGCCAATCTCATTAAAAAGTATTAGATTTTCGTAACGTTATGAATGGTTTTTCGACCAAAATACAGCTCTTTCATCACTTGATTGTCCATTTTTCAAGGCGATGATTTTGTCACATGCATAATTCGATGTCATGCTCGACACCCTTTTAGAATAGACCAATGACACTGCAAACATAGAAAGAACGGGCATTTAGATGCTTTGTGCATAATTTTAAACTCCGAAGTCAAAACATAAATTTATGAGAAATACAATCAAATGATTGGTAAATCTTTTCGGTGCACTCTGTGTATTTTAATGGATGCATACGAAAACTTAGTCACGTTGGAATTTCTACGAACTGTTGAAATTACCATTATTTCAAACTGACATGGCTTCAAGCGTGCAGAAACTGGTTTCTCTTCAACTGGAATCATGAGAGATACTTGAGGTGATCTTATTTTTAATAGTTGTCTCATAAATTTGGAGTTAGAACAAGATTCGGAAGAAAACGTGTTTTCTTGTTAGGGAAAGATTTCCGATGATCAAGGGTCAGAAACAGTCTAATTCCATAAAGACCCTCTACATAAATCTCGTCTCTAGTTAGGTTGATATATCAGTATTTCCATGTATTTCTTTCTAAACAGTTTGTCAGGATGTAATTATTGATACATACGTTTTTTGTACAATCTTTATAACAGCTTCATAAGTATTACTTGAATTGATTTGCACGACTGGATCTTTTGTTTTTAAATATTCTTATTGTTGAATACATGAGTACTTTTGTGTACATTGCGTAATATATGTTAAAGTACTCCTTGTTCACTCTTCCTTGTCTCCTTCTCGGTTTTCTCTTCAAATGAGTCATTGCTAAGAAAAACGAAAGTGCCATTTGTGGTTATTTATTCAAACCGAAAAAATTAAGATACAATGCAAGTCTTGAACAGTACGTGTTTGTGTGTCACATCGTTAACCCATGGATCAGTCTCCTGGATCCAGTGGTAGAGGCCATTGCACTTCAAACATTTAAAACACAATTGACTATCATTGGGCAAACAGAAAATATACCCATAACCACAAAGTACATTAAAAGTAATAGAATACTCTTATTCGAAAGATCAGATCAAAGGCCTTCGGCTTAATCTATTCTAATATTGTATATTATTATTATGCTGTTGTTTGTTTTGATTTCAGTTCATAAAAGTCACCAGCCGAGTCTCATCCAGAGACCTAAGGCTGGCAACCTTGTTATGTAAGTTATAGCAGTTCGAGCTGAAAATAAAAGGAGCAGGGCCTGCATATATACCGACGATACATCACTTCCATAAACATACATGTGTACATCAAGTGATATACGCTTGGTATCGTACATACATTCACATCAATAAAAAGTCTAATGATGTTGGCGGTGAAGGTAAGAACTAATTTTTGTATTTCAAATATACTAAGTTTTCCATGTATGTTGTCGATAAATTCACTGGTTCTTTTCTTTTTTGTTGAGTAATCCAAGAGCTCCAACAACTATAAGTATTATTTTGGTCCTGAGTTGCCACATTCTATTCATTTCTATTTAAAGATCTTTATATTTCAATAGTTTTTTTTCGAAATCCATGATAGCTATGTTTTCATCTGCTGGAACTGTTATATCTATTAGAGGACGCGTTTTTCCTTCAATGTCTTTCACTATGGTATCTGGCTTGTTTGCGTTAATTTTCCATCAGTATATATGAATGTGTAATAATAATAATAATAATAATAATAAGAAGAAGAAGAAGAAGAAGAAGAAGAAGAGGAAGAAGAAGAGAGGCAAAGATATATTCAAAGATATCGGAATCCAACCTTTTTGCGTGAAGATCTTTTAATGGTGACCTTTTGTGAACTACAAACAACCACTTAGAGAAAGCAACGTCGTATTTCAAACTAAAAAAAAACAGAAATTACACGAACACACATAAACTTCGCATTTACAACAATAACAAAATCATAGATCAGGACATTTGATCTGATTGAATCGATCGTCCAAGGATTAGAAAGGACAGATTCTAACCTTGGAAACAATGCAGTATTTTAAGATCCAGGACGTACTGTGTAGGATAGATAATACATTATGTATCTATTCCAAAAGACATCTGTCATATTCAATAAAAGAACGTGCTTCGCTTAGTAGTTTTGATACTAATACATACATATATATATACCTATCTATAAGTGAGTAACGATTTTTTCAATGATTCTGTTTCACTTAAAATAGATTTTCAAAAGAACAGTTGAGAGAATTAGTAAGACCTTCCAAAATTCTAAATTCTAAATGCTTTACCTATAGTATCAGCCACTTTCTTTGAACGAAAAACAACTTGATATATTATTATATGCATTTTACACGCTTGCATACTTATTATTGTTCTCTTATATAGATATATATATGTGTTTGTTGTGATAATTCTACAAGATAGTGGTATTAATTTGACAATGTGGATGTAAAAGATTTGAGATCAAGTATGCTACATTTTTTCTCATCATAAAACATTGGTTTGATGCATTTCGATGAGCTTGCACCAGCATTTTTATGATGCAGAAAACTGTTACAAAAGATGGTAGTTGTTTACATGTATGTAGAATAGTTTGCTATAGTTTTCTGCATCTCTGACGATGCAGAAAACCAGAAAACTACAAATGAGCGGTAGACAAATTAGCGTAGGTACAAGGAGCGTGGGACAATTGAGCAAATTTATGCCATCTACCAATTGTGTTCTGGTATATGTACTAAACCATTTGTAAAGCAATTATTCTATTCTTTATTTTTCATCAGATGAAGTATTGTAAATCGTTGAAAGACTGGAGCCACCAAAAGTGGTTAAGGAATCTTTCTCTTTTTAGGCGTAAGTTTGTGTGTTTGCTTATGTGTTTGAGTGTTCGAGTGCTTCTCGCCCAACCGTTTGGTCTACAGACTCGAAAACTGGCATCAGTACTGCACTTGACCCCTTTCGAAAAAAAGCTTTTCGGACCTTTTGGGGTTTTATTTTGACGGATTTATTGATAACATCTACCTTCTCCCGAATCTTGATGTTTCTTGATATTCTTTACTCCATTTTTAGATGTTTTCTATGGGAAACACCAGTGTTGTCATTAATATAATTCATTCTGGCCATTTTTATTCTTCAACAGAATTTTTTTTTTACATGACTTCAACTTTTGATGCTATGGTTGTTTATTTATTGACTGTGAGGGCAAGTTTTTTTATCTTTATTTTTTATTTACTTCTATCTACCTTCATCTGTTTTTTTTTTTTTGTTCTTTCCGTACCTCGCATATATGAACCACTGTGTATACCAAAACTAATCATCTAAAAAAAATATCTAAAAAAAGAAAGATTTTCACCTAGAATTAAAAGATATCTAAAATTATCTGAAAACGTACATCTTCTATCTAAAATTATCTGATCCAAACTAAATAACGAAATAATCGTTTCACTAAAACTTCTAGTACATATTCACTCGAATGTCGACCAACCAATAGAACAAACCTTCAAAGCAACTTGAATCTCTACATAAGGTAACACGATGAAGAGAATTGATATAGTATTAAGATGCGTGCACAGCCAAAATAATACGACATTGCCGGGTTGCAAATTCCAGTTGTGACGTCCATTATTCCAAGGATGGAATTGACGAGGGGATATGATTAGAACAAAACCAGAAGAATCGTCTATTTCCAGCTTGTACTCTTGCACAGAGGTCGAGGATTTTCCATTGGTCTACGCCAAAAGCCGATGTCCATAATTTCCAAGTACGGGAGCCTAAGAAGGGAAAAATTTTTTTCTTTTTCACATTGACTGGAAATTCAATTCGTCGCGTTAATTTCGGGTCAAATTCTAACCGCAATTTGATCCGTAAGAATTGAAATACTCCAAATTTTCTCCTGGACGGTCAATCTTGTGTATCTTTTTTTAGCTGGGTTCCAAATTGGTCAGCTTCGTCTGAAGAAAAGGCTAATTCTGTCAAAAGTTTAAAATGTGAAAACTGTCCGTACCTTGCATAAATAAACCACCGTAGCCCACTAATGATCTAAAACTATCTAAAAAGAAAGGAGATCTTCAGGATTTAAAAAATATCTAAAAATTATCTAAAAACGTACATCTTCTATCTAAAATTATCTAAAAACGTACATCTTCAATCTAAAATTATCTAAAAAACGTAAATCTTCTATCTAAAATTATCTAAAAACGTACATCTATCTAAAATTATCTAAAAAATGTCACGACAATATTTACGCAATGTTGGTTCAGAATGACCTAGAGACCCAAAGAAACACTTTTTTGAGATCAAAGCTATAAAAAAAACAAAAAACGTTGACAGATGGTGCTTAGTGGTGAAACCATGCAAGGTTTCAAGGCTGTAGCCCCCAAAATGTGACGGGGAGTGACCTGAGACACCTACAGTCACACAGTCACTCAAAGGGAGAATAATCTATGACCCATTTGGCTGGCTGCTCGACGATTTGTGGGCCTAAGGTGATTCGATTAAAAATATGGGGCATAGCATCTTGGATCTTTTTTCGTTAGTTTCCACTGAACCAAAATCTTCATAACTGAAGGGAATTGATATCTCAAGTTAATTTTGTTAGTCCTGGTTAGGTGTTACGGTTAGGATTTTCGTTTTCTAGTTGAGAACTAACGAAAAAGACCCATCATTTTGGGTCCTTTTCAACAAGAAATTCTGGCTGGCTGGCTTTTCGGCTGGCAATGGATGTATCACGCATACTATTCGTACCGATGGAGTTATAGACTCAGCTGAAATATTTACTCCATTTTTGCCGAGAAAGAGAAAAAAAGTGTTTTTTTCAAAATTTCCTACCTAAAAAGGTTTTTATGAGTTTATGCTAAGTTGATCCCTCAGTTTGTGCCCAGCTGCATTCACGCTAGTAATTAGAAAATTCAGACTTTTTAGTGATCCATCGGAAGTCAAGTGAAGTAATTAAATCCTTGATCAACCTTTCTCAATTTTTTATTTTTTGATTGATCACCCCAAACACGAAAGACCCTGGTCGCATGTCGGTAAACTATTGAGTGACCAACCAGACCTGTGTTCTTTTTTTCCTTCTAGGCTTCCATACTTTAAAAGCACGGACGTTTATGGTTGGTGTAAAATAATCAAAAATATCCCATGGGTCCGTGACCCGAATGGATCGGGAGAACCTAGGTTCGGCGGTGAACATTCGTGTAAAGAGAATATCTAATATTGGTTAGAGTTTAATTGGGGTATTGTTTTGTCAAGCTCGTTGATGCAATCATTAACATTCCCAGCATCATACAAGCGTGTATAGGGGGTCACAGAAACATGGGGGTATCCGTCTGTCTATCAAATGAAACCAGAAAATGTGGAGAATAGGTATTGTGAATGCGACAGTTGAAGAGAACACAATCTCAGTCGATGGAATCTCATTGTTGACCGAGTAACTCCAAGGGAGATAGTATATCACTGCAACCGTAGTACAATCATCTATGATCAGCTGCCAAATTATATCGAGGCTGCATAACCGGTTCTCGATATATTCAAAATGGTTGGTTCTTTTTGGAACCGACGGAAGACCTTGTGTCGTGCTTTGAATTTCTATAAATATTTTCGTGAAGCTTAATCTCAAGAAGGGGGTTTAGCTCGTATTTATTGACATCTGGTTGATATCAGAGGCGGATCAACTACATAGTAAATTTCAAGGGCCCGCACTGAATGCGTACAAGCTGTCAATTCCAATTCAGTGAGTCTGCACTTCTTTTATTTCTATGGTACTATATTGACCCCAAATTTTAAGAACGACTAAATGTTTAAGGTTACCAATTTTTTTTAATCATCATACATATATATATATATTGGCCCCCGAGTCCGATGTGAGGGTTTCACTTCTGCCTCGCGGTACTGGATTGGATAAAGTCTATAGCCACACTGAAGAGATGTAATATATCGAAACAGCTGTCTGTGGATGACACAATGATATATATATATGTATATATATATATATATATATATATATATATATATATATATATATATATATATATATATATACAGCCAAAAAACCAGCCAGCCAGCCAGAATTTCTTGTTGAAGAGAACCCAAAATTATGGGTCTTTTTTGATAGTTCTCAACTAAAACACGAAATATATATGTGTGTGTGTGTATACACAGCATTTGCCTGATGAGGCCCAAACAGGGCAGAAACATGAGCTAGTTTGTGTAGCAAATCCACAATCTACTATATATATATATATATATATATATATATACTCAGTAACTGATGGAAGTATGATATCTATCTGATGGTCAATACTTTCCGAAAATGTTTAGTTTGTCATACCTTCTTATATTCTATCAGCTACAGTTTTGCATGTAATTTGGGGATCCACATTGTGAGTCTTGATATCCAGTGGGTATCTGCCATTCTTGCAACATGACCAGCCTATTACCATTTAGATTTTTAATGAATTCTATGATATCTCGGAATTCTCTTTTTCCTCTAATATATTGCGCTATTTTGCTATCTCTCCATCTTATGTTGAGCATAATTCCCTCCTGCATAAGTTGCATGGTTCTCAGATCAAGAACCAATCTTTTGGTTAGGGTCCATTATTGAGAGGATGCATCGGTTGTATACCCTTCCTTTCTAGGGTTAGTGGGATTTTCTTGTTCTTGAAGGCTGAGTTTGCTCTACCGAAAGCTTACCACCCTAGAATGATTTTTCGCTTGATTTCTTCTTATATGTCGAATGAATTTATATTTTCTGACTGGATAGCAAATGAAAAATAATTTCTTTCCCATGCAAGTGACGTTGATGTGTTTTAATATTCATGTGTATTTTCTTGATTTAGGCCCTTCTATAACACACGTTATTTAATCCGACTCTGGTTGTAATACTGCCCGAAATACCCGCCTCCGAAATAATCTTTATGAAAAATGATACTTTGAAATAACAAAACTGACAAAATTACTAAGACTTACAAAGGTTGTTCTTAATAACTACAACTGCTGTTGGATACTACTTCTTTCTGTTCAAACAAAATTATTCGGTTGTCATTTTATGGCTTCTAATTTACACCTAGATGTTAAAAATGACTATACAACCCTGTAACCTATCGGGTCATCCTTTGAAAGAAAATTAGAGAAATTTGATGTGACCAGAATGAACCCGTATTTTTAAATGCATTTGCGAACAGATAAATGAATATATGAATGATAAAAACTATTGTATAATTAGCATTTGATTGTTGATTTATCTCCCTTGACAAATCAGTCGTTATGATATAGATAAGCATGAGTGCAAATGAAGACCCCATATTATAATTATTAAGTTGCAAATCACCTGTTTTTTTTTCATTATTGAAGCTGATGCATTTTAGGAATACATCAAGTCAATACATCTGGCTACAATGCACTGTTTCTGCCACTCAGAGGTCACAGTCAGATAGACGGAATCAGACTACTAGTTGTAAATTGATTGAGAATAAATTGGCAACACTGAGGTCGTCCGTCTATGGCACTAACCTTAGAGTTATTTGTATTAATGCTTCCCAATGTCAGACTGAACTTGACAGGTCAATACCAGACCAGCTTCTTCAACCCACCGACCTCTGCCACACACACACACACACACACACACACACACTGATTGCTAGAGATCGATTTGAAACAGTTTTGGACTGTGTTCAACACAGCAAAAAAAAAATGTAATCAAATTTACCATCATTTATTCGCAGCATTGCTGTGAAAATATCCGTTTTCATTTGAGTGATTCATTGCTTTAGTGCTCAGTCGAAAACTGCAATATCGATTGTAAGATCTGCAGGGAGAAATGCCTGGTCGAGTGGTATCCTCTTAGATAACATCACAAACAGGTCTGGTTATTCACTCAATAGACACAGTCACGTGACCAACGTCTTTTTCTGGCAGCATATCGTGTTGGGGGTGATCAGTCAAAAAAATTGGGAAGATAAGTGATCAATGAAAAAGTTACTTCTCACGTCTCTTGTTGAGCAGAGATCAATAAAAAGGCCACATTTTCAAAAAGAAGCGTAAATGCAGCCGGACACACACTGAGAGATCGATTTAGGATAGACTTGCATTGTAAATTGACCCCTCCACACTAAAAAACCTATTGGGGTGGGGGTGAGGGGTATTTCCAAAAAACAAAAAAGGTGTTTTTTGTGGACATAATAAAAAGTAAATGTTTCAATTTAAAGCTATCTGTGTCAACTGGTGCACTGAATGCATAACATAGGTAGCTAGCTTACCAGAGAGTCAACGGCGCTCAATGAATAGGTAATTTCTCTAGCATTTTGTTGGGCAGTGATCACTAAAAGTCTGAAAAAAAGTGCAGATGCTACCGGACACAAAGTAAGTGATCAAATTAGCATAAACTTACAATGCAAATTGAACACCCCACTAAAATCCTATTTAAGAGAGGTGGAATTTTTTTCTAGGTATGGTAAGGAATAAATATTTTGATTTTAATTTTCCTATTGCTCTGTTGGTGCCGTCTACTTAGCTAGCTAGGCAGCCGAACCAACTTGAAAACTGAAATAACCTATGTTGACAGTGTTAATATCAGTGTTGGTTAACATGTAGGCAGGGCCTGATGAAGCTAGTACGACCCCTCTTGCATTTGTTACAGAGGCCTTAAATTAGAAAAATGCACATAAATATTAAAACATACATTTTTAATGACCACTACCAACAACAGACCGGTTTGATCACAGTTGCTGGGTTTAAGTTATTCATATGTTCTGGCATTTATATAATATAAAGAATATATATACAATCCGGTAGAATAATCATAAATGCGTTATTTTTCGTGAGAAACATCCCGTTCTACACGGTTTACATGTCAGTCGACCCAGACAGCGTAGAAAGAATAAACAATTGAAGAAATTGGCTGCTGCAGGAATTGAACCTATGTCCACCAGGAGGTCGTTTTAATGCGATGTCTATATGTATGTATGTATGTATGGATGGATGTATCTATCTGGACTTTGCCTAGCCCTAACTGTTCATTGTAGAAACTTTATATTCTACACATTCATCTCCCCAATGGATAAAGGATTTTCTTTAAAAAAGATTCTTTCTAAATAGGTTTATTTGAATTTTCAATTTGCGATAAAAGTTCATGACAAATTAGTCCCTTATTTTATGTCCATGTTATTTTTAAAAATTATGAATTTATGGTTCAAACCATACCGGTAGTATTTCCATCAAGGTAGCTAGATTTTTACCACAATCACAGCTTAATTTACGAGTTGAAAAGCAACATTTATGGGTGGTGATCCATAATTTCCTTAGGAATGCTAATTTCACTTGAACAGTAAAATGATCAGATTTTCCATTAGCTATAATGCTAGATGATGCATCAAATGTGTCTGACCTCTTGCCATTCTCCAGTTCAAGTCAAGAGTCGACTTTGTTTTTTTCTATCGTAACATGAACAAGAGTAACACGAACGACAAGAAAAATGGCTCACCAAATTCAGGGGAGTGAACTCTTCATTGTTTGTGCGTCCCATCACGTTAAACTTATCCGATGTATCAAATCAACACTCCCCTGGCGTGATTCGAAATCACGATCTACTGACTGGTGGACAGCTCTGTCACTGACTGATTTACAAGTTTCACATAATTATGAATTTGTCAGTGATAGTATTACGTACTTTGTTTTCGTTTTGATTTTTATGCAGCAGCTATGACTTCAGTTTCAAAGACCTTAGTATTTACATGTCCTGTATGTATCCTTTGATACCACACTTCCATCGATTGCCGTTATTATCCGTGCATAATCCACACTTGTATACAACGCAGATCCCATATCATGAGCTATGATATCCTTAAAAAGGAACACCTGTGTATAATACGCAAGGACTTTTCAGAATTTGAAGCAGCTAAATCTTAACTTCGATCAACTTTTAACCCGTTTGTACCGACTAAAAATAAGATTTTACATAATTTATATCGTGTTTTAAAACACAAATTTCATGCGGTATTTAGAGTAAACACTCATACATATTCATATCAAATTTCGACAAACTAGTTGCAAAAATAAGCTCACTCCAAGAGGAACAATTTGTTATACATTAGTTATCTTAGAATATAGATATAACTCATTTTTTTATCATGCTTCCCCGAATAAGGCCACGCATTTGGCCGGGAAATGGATAACATTTAATTATCGTGCTTAACACCCACTGCAAGTTTTAGGTTTAAAACTGGGGAACGTGCGTTTTATACACTAATAATTACGATACTATGCTAAAATATTTGCCCAAATTGAAAATGGTAATTGGCTTGAATTATTAACAGTCATTCATGAAATCTGAAGGTTATATATTTCTTTGGTAATGGAGCAGAATTACCGAATCGGAATTGGTAGCTTGCAAACGTTCAGTGCAGGGCCCTTGAAGTTTCAGGGCCAGCAGCATATATTTCTTTTGTTACAGTCCGGTACTGCTTGTTGAGAAATTTAGAAATGGAAAATTGAATTGAAAAACAATTTAAAAACGTTTCGAAATGTTGAGAAACCTCACGTGTTCTCGGCATGAAAACTTTCTCGGAATTTTCATTAGTAAAATTGGTGAAAAATTTATATGCATCATTATGCAAAAGTTATTCATTGAATATTAGCTAATACCCATCGGACATTTTTCAGCTCGTAAGTGTATAGAGCAAGATGCTCGTATTTGCGAGACAATTGACTGAAAAATAAATAACTTTTTTCTTTCCAAACCAGATCCACGTTTCTCTCTACCCCTTACCTTTCTGCCCCTTATTGATCTTCCAAAACTTCCGTTGTGTAAATCATTTCGTTTCACACGAGCAGAAGACAAAAAACTACCTTCTTTTTTTCCCTTCCTCCCTCTGTTTCTTACTTTTCCTCTTTCATGGACTCTCTCTCCCTTTTTTTAAAATCATTTCCTTATGAGTTTCACCATTTTCTTTCCTCCTTCCCTACCTCTCGACCAAAATCTACCTTTGTGACTGCCTCTACACTTCTCGAATCAATAATGGAACAAGCCATCGCCACGTTACTTTTTTTTCGCCGTGACGATGGCTGCATTCCATTATTAATTCGAAGGATGTTAAGGCCGTCACAAACGTAGCTCTTGACAGAATTATTAGTAGGATATTTTTGTTGAAGATTTCTATTGACGCATAAAATGTTTGTTTAACTAAAAACTTTAAGAAATGATTAAAATCGAACATTTAAACGCAAATTGATTTCGAAATGAACGCATATTCAAATTTGCATAATTTCTTGTATAATTAACATGCCTAATTAGTTTCTTTTTTCAATTAGTTCCCTAATCAATCATTCTCCTTCGTTAAGAAAAGATAAATTTTAATGAAGACAATATACATATTCAAAGAAAAGAAAAATTGAAACCTTCAAAACAGTTACAGAAATATTAGAAACAAACAATCATTTAGCATTTTTTTTTAAAATCTTCCACCCGTTCTTATGGAAGAGTTTAATTAACATTCAATTCATGACAATAGATGTCGTTTTTATATCATCATCGTCATCAGTCGTCCACTGTTGGATAAAGGCCTTTCTTATCTCATTCCTTGAAGAGCGTGATTGCACCTATTTCTACCATGTCTTACCGGCAAACGTTCATTTCAACTTCCCGTCTTGTGTCTGTTCTTTTCCGACTGCGTTTACTGTCCCCCGGGCACCAATCAATTAGCCTCTTACCCACATCTTCCGTCCCTTCTCCTGCCTAATGCCCTGTCCATCTTCATTTTTGTTGCTTGATTACTCCTACAATATCCTCCGCCCTGGTCCTCTCTAGGGTCCATGTTGATCTTTTTCTATCGCTAGGAGTTATTCCTAACGTTGCTCTTTCCATTGCCCCCGGTGCGGTTCTGAGTTGGTTTTCGAGTGGGTTTGTAAGTTTCCAGGTTTTGCACCCGAACGACACAGCTGGTATTATGCATTGATTGCATACTTTACGTTTTAAGCATATTGGCGATTTGCTTCTCAATACGTCTCTATTTTGACCAAATGCTTTATGCATCTTTCCATCCAATTCCCTTGATATTCCCTTATTGTTACTGCCTGACCCGGGTACGTGAATCGTTATCAAGTGAAGCATTGTTGACCAATTTTGGACATGTATTCTTATCGTCTCAATTTCACCCCGTTGAAAGAAATGGGTTTTGAGAACCATGTATTCGATGAGATTGGGTTTGAGGGAACTAGGTAATGTCTCCTTCGGTAGATACTAAACACACAAAACAAATGGAGAAGTAGGTATACGCCATATCCAGGTGTACCCTCCCGTTCGATTTCCACTACTATCTCAGCTGCGTTCCATCGCAAATGTTCAAGCCCTAAATCTAGGAACGTTAGTGAACAGCAGAGATCAAAAGTAAAAGATGAGCTGTCGGCGAGACTCGAAATCGCGTCCATCTTACCTCAGGAACCCTACCATGACATCATACAGACTCTGGCCACTTGAAGCTAGGAGAACTGAACTAATGGTTTGCAGTGAATATATATATATATATATATATATATATATATATATATATATATATATATATATATATATATATATATATATATATATATAGAGAGAGAGAGAGAGAGAGAGAGAGAGAGAGAGAGAGAGAGAGAATTTCATCTCAGTGAAAAAAAATCAAGGTGATGTTACTACTGCTACTACTACTGTATGTAATAACAAAACAACATCAGATATGGTACTGAGCGACCAGGGGAAATTACATTATATATATGTATATATAATTTCCCTCGATCGCTCTATACCATATCTGATGTTGTTGTTTTGTTATTACGTACATTCGTAGTCGTGGCAGTAAAATCCTCTTGATTTTTATTTACTTGGATGAAATACTGTCAGCAATTATTGATTTTTTACTAGTATTTCTTTCATCTTAATTTCAGTTGCTTTTCATTGCAACTACTTAGATTGTTACTCTCCGGTTGTTGAAACAGCGCAGGTTGGAAATGAAAAGTAGGCTCCCGATGAGACTCGACCCAGCTTCCTTTTTTATCTTTAGAAGTTCATCTTACCGTGATAGTTGCTCTAACCGCTTGAGCTACAGGAACTTCCATATAAACTTTTCCCTTATTCTCTCCTGAACACCTTTGATATTTTTGGTTGTTTGGAAAGAAAAGCCCCGTTTTTGTAACAACGGAATAAAGTAAACATTCAAATGTAAAAATGTCAAATTTATTGATCAAGAACATAATCATTGTTATTAACAATGACAAAACCCCACAATGAAATTGATTTATTTAATTTTCCCGTTGAATGATTGGGGTTCTTTGGCGAGAAGGATTCTGATGGTTTTCTTCCATTAGGAAGATGTTCTAATGATTTGATTAAATGAAAATCTTGGGATGCTTAGCTGGTTGAATTTGGGAATTACTGCAAAATATCCTAATCTGAGGATTTGATTTTCTCTTGGGATAATTCTGATAACACTGAATTGACCTCTCCCTTACTTCTAAAGATATTTTACACACTGATTTTGCATAACGGTGCTCGAATACGATTTCCCCTTTACTTGTTATATTCATTGGGAGCAGAATTCTTATGCTGAATACATTTTTCCAGGGACAAAAGTCTGTGTGCTCTTTTGAATCGGTCGCAGTGATACAATATTTTTTGACTAAAAACACGTGTAGCAGCCAACAGAATTCAAGATCTTCCGTGCACACATTAATTTCCTTTGTGCGCGGGTTGTCAACACTCATATCTTAGAGGTAACTGTGATTGAAAACTAGTTTTGTATTTTAGAAGGATTAAAACGAAATAAACAACTTAATTCATCAACAGCATAATCATACTCATTTGCAGCGGAAAAATTCAACCGTGGAATCAATTGAACAACCGATGGTGAAGGGTTCTATCATTTTTTATGTATTTGTGAGTTCCAGCGTTACTGACCATTCTGTTTTGTCTACAGACTTGGGAATTGCCATCTATATTCCACGACACGTCTCCTAAAAACGTTTTTTCCTACCTTTTAGGGGCCTCATTCTGACGGTTTTATTGATAGATATTGGAGAACCTGCATGTTTCTTTTACTCTATTTTAGATGTGAAAAGCGCCAGTGATGGCATAAATAGAATATTAATTTTTCGGTGGATTTTAGATTTCAAATTTGGGCGCTATGGTTGTTTGATTATTGACTGCGATGGCGAGTTTTTTTCCGTGTCGAAAGAATCCATAATTCTGGACGAAAAGGATTCTGGGAAATTATTCCCTATTGACTAACTACACTGCAAGTTTGAGGTTGATTTGGTTTTCAAGGACAAGAACTCACCATGACAGTCATTACTTGAACAACCGTAGCGTCAAAAATTGAAGTCATGTAAAAAAATCCCCCGAAGAACAGATTTAGTCGTAGTAAATTCTATTTATGACATCAACGGAGTTTTCCACTTGGAAATATCTATGACTGAATATGAAAAAAACTAACATCAAAAAGCTTCTAGATTCTCGAGGTTATTAATAAACTATACCCGTGAAAATAAAACTCAAACGCATTTAAAAAAAAAAAAAATTAGATGGGAAGGGGGGTTTAGTGGAGTACTGATGCAAATTTTCAAGTCTGTAGATAAAATGGTATGGCCAGTAGCGCTGGAACACACATACACACGCACACACACATACTCAAATACACACAAGTACAAAAAGATAGAACACTTCACTATCTTAGATGGCTACAATGGTTCCACAATCCTCACCAAATTCACAGGAGTAAACTATCACGTAGCATTAAACTATACTCATTTTTAAAAATTAACATTATCCTAATGTATTGTTGAAATCACGACCAAATACTCGAAAGGCCACTCAATGACCCACTGAGCTGAACTGACTAATCTCGAAAAGCAACGAATTTATATATTGTATATACGATAAAAAAAAGTTGCAGCAATCATATTCAGTTGGAACAGAAGTAGGAGTGAAGCTTGACCCTGAAGCAATAAAGCCTTTTGAAAGAATCTCGATTTCAGGACAAAAACAATTCTGATCATATTTAGTTGATATTTTCCCTACTTTTAGAGGTTTTGCGATTACAAACATATTACGTTGATCTGATTTATCATAAATCCTATTCTGCCTAACCGGTTGAGTCAGGAGGATGCAAAATATCCAAAATTAGCCATTTGATCTTCTAGGTCAGCGATTCCAAAACTAGGGCCTGCAGACCCCTCGAGGTCCACGAAGGTATTATTGTGTGTCCGTGAAAAATAATAAAAGAAATCATAAAATACCCACAGCGATCAGAAAAGGCTTTTGGAGTACTTCTCTTTCAAACGACGTATTTATGCGAAGTGGGATTTTCTGCAAACACAACAATAAAAAAACTAATCGTTATAGACCGAATGCTGAGGTAGATATGAAAATCCAGCAATCTACCATTAAACCAGGTTTCAAAGAGATTTATAAAATATGGAACTGTGTTATTCATCTCATTGACTTTTCTTTGATTTCCCTCCAATTTTAGAATATATATATATATATATATATATATATATATATATATATACACACAGAGTATATGTGGTACAAATCAGGCTAACAGTATAACATAATATAACGATATATCAATAATATAAAGCCACTTCTGAAATGTATTGGATTTATTTCATGGAGTGCTCGATACATACAACATTTTACTCATGGAGTTAAGTTATTTTAGAGTATTTATACATATATATATATATATATATATGATTCAAAATAAACCTAGTTTCTGAATACTTGGTTTATATTTTTACCATAAAAACCAACAAAAAACTCTTCAAAGGTCTGCTTATGTTTTTGCATTGCTCGGATAGTGTAATGGTCAGAAATTCTGTCTCTAGACGCAGAAGGTCCCCGGTTCGATTCCCTGAATGAGTGTGGAAAATCTACAGGCAGACAAATTCCACCGTGTACTCAGCAGCTAATTGAGTACTCTCTAAGCAGTGTGATAAGGGTGGAGTTATCCCTTCAGTGGGCTTACATCCTGCCCAGGGGGTTGTCATAAAATCTTGCAGGAATTAAGTCCTAATCTCGACCAGACTTGAAGCTTGTAAGGATCATTAGGCCGACGTATGCAACCGGGACTTTGTAACTGCCCTGCAGACTCCATTGAAGGTTGTCTTTTAAGAGACGGGACCCTTTATCCCCACTCATTATTTTCACATATCTTTGGAGATCATAAAGGCTTTTGAGAACCACTTTTATAGGTTTATTCTCCAAGTATCGGCTTGCTTTGTCATTCTTGCTTGTATTTTATATTGTTATGTTTACAAAGTAATGTCGCATTTTTAGAGATGGAATAAAACCTGCCCTAATGTAATAAAAGTTGGATTCATCAACCGAGAACAAAATGAACAACAACAACATTAACAACAAGAAAAATAAGAGACTTTGTTCAAAACCTGCTACGTTGTATGTATAATTTTTGACAGTATTTAGTAGCATTTCTGTAAAAAAAATATTAATAATATTGATAAGTATTTGTTTCCTATGGATTTTTCCAAGTTAATCCGGGTAGAAACGTTAGGAACAAAAATGAATAATCATTGTATCAAAAATAGAAGGAAAAACATAATTCATTTGCAAAGGAAAAAGTTTGTATATATATATATATATATATATATATATATATATATATATATATATATATATGAAGTGTATACATCAGTTATTAGGACTGTTTAGTATGCTTTTTTCTGTATTTCTTTCTTTCTCTCTTGTAATCTATTTCATCGCAAGTATTAATTTATAAGAAGGAGTAATATGACGTAATATGACGTCAAAAAGAAATAAATTATATTTCTTTTTCTCTCTTAACACCCCTACCTTATCAGGATAACAGCTTTCCGTCTTTCTTTCGAACGCTGTCTATTTTTCTTTAACCATTCTCTCGTTGGGTCACTCAATTCCTTACATACGCTTATAAACCTATCCAAGTGTGGTCATGACAGGAAATTTCCCAGTTCTTTTCTGTTCAGTTAAAAACCTGCTATGAAAGTATTTCTTTTGTGCGTTGTTGAAAGTTTTTGGATTCTTGATTAAAAGAATTCTGATAAGGCTGAATTGATCTCTTCTCAACTTTCAAAGGATTTGCCACAAAAGAATTGTTCCAGTGATTTGATTAAATGGACATATCAAAGTGCTATGCCGGTCAAGTTCGGAAAATACGTTAAATATACCAACCAAACGAATTTTTTCAGGAACCACCAACCAAAATTAGCACCAAAACTGTCAACTAAGTCCAGTTTTCAAGTGAGTATCACTGGCTGGCTACCTATGTATGTATAGGTAGTGTCTATGGAGCTAAAAGGCTGAAAAATTAGACATTTAATCCTTTACTATAAAAAAAAACTATAAAAAAACCGCTTTTTTTGGTTATTTGAAAATTCACCTCCCAATAGGTTTCTAATGGTGGAGTTAATTCGCATAAATACTTTATGCTATCTTAGTCCCTTAGTTTTTTTTTTCAATTCAAACTTTTTCAGTGATCAAGGCCCTATAAAAGACGAGAGGAGTAATTCATTCATTGATCACCACTTTTTCCAGTTTTTTTAATTGATCACCCCCAACACGACAGGCTACCAGAAAATATCAGCCACGATACGGTTTCTATTGAGTGACTAACCAGGCCTGTCTTGTTCCGACTTTATTTCACCGAGTGTGAGCTTGCATTGTCTTTCTGAGTTATGACAAACATTTGTTCGGCCAAATGGGGAAATCTCTTTTCATTAATCTTCACTCATCACTTGTTCGCAACAACAAAGATCTTCAATAATTATCTTGCCTTAATCTAAGAGCTCACAATAGATGAAATATACCATATCTCGTCAACTGCTCATCGAGACCTTACAGGTATAGAGCTTTATTTCAAAGCAGTGTTTCTCAGACTTGTTCGAACTACCGCCCTTTTTTCAGAGCATGGATTTTATTAGCGCCCCCACCGTAAAATCGTTAAAAAATAACACATTGAAAATTAGATTTTACAAATTTTTCTTAGAAAATTGAAGCACTTGTTTTATAACCATGAATGTAATTATCCAAAGGTATCTTAAAGTATTTGATTAATTGATATAAAAACAATGTGACTTATGGGCTTAATGTGATGAGTAATTTTTCCGTATCCGACTCAATACTAGTAAAACATCCTTGTCTTCCGGCGCCCCTACCTCCTCACTCAATCTCCTAGAGCATCCAAGGCAACAGAGGCACCTACTTTGGGAACCACTTTTTCTGTCTTACCAACACTAATGATTATGTTCTTCACAAGTAAATTTGACGTTTGCTACACTCGAACGGGTTCTCATTCCATCTGACATAACTTTCTGAACAATTTTTCTATAAGTGCGATATATATATATATATATATATATATATATATATATATATCGAAAGAAGACGGGCATATCACAGACAAAGAGGGTATAGAATGACGAATACGAGATGCTACTTAGAAGAAATCAAGCGAATAATCACTTTAGGATAGCAAGCCTTAGGCAGAGTGAACTCCGCCTTCAAAAATAAGGAGATCCCATTAATTCTAAAAAGAAAAAAAGGGCATTCAACCAATGCATCCTCTTGGTGGCCACCTATGGAGCTGATATAAGGAACCTAACCAAAAGACGGACCCGTAAACTGAGAACCATGCAACGTGCTCATGAAAGAATCATGCTCAACCTCAAATGGAGAGATCGCAAGACAGCACGATATAATAGGGAGAAAACAAGAGTCTGAGATATTAAAGAATCCTTCAGAAAACTCAAATAGCAATGGGCTGGTCATGTTGCAAGAATGGCAGACAACCGCTGGACATCACGACCCACAACATGGATCCACAGAAACCACATGTGCAACTGAGGCCGTCAGAAAACAAGATGGAGAGACGAACTAGTACGAATTCAGAAAGTATTGGCTCCGCAACGCTCACGATAGAGAGGTGTGGAAGGCCTATGTTCAATGATGGACATAAAAAAAATGATGATAATGATGATGATGAATAAGAAGTTTGGGTAACTTGATTATCGCACACGATTCGAATTTAGTTAGTTACTCTTTATGAACTCTGCCGCAACAGTTTCCACCATCTACCTCTAATTCTTGAAGGAGACGGGGGAAACTAGATTTTAAGTGATATTTGTTTATGGCATGGCAAAATTATCCGAGCTTTCCTGTATCAATCTCTGGATAAATACCGGTGTCTCCCGTCATAACACGGGTGTTAGGGTCGAAGAAAGCCAACTGTGTCATAACTGAGTCACGATAACCAATTGCCAATTTAGCTATTTTGTAGCTGGATCTAGCTATTTGTGGTATCCACCAACCAGCCGCGTTATAACGTAAACTGAGCAATAACGAACTGCATTATAACAGGGGAAGCCTGAATTTCGATACATTCTACCAAAATGCCCTCTCTTAGCTGCAACAGATAGATATTGTTCCAAACAATAAGAGAGGGGAACCTGCTAAAGAATACCCAGACACTATCAACCATAACACAAATTTCAGCTAGACACACTGGAACCGAATGCTTCTCTACAGCCCCGTTACCGACAAGTGCCCACCAGCCGTCATTGTCTATCCAACACCGTGAATTTCAGAATCACAGACATTTCACAACAATTGATATTGGCTCCGCTGAAATCTCTTTATTCCTATTTCCCCGTATGAGTCTTTGAATTGGATCCTGGCCAAAATATTAGTAAAGACTGAATGAATGGTGCTATAGTGGAATCGTACCAAAGTAAACGAAGTTGTGCAGACAAGAAGAGGCGGGTGGGTGGTATTTGTTGTCATTTGAACTGAATAATAAGTCTTCTCCACCGTTTCAAATCAGAGCTAAATATCTTCCTTCTGTCCCGCCGATGGCTTTTACACTTGCAGCAGGTCTAAGGGAATAATCGTTGTTTTTTTTACTCATTTATTTTGTAGGTATTAGAAACTGTCATGAAAGGTTTCTTCTGTTTTCTAGTAAGTCTGGCTGTCTGGCTCTGTATGTATCATACTTACACACCCCATCAATGGAGCTAGCGAATCGAAAATCTAAACATTAATAGCAAGGAGTATTTTTTTTTCTTAGACATAGAAATAAGATAATTGAATTCCAGACCTAAATAAGTTTTTAGTGGGAGTTCGATTTTAAATGAAGGTTCATGCTAAAATCAACCCTTGGTTTGTGTCCAGCATTTTTTTAGTGATCACTGGCCAACAAAATGGAAGAGAAGTAACTTACTCATTACTCATCTCTTTTTCCAATTATTCAACTGATCACATCTATCACGGTATGTTCCCAAAAGACTTAGGTCTTGTAGCGGTTTCTATTGAGTGACAAATCTAGATCAGTTTGTTTTCTTCATCTTGCTTTTTTTTTGTCCTTCAGCTTGATATTTCCCACTTTTTTTGAATTTTTTTTTCTGTTTTCATCATGCACTGATTTATTTGAATAGTTGTCCTCGTCTTAATTGTTACAGTCCGAGTGCTTTGGCCGTTGGTCAAAGGCAGGAACACATAGCTATCAAGTCGCGTGAAGTCTCGTTACTTCACGCGTGCGTTCAGTAATGCGCATGTCAGTTTAACGCTTATATAAGAGAATATCTATATTTCGTTTTCGCCTTTTTTGTAAGTATATATCAGTCATTGGGGTTCATTTTATTTCTAAATATTCATCATAATTTTATCCCCCCCCCCCACAAAATTGTAAATATGGGTTTAGAGTAGTTTCATCATTGAGAGAATCTGATTTTATGGTAGATGCAGTGTGAGAGAGACCAGGAAAAATGTGTTGTTTTGGTGAATGGATGTATATAGTGAGATTGGGTCAGTGCATGGGACTAGCTAAGATAAGATTAGGAATATTGTTGACCAGTCCATACACCCCATTCCCCCCTCCGACTCTATGTCATATTTTCCTCTTTGGAAATAAATACCAAGTCAAGTGATATCACACCTCTGCTGGTTAGCTCGCGTGACATTTCGTGTTTCTGTAAACATGCGTTGGGTGCGTGATGGCGTGAGGTTGTACTTGACTTTTTTTTCATGGCTTTGAGACCTCATCAGCTTGAGTGAGCTCACGTGACGTGACAGCAATGTGTCCCCGCCCGAAGCGCTGCAGTTTACCTGATGGTCGTGAGTTCGGTAAGTGGAGTCTATATATTCTGGTTCAGTTGAATGGGTGGAAGCGACATCACAGTTTATTCCCCCTTACCTTCCCATCCTATCGTTAACCCTCTCTCTCTGTTCTTTCACCTCTTTCTTCTCCTCTTTTATTTTCCTTCGCCCCACCAGCATTTGTTACTCTTTCTCACTCTCCTTCCTCTTTGCCCAACCTTCCTTCCTTATTTTCCTAATGATCATCATCATCATTATCATCATCATTAATTGTTATGTATGCTGCTAAACAAAAGTTTTTTTTCCCAATCTGCTCCCATAACGAGCGTGATTGCACCAACCTCTGCAATGTCTAACCTACAAAATTTTCTATCTTGTCTCTCCCTACTGCATTTACCCTCCCACGGGCACCGATCAGTTAACCTTTTGCCCCATCTATTGTTCTCTCTCATCACTATGTGCCCCGCCCATCTCCATTTTGGTTGTTTAGTTACTTGTGTAATATTCCCCTACCCTTGGATCCATGTTGATCCTTTTTCCATCGCTGAGAGCTATTCCTAACATTGGTATTTCCATTGCCCTCCTTATTCTATTCTTTTGTCTTTCCCATCTTCTTTATATCTGTCAATGCACTCAATCTTCATACTCATTTTATTTTCGCTTCAGCCTTTCATCTCCGTGTCACCTTTTTCTTCATTCTCTTCCTCCTCTTTTTTTCTCATAGGAATATCTCCGTTCATGCCTTCGTTCATACCTTCCGTATCTCCACATCTCCACGAGCCTTTCCCGCTTTTTTTCCTCATCCCTTCTTCTTTTCCACTCTTACTTCTTGCCTTTTCTTTTCTTTCCTCCTCCTCCTTTATTGGACAACCAAGGCCACTAAAGGTGACAAAGGCTTCTATCCTTCTCTTTCTGTGCGAATGTTTTGTGTTTGTGTGTTTAAGCACTCCTGACCATACCGTTTTGTCTACAAACTTGAAGATTGTCACAAGTACTTTTAAAAATTTTTTAATTTTTGGAAAAAAAAAAAAAGAAAGCTTTTTGGACCCAATTCTGGTCCAAAATTCATGGTTCTTCAGAATGTTGATGTTTTCTGGATTAGAACTATTTTAGATGTCTTCCAGTGGCAAACGTCAGTGATGTCATAAATAGAATTTATTCTGACCATACTTATTCTTCGATCCAATTTCCTTTTCTTACTTAACTTCAAATTTTGTTGCTATGGCTGTTCAATTATTGACTGTAATGGTAAATTTGTTTCTTTTTCTGTTATTTCTTTTCACTTTCTTTTTTAATACCGATTGTTTTCCCTGTATTAGACACCATCAACCAGAACTGTCAGCATAAGTGTCAACATGGGTTTCTTCAGTTTCTAAGTTCATTAGGCTGGTTGGCTATGTATGTATGTACATAAGTATTTATAATACATACAGAGTGCACCAATGTAGCTAGAGGACTGAATATATAAACTTCTACTCATCAAGTCTGGAAAAACGTTTTTTTTGTTGAAAATATGCCCCAAATAGATTTTTAGTGGGGTGAGGGTGTTCAATTTACAATGTAAGTTCATACTAAATTAATCATTTAGTTTGAGTCTGGCAACATTTTCTTACTTAAATTCAGACTTATTTTTAGGTACCACAGCCAAACAAAAGTCAAGTAAAGTAATTTATTGATCACCCCTTTCTTCTATCTTTAAATTTTTAATTGATCTTCACCCCCACCCAAACACTGGATACAGACAAAAGATGTTGGTCACGTGATGTTTTCTATTGAGTGACTAACCAAACATGTGGTAATTATAATTATCAGTAGAAGTAGTAGTAGCATTATTATGACTAGAATATACCCATCAGCTATTCTATTGAGAAATTTAATTTTAGTTATTCAAATATCTTATTTCCCATTTTTTCAAAGTTTCAACTCATCTCAAACTGTTTTAATGCATGATGATCAGACATGCAGAATTAAGACTTTCTATGACATGATTTCTATTGTTATGTCATAATAGGAAGGTAAATCAACCGATGGGATCATCCTGTTTGAGCGCAAACAAACAGAGACAAAACTTGCATACAAGTTCAATACATGGTTAAATCATTATTATTATCATTATTATTATTATTATTATCTTTTTCTTCTTCTTCATCTTTTTCTTCTTCCTCTTCATCTTCTTCTCCTCCTCCTTCTTCTTCTTCCTCTTCATCTTCTTCTCCTTCTTCTTCCTCTTCATCTTCTTCTTCCTCTTCATCTTCTTCTCCTCCTCCTTCTTCTTCTTCCTCTTCATCTTCTTCTCCTTCTTCTTCTTCTTCATCTTCTTCTTCTCCTTCTCCTTCTTCTTCTACAGGCATAACACTCCTGAGCAATGGACTGACACCGGTTTAACAGCATTATTTACATTCCCAGATACCAAAACATTCACTGCCGTGAGACTATTCGGTCGGATCACTTGAATGAACAAATCTTTAAAAAACATGACTTTTACTCTCTGTAATAAACATTCTGGCAGTCAGTTGGCAGACTGATTGATTGAACAGCATACTTTGGTAATCCTGTTCAATGGTTGCAAGACATCTCTATACTATAGATACATTAGGATGTCTGCTTGTTAGAAATAAACTAATGACCACTAAAAGGAGTACACAAATAACTCATATTCTTTGTGTATCGTTCCGTATCATTTATAATTGACTCAATAACTTTTAGCAACTACAGAGGTTGTAATATTATCCCAAGTTTCTATTGGATGAAGGATTTTCAGCCGTCATTAATTTTTTGACTAGTATTTCTTTCATCTTGATTTTATATGCTTTTCATTGCAACTGCCAGACAATATCAACTCCCTCTTTGTATTCATGATGTTTTTACTAAAATATTCCAGCTGATTCATTCTTCAGACTTCTTCGGGTGTATAATCAGTAACAGTGGAAAAAAAAAAATCCTAATTCTTTAGGAAATGGTGACAGGAAAAATAGTTATCAATCCACCGACCAGATCAGTTCGTTTCTAGAGATATAATTGAAAAACCTTACAACAACCAGTGTATTCTGGTGATTTCAACCTATGCACATAACAGTTCCGCAAGACCTTCTTTTCTAGCCAAAGAAAACAACATGGTGCTGAAAAATCTGTACAAAACTGATTTGTACACCTGTCTCTATTCTTCTGTTAGCTGGAGAAATAAAGTTCTTTGAACTATACACAAGATAAAGACTGAAGAATATAACAGCTGAAACGTTGTGGAAATAATATCAAGAATACAAAGAAAGAGTTAAAAATAATTTGGAATGTTGATGACTCAAAGATCTACACACGTAAACATTAACAGATTAGGTATGCTTTGAAAATGTATAGAGAATTCTTCACATACACACACACACACACACACACACACATATATATATATATGTCTAATTTAATTGACAAGATGGAAACATTTCCAAACTTTTGTGTTTCTATATTGTCACTCAAATTCACCCTTATTTTGGATAAATCTCATTCATTTCCTCACAATATATATATATATATATATATATATATATATATATATATATATATATATATATATATATGGGTATTCAAAAAAAAAGAAAAAAGAGTAAAGTTTTCAGACGAGTAAAAAGATTTCCCTTCACTTTTGACATCTTGAAGGTAGAAAAAAGTTTACCTCTACTTTTGACACCTTAAAGAGAGTGGAAGGTTTCCTTTCACTTTAGACTACTGGATGGAGAAAAGTTTCTCTTTAATTTCATCTCCATAAAGATTTTTAAAAAATGTTTTCCTTCAAATTTGCTGCCTCAAAGGGGGAAAAAAGTTTCCAGTCACTCTGACCCATTAAAGAATGATCTATAAAACGTATGAAAAAAAAACTTATGCATATAGATATTCTGAACTGAGAGTGACCTCGAACACTTTATATACAAGGATCAAAACCATATGTGTGGTAGACGGTCTGACAATTGCACAGGCGTAAAATTCCAAGTCACAGTGGAGCACTGAATTTTTCTGCGTATATCTATTTACGTACTCTCAATCACCAATATCAAGCACTCTCCGCTAATAGATAACTCAAACTTAAAAACATAATAACAACATATATAGATACACATATATGTATATATGAAAACAATAATGAAATAGACAATGTGTTTATATCAACATATCAAGTAAATATATGTACATCATTCCATATCACTTTTAGCAACTACTGAGGTTGTAATATTATCCTGAGTTTCTATTGAATGAAGCATTGTCAGCCATCATTAATTTTTTGACTAAATTTCTTTCATCTTAATTTTACATGCTTTTCATTGCTACTATCAAAACTGTCAGACAATATCAACTACCTCTTTGCAGTCTTAAAGTTATTACCACAATATTTCAGCTGATTCATTCTCCAGACTTCTTCTGCTTTATATTCAATAAGAGAGGCGAAAAAAAGTCTTATTTCTTTCGAAAATGGTGACAGGAAAAATAGTTATCAATCCACTAACCAGATCAGTTCGTTTCTAGAGACATAATTGAAAAACCTTACAACAACCAGTGCTTTCAGGTGATTTCAACCTATACACATAACAGTTCTGCAAGACCTTCTTTTCTAGCCAAAGAAAACAACATGGTGCTGAAAAATCTGTACAAATCTGATTTGTACACCTGTCTCTATTCTTCTGTTAGCTGGAGAAATAAGGTTCTTCGAACTATACACAAGACAAATGCTGAAGAATATAACAGCTGAAACGTTGTGGAAATAACATCAAGAATACAAAGAAAGAGTTAAAAATAATTTGGAATGTTGATGACTCAAAGATCTACACACACAAAAGTTGACCGAATTCTTCACACACACACACACACACACATACACACATATATATATATATATATAAATATATATATTTTTGCTGAATTAAATAGACAATCTTGAAACACTAAATTTTGGGAACTGGATGAGATTTACCCAACATAATTCTGAATTTCCTTATTGTCTATTAAATATATTATTATTATTTTGGATAAATCTCATCCAATCCTCAAAACATATATGTATATACAAATATACATATATGTACATATATATATATATATATATATGTATGCATACATGTATATATATATATATATATATATATATATATATTTTTATATTTATAAATAGTTAAGTATATATATACATATATATATATATATATATATATGTATACATGACCAAGATGTTCAGGGATTGAAAAGAATGGAGTAAAGTATTTCCCTTCATTCTTGATCCCTTGAAGAGAAAAAGTTTCACTTTACTTTTCATACCAGATAGGTGCAAAGACTCAATCATTAATTATTATATGTATATATATGTATTTGTATGTATATATATATATATATATATATATATATATATATATATATACATATATGTACATATATATGTATATATATATATGTATAAGTACCCTTTCCATTTTTTTTGTATCACTGAAAATGAAATCTTATCAGTCAAAATTCACATAGTCCCTAAATATTCATGGCTGCATATCATGGTAGTAATCTTTAATCCAATCAGTGTTATTTCAACGTGTCTTCCAATGATTATTTTTAAAATTAATTTAAGATCTTGGCGTAATTTAGTAAAAATCATATTTTCATGTTCGATTATCTCTTTTAAGAATTAAATTATGATTCCTCAGCTGTTTTACCATAACCTAGTTTGGGAAGTATTGATCAGTAATGTGTATTACCATAATTATTATACAAATAATATTAGTATTATGTACATATATTTATATATATATTTTATTATATAAATAATCTCATATATATATATATATATATATATACATAGTACATGTAGTATGAATCAGGTTTGCAATATAGCATCATTTAGTATAATGTAAAGCAGTGTCTGATGTGTGATGGATTTATTTCATAGGGTGCTCGATACATTCGATTTTGTACTTTGGAAGTTTTAGATTAGAGCTGGAAGTATAATAGGATGTGGATTTGCTACACAAACAAGTTTGTTTCTATCCTCTCTGGGGCCTCATCAGACGAATTATTGTCTGTGTTTTTAGTTCATTGTATATGTTTTTAATTCATTTCACTTGATGATGCCCAGAAAGGGCAGAAACAGAAACTTGTTTGTGTATCAAATCGACTTCCTATTAAATATTATATTATATATATATATATATATATATATATATATATATATTTATATATATATATGTGTGTGTGTGTGTGTGTGTGTATATATATATATATATATGTATATATATATGTATATATATATATATATATATATATATATATGTAGTTATATATATAGTTATATATATGGTTATATGTACATATATATATATATATATAGTTATATATATATAGTTATATGTATAGATCAACAGAAAGAGACAGAGAGTGATACATGCATATATTTAAACGAAATGCTCTGAGTATTCAATAATATCAACAAAAGGTTTTAGAAACACTCTCTTCAAAAATAACATCTTTAAAAACTATTCTTTCTAACATGGTTTCACAGCTGTTGTACCTCTAGCTTATATAATTATTTATGCACTTACCAGAGAGTGACACTCTGTTCAACTTTGAGATGCATTTTAATCACGGCTTAAAGACAGTGATTCCTGCTTACTTTTACCCATTAGCCTATACAATACCTCCCCCCAACCACGAGAAATTCTCCCTCACAAGATAATATTACATTTAATCACTGGCGCCCGACGATTAGCTTGGCCAACCAGCCAAGTCGGCAACAGGTTTTTCTTGCCTTGAGTGTGCATATCTATGTATATGACCCCAGATGTTTGTGGTTCCGTTTTTGGGAGCTTCAACTTTGAAAATCTGCATGAATATACCACAAGACACCATCTGAAGACAGTCTATCTGTTTTGTTTTTTTTTTAAAAAAAGTTCCTTTTAAGGTCTCAATGGTCATTTTGGACCAACAAAGCCAAAATCTAGAGCTATTATTTTTCTTGGATAATTTTAGATAAATGATCCATGTTTTGAAGATAGTTTTAGATGAAGACTTTTCTTTCAAAATAGTTTTTCATCTACTATATTTACTACCAGGTTTTTCTTTGCATGATGGGAATAATTGAAAATCGTGATACAATCCTGGAAGAATTAAGTTTCTGAATGTTTTTTTTTCAGGTTTTTTGTACAAGACTGAATTAGAAACCGTAATAAAACTCAAATTGAAAAGGGATGGTCATGTTCCAAAAATGTTATATAACCACTGGATATCATGACTCACAACATGGTTCCCCAGAGATCATATGTAAAATCTTATCCGGCAAAAAATAAGATATTGTGATGAATTAGACTAGTTCAGGAAGTACTGGCTCTGCAACACCCAGGATGGAGAGATCTGGCAAATCTTTTATCAAAATGTTCTTGCTGCATACATCTTCATTTCAGTGAAGATTTTGTAAGATTTCTAAGACATCTTTCTGTAGAGTAATTGTTTGCAAACTAGTTCTGTAGATTATTAAAACTTAACTCAGGATTTCCCAAATGTTACTGTGTACAGAGGTGGCTTATAGCATCTGCAGACTCTGCTGCTGCGGGATTTGCTGGAGCTCTAGGGGTGCAATACATCCGAGGAACCCTGCAAAATCTAAAAGAAATAATCAAAAGAAAATCTAAAAAATCAGTCAGATTAAGTGCCACTACTGCTTTGTGCTAAACTCAGCTAAACTTGGTAAATATCAAAGACACCATGCTGTTGTATAGTGATTCAGAACAATGGGTGAATGCCTTGCAAGCAGACTATTTGAATAGATTGGGGCAGTGGCGTATCGTGCTTTGTATCTGGGGTGTGCTCTGTGCTACAGATGCACAAAATCATAAGAATATTTTAGTGTCCAACACCATTATCAGCGAATAATAGAGTCCAATGTGAATTTTGTTTTTCTTCCATTAATTCTCTTGTTTTTTTTTTTATTTGTTTGCTGTTTACAACACCAAATGAGCCACGGAGTTTTACAATGCACAATAAGGACTACCTTCCCAAAATTGTACCAAAAAGGCTTTTATGATTTGTTTACTTTTATTGACATTGAAATGTTTTTACATTTTTATGCATCCTTAGCACAGAGCACCCCCAAGATACAAATCACTATACACAACTGATTGAGGGGCAATTTAAAATTAAGGTGTGAAGAGAGAAAAGCATTTTACCCAAAAGAGAATCATCTTAAGACTCGACTGATTTATTCCTTATATTACAATGTGCAACAATCACATCGGAAATAAAGACATAATGGTCAAAATCAAAGATGCAGAAGTGGAGAGAGGAGACCACTGCATCTACCTAGGACAACAGATCTCTTTTGAATCTTCAAAAAGAGAAGAAATCAAAAGGTGAATCACTCTAGTATGGCAAGACTATAGCAGAGCCAGCTCAACTTTCAAAAACAAGAAGATCCCGTTAGTCCTAAAAACAAGGGCATACAACCAATGCATCCTCGCTATAGTCACCTATGGAGCTGAAGCATAGAACCTAACCAAGAGTCTAACCTGAAAACTTTCAAGCATACAATGTGCACAGGGGATAATCATACTCAACCTCACATGGAGAGATCACAAGGCAGCACATCATATCAAGGAGAAAATAAGAGTCCGATATATCATAGAATCCTTTAGAAAACTCAAATGGCAATGGGCTGGTCATATTGTGAGAATGGCAGACAACCACTAGACATCACAACTCACAATGTGGATCCCTGGATATCACATGCACAATTGAGGCCAGCAGAATACATGATGGAGAGACAAACTACACAAGTTCAGAAAGTATTGGTGCTGTGACACCCATGATAGAGAGTTGTGGCTAATCCTGAGGAAGGTCTATGTTTAATGACGGATTTTAAAAGATTGATGATGATGATAATGATTGATTCCTGATTATACAACATTATGAGTCATAATTACAAAATATCATTACTTACTAAATTTACAATAGATTCCATAGTAAGAAATGATCAACTTATTAACATTGTCAGGTATAAAAGCAAATAGGTAGTTTTGTAATGTTGATACAAAATTTCATGCAATAAAGAAATTATAAAAAAGTATCTTAAAGTTCATGTATCAATATTTTCTAACAGAGAATCTATCACATGATATATGATAATTTTTAGATGAACCCAGATGTACATCTGTAAAACACTTTTTGGTCGGTCAGTCAGTTGGTCCTTGATATCAACCATCCCCATATTCCTTTTCTTCCTCCTACTCCACCATCTGCTACTACTACCATGACTAGTGATACTGAAAATCAATTTTTTCCACTATATCATGTAGACTTGATATGAAACTAAAAATGGTGTACATATTGTTGAACTTATGGTTCTTGTTTTATAGTAAGAGGGGCATCATAGTGGGGCACCAAGTAAGTAAAGGTTAAGATTGCTTGCGGAGTTTCATCAAAGCCACATGACGGGATCTTGAGATATTCAAAATGTTATTTTTGTTTTGATTTTCAATGAGATGACAAATTCTGATCCTAGGTAGAGTTCATAGATAATCTAATCCTAGCAATCGTGACAAGTACTATGCTTTATCAGTTCAGCACCCCTTTTCCAAAATGGCTTGGATCAGTAGAGTTTGGGTGATTTTTTTCGGGTTTCCAAACATTTTCAGATACATAATGAGATATATCCAGTATGTGGTCCTGTAATGTAATTTTGATTTGTTTCTTCTTTCAGTATTGGTGATGTAAATGTAATTTTATGTTTCTAGAGAGTTAAAGGAACAAAGCTTTTACTCAAGTTAAATTCAAGGTTTATTAATCTGTGTATAGCTCCTGTAAAGTTGTGTAAAAAAAGATGCTTGTTTTTTTTTTTTTGCTGTATTGGGAGAAAAGAGTTATGAAATTATTTTATTCCATTTTTATTGTTTATAGAAATTTGTTTTTATGTTCAGACCAAACAAAATCGTTATTGGATCAAGTTAGGAAAGAGGAAGAGAAAGTGAAAGTGAAAGTGGAACTAGATAAATAGAAAACGATAAAAACGGGTAAGAGAGGTTTGCAGTGGGTAAAAATTTGAAGGATAGCAAACGAGAATAGATTACAATACACAATACAAATTTATAAAACATAAACCAGTATTGAATCACAAATAGCTTTAAATGTAATTGGAAGTAACTCTAAGAATTTTGCTTGTTTCATATTTCACTGGTTGTGGAGTGAATATAATTTTACATTTCTAATGAGTTGAAAGAACAAAGGTAGTGCTAGTTAAAATGAGTTATGTATGCTGTATTGACTTTTGAAAGTTTTGGATATATGGTGTTCTGTATTAGATATTATAGATGGATTCTTTAGGCTCTTCAGGATTGGGAATTACTTTGACTACTTCTCCAGGCAATACAGGGAACAAAAAGGCATATTGCTCTAAAAGACATGAGAATTTTAGTCCCATTATCGAAGATAGTCAGTTTCTTTTGATTCATGGGAAGGCTGAAAAGGTGTTCTGTGGGGAAAGCAAGGCAAATGTCAATTGGCTGACTTTTAGCAAAGCTGAAAAGGCAAAATGTCGATAGATCCCACCCTGGAGGAACTGATTTTTTTCAAATTTGGAATATAATACTTTATGCCATGGAGCCCTTTATATAGATATATATGATGCTTTTATTATTGATAAACATAAAACCTTACTGGAAATCAATGATAATTAATTCAGATTTGGCTGCAACCAATTTTTTTCCCCCAACTCTAGCATTAGAGTTCAGCCTTGCACTACAAGTGGAAATCATAGTCTGAATCCACAAAATGGTCTGTTCTTTGTTTGAATGTTGGGAACCACGTATGGCTCCCTTCAAGAGAAAATAGAAAGTCTTTTCTCACAACTATATCAATATGCAATAAGCCTAGTTGTACATTCCTTATCCTGGAGATATATCTTTGACAGCAATTGATATAAATATATGTGAATCTTTCTCTCTCGATGTATAAGATTTTTTTGTTGGTAATAAGTTAGAAAAAATATCTTTAGAAAATCCCCAAGAAATTTTGAGCATGATTTCTGAGAGGAGAACCCCTGGATCCTCAGGGGTCGGAGTGACTTGGAAATGTCACAGCCATATGTTGTACCAAGATTCCACCTTCAGGGTAGCACACATTCATTGCTCTGAAAAGGAAAAGTGATGAGTTAATCCTGTAAGGAATATTAAAAAGTCTATTCTTTGTTTAATTGTTGTTTGAGAGAAAACAAAGACTTCTCTCACCAACAACTCAGATATGCAATATGCAACATAGTAATCCTGAGACAAAGACATTCTAACGTGAACATATATGTTGCAGGCAGGGCTTGATTCATGGTAAGAAATTTTCACAATCACTGCATCAAAAGATTTTATTCCTTTTCCTTGAAATTATTCATTAGAAAATTCATTTCAATGAGGTTTTTAAAAAAATATTCTCAAATGATACACCAAAGAAAGTTGATTTTGACATCCTAACGTTGACCTTTCATGGTGCTCACCATGTGATCATAGAAGGTCAAGGTTAGATGGTCAGAATCAATAAAAAATAACTTGAAAATTACTTTTAAGTATCAAAATTAATATGTTTTTTTGAAAATCCTCATGAGAGAAGTGTTTAAATAGATAGTTCTAATGGAAAATAATAAGATCATTTCAAATAGTACTATTGGTAATTTATTATATGGAATTAAGTGTTGACCAACACCAGCAACTCTGTCTACAACTTATATGTTCATGATAGCAAGTGTTGAACTTCCTAAAATTATGCATATCATGTTGCTGTGAGAAAAGACTTTCTAATATCTCGTGAAGGGAGCCATACGTGGTTCCCAACAATCAAACAAAAAACAGATTATTATTCTCAACTCAGAGATGGAGTTCTCATCTCAAAAATGATGCACAAAATCTCTCGGAGATTCCCTATAGATACTTTTTTAACTCATTACCAACAAAAGAATCATATACATCAACAGAGAAAAATACATATATGTTTATATCAATTGCTGTCAAAGATAACAATGTTTATCACAACTGCCTGAGTCAATAAGGTGGTTTGCCAAAGAGTTCACTCACTTTTCCTCGGCTCTGATTCTGCAGATTGCTTCTAATAGTGATGTTGTTCGTAAGATCTTATGTTTCACTCTCAGCGGTCTGTAGTGACAGTTGTCAATTCCACAAAAGATAACGGACCTTTTTAAGGGGTGTGTGTATCACTTCTGTGGCACCTCACTCAAATAGCCAGGAGAATAACACAAGACAATAGTCATCCTTGCCTCATGGTCAGCTCATTATAAATAAGCCTTCTACTGTGTAGATTCAAAAACTTTGATGTTCATGATGAAGTAATTCCCAAATCATGTGCAACGTTCACTTTGAGAACAAGGACATAACTATCAAATTCAAAGATACAAAACTGGGGAAAGTGACCACTGCATCTACCTAAGAAGACGAATCTCCATGAAATCCACAAAAGAGGAAGAGATCAAGTGAATAATCGCCCTTGGGTGGCAAGCCTTTTGCAGAGCAAGCTCAACCTTTAAAAATAAGATGATCCTAATAATCCTAAAGAGAAGAGTATACAACCAATGCAGTCACTTATGGAGCTGAAACATGGAACCCAACCAAGAGATAGACCTACAAATTGAGGAGCGTGCAACGCACACATGAGAGAATCATGCTCAACCTCACATGGAGAGATCACAAGACAGCATAGTATATAAGGAAGAAAAAACGGAGTCAGACACATCATATGATCTATTAGAAAACTTCAATGGCAATGGGCAGGCCATGTTGCAAGAATGAGAGACAACTGATGGACTTCATAACTCACAACATAGATCCCCGGAGGTCACAAACCGAGGCCGACAGAATACTACATGGAGAAATGAAGTGGAGAAATTGAGAAAATACTGTCTCCATTTGAAAATGATGCAGACTCCAGTACAGACAATCAAATGTTTTCTTTTCATTTGTCAGTTACTTAGCAGTTACTTAATCGTTTTACAATCACTTTGTTCAACTTGGCACCAGAGGATATGACACAATCAAGATAGCTTTCTATACAGATATTGTACATTTAGATGTATGTATGTATATTTGTCGTCGGGAATGAGGTAATCTGACAGAATGATGATAATTTGACAATTGGGAGGCAAAGAGAAATAGAAACGAAAAACAAATGTTTTTTTTTATCATGTGGCAGGCTTTTATGCGTTTTATTGGTTGCCACCAACTTCTTCAAAATGACTTGCTGTAGTTGTAGAGTGATAATATGCTGTTTACATGTTTTACAGTGATGTGATGAAATGAGGAAACAAACCTATTGGCTCGAATGTTTTCTGATTTGAAATGTATTATGTAAATATGTGTGTGTATGGGTGCAATTCAATTCTTTTATCTATATATGTATATACTATGTGTGTGAAACATTTTTCAATCAGCACACTGGTACAACACTCTGATCCGTATTTACTTTATTTCCAACAAGAGCAATATGTGGAACAAGGTTGGTTTAATGTTGGGTTCTATCTTCTGAAAGTTTAAAGAATTGCTCCAGTACCTGAAACTGGTTTTTAAAGGGCGTCAGGTCAAGCCTGATTCATCCTAGTTTTAGTATTGCACCTGCGTCAAGTTACCAAAGAATGTATTGCTAGCAGAAACTACCTTTTGATCCATATTTTCTCACTTCCCCATGAAAGCGAGATGGGACACAAGGTCAGTTCATTATAGGGTTGCATATATGGCAAGATAGCAAGATTTTGATCCTATGGAGTGTGCACAGATAATTTGAGACAAAAGCGTTGATCCATACTTAAATATCCAAATCTTTCTTTTCGGGATTATATACTATTAATATATAGATGGATTCCTCTGTCTTTGAAGAGCTTGGAGTAACATATCTTGGGAAATATACGGCACTGAACAGCATGTTCTCATAGCAGTGACACGTTAATACTTGGTAGAGTGCACAATCACTCTGATCCAACGTAGAAATGCCCATCTATTGTTGAATAATCCTGTCGTTTTTTATGGGTGCTATGCAAGGGTTGAAAAAAATCGATTCTTCTGGTTCCTTACGCCTTGGAGTAAATTGTTGCAGTTTTCACGTATATAGAACAGTAAAGTGTCTGTTCCGTTGAGATTCCACCTTCAGGGTAGCACCCATCCATTGCACTGAAAGGGAAGGCTTATAAGTTTATCCCATAAGGAAAATCTAAAAGTTGGTTTGATAGTTGTTCGAAATGAAATAAAAAGTATTATTTCACCAACTGCATAAACATGCAATAATATGATAATCCTTGGACAACGATAAGCTTACTTAAAACATATATGTTTGGGAAGGGCTTAATTATCACTATTACTGCATCAAAACATTGTATTTTTTTTTTTGAATTTATTATTCATTAAAACATTTATTTCAATTGGGAAATATTTCTAAATGATACTCTAAAGAAAGTTATTCTTTTTTTATTTTGCCATCCTAACCTTGACCTTCCATATTGCCCTTCTTGTATAAGCAAAAGGTCAAGGTTAGATGGTCAGAATCCATAAAAAATAACTTGAAAATTACTTGTAAGTATCAGAAATATTGTGTTTTTTCAAAAATCATTATGAGAGAAGTGTTTAAATAGATAACTCTAATAGAAAATAATAAGATCATTTTGAATAGTACAAGTGGTAATTTATTATATGGAATTAAGTGTTGACCAACACCAGCGACTCTGTCTACAACTTATATGTTCATGATAGCAAGTCTTGCCCCTCCACTGAATTACGCATATCATGTTGTTGGGAGAAAAGACTTTCTAATATCTCGTGAAGGGAGCCATACGTGGTTCCCAGCAATCAAACAAAAACAGATTATTGTTCTCAACTTAGAGATGGAGTTCTCCTCTCAGAAATCATGCTCAAAATTTCTTGGGGATTTTCTAAAGATATTTTTTCTAACTTATTACCAACAAAAAAATCATATACATCAAGAGAGAGAGATTCACATATATTTATATCAATTGCTGTCAAAGATATAACTCCAGGATAGGGAATGTACAACTAGGCTTATTGCATATTGATGTAGTTGTGAGAAAAGACTTTCTATTTTCTCTTGAAGGGAGCCATACGTGGTTCCCAACATTCAAACAAAGAACCGACCATTTTGTGGATTCAGACTATGATTTCCACTTGTAGTGCAATGCTGAACTCTAATGCCAGAGTTGGGGGAAAAAATTGGTTGCAGCCAAATCTGAATTAATTATCATTGATTTCCAGTAAGGTTTTATGTTTATCAATAATAAAAGCATCATATATATCTATATAAAGGGCTCCATGGCATAAAGTATTATATTCCAAATTTGAAAAAAATCAGTTCCTCCAGGGTGGGATCTATCGACATTTTGCCTTTTCAGCTTTGCTAAAAGTCAGCCAATTGACATTTGCCTTGCTTTCCCCACAGAACACCTTTTCAGCCTCCCCATGAATCAAAAGAAACTGATTATCTTAGATAATGGGACTGAGATTCTCATGTCTTTTAGAGCAATATGCCCTTTTGTTCCCTGTATTGCCTGGAGAATTAGTCAAAGTAATTCCCAATCCTGAAGAGCCTAAAGAATCCATCTATAATATCTAATACATAACACCACATATCCAAAACTTCCAAAAGTCAATACAGCTTACATAACTCATTTTAACTAGCACCACCTTTGTTCTTTCAACTCATTAGAAATGTAAAATTATATTCACTCCACAACCAGTGAAATATGAAACAAGCAAAATTCTTAGAGTTACTTCCAATTACATTTAAAGCTATTTGTAATTCAATACTGGTTTATGTTTTATAAATTTGTATTGTGTATTGTAATTTATTCTTGTTTGCTATCCTTCAAATTTTTACCCACTGCAAAACCTCTCTTACCCGTTTTTATCGTTTTCTATTTATCTAGTTCCACTTTCACTTTCTCTTTCCTAACTCGATCCAATAACGATTTTGTTTGGTCTGAACATAAAAACAAATTTCTATAAACAATAAAAATGGAATAAAATAATTTCATAACTCTTTTCTCCCAATACAGCAAAAAAAAAAAACAAGCATCTTTTTTTACGCAATTTTACAGGAGCTAAATGCAGATTAAGAAACCTTGAATTTAACTTGAGTAAAAGCTTTGTTCCTTTAACTCTCTAGAAACATAAAATTACATTTACATCACCAATACTGAAAGAAGAAACAAATCAAAATTACATTACAGGACCACATACTGGATATATCTCATTATGTATCTGAAAATGTTTGGAAACCCGAAAAAATCACCCAAACTCTTCTGATCCAAGGCATTTTGGAAAAGGGGTGCTGAACTGATAAAGCATAGTACTTGTCAAGATTGCTAGGATTAGATTATCTATGAACTCTACCTAGGATCAGAATTTATCATCTCATTGAAAATCAAAACAAAAATAATATATATAAACTCATATATAGGAAACACATTGCATTTAACATACTATGAAGCCATTTTGAATATCTCAAGATCCCATCATGTGGCTTTGATGTAACTTGGCAAGCAATCAGAAGGTACATTACTGCACATGTGTGTCTGGATACTCTCCATTGGGGTTACTCAGTCAACAGTGAGATTGAGCTTGTGTGCTGTGTGACTGTTGCATTCATAATGATTGAGCCTGATATGTAACAAAATGTTTTAGAGCGCCCACTTAGGATCAAAATTAATCCAGTAATAATGGTTTGTGGGATTAATTTACAAAGCATTGCCTTACAGTAGTGGTTCTCAACCTTTTTTATTTCGTGCCCCATTCTGATGTCTCCAAAAATTTGATGCCCCTCTTACTATAAAACAAGAACCATAAGGTCAACAATACATATGCCATTTTTAGTTAAATATCAATCCTACATAATACAGCTGAGAAAAATTGATATTCAGTATTACTAGTCATGGTAGTAGTTGCAGAAGGTGGAGTAGGAGGAAGAAAAGGAATATGGGGATGGTTGATATCAAGGACCAACTGACAGACCGACCAAAAAGTGTTTTACAGATGTACATCTAGGTTCATCTAAAAATTATCATATATCATGTGAGAGATTCTTTGTTAGAAAATATTGATACATGAACTTTAAGACACTTTTTTATAATTTCTTTATTGCATGAAATTTTGTATCAACATTACAAAACTACCTATTCGCTTTTATACCTGACAATGTTAATAAGTTGATCATTTCTTACTATGGAATCTATTGTAAAAATAGTAAGTAATGATATTTTGTAATTATAAATCATAGAGTTGTATAATCAGGAATTAATCATTATCATCATCATCAATCTTTTAACATCTGTCATCAAACATAGATCTTCGTCAGAATTAGCCACAGCTCTCTATCATGGGCATCACAACACCAATACTTTCTGAACTTGTCTAGTTTGTCTCTCCATCTTGTATTCTGCTGGCTTCAATTGTGTATGTGATATCTTGGGATCCACATTGTGAGTTGTGATGTCTAGTGGTTGTCTGCCATTCTCACAATATGACCAGCCCATTGCCATTTGAGTTTTCTAAGGGATTCTATGATATGTCGGACTCTTATTTTCTCCTTGATATGATGTGCTGCCGTGTGATCTCTCGATGTGAGATTGAGTATGATTATCCCCTGTGCACATTGTATGCTTGTAAGTTTTCAGGTCAGACTCTTGGTTAGGTTCTATGCTTCAGCTCCATAGGTGACTATAGCGAGGATGCATTGGTTGTATGCCCTTGTTTTTAGGACTAAAGGGATCTTCTTGTTTTTGAAAGTTGAGCTGGCTCTGCTATAGTCTTGCCATACTAGAGTGATTCACCGTTTGATTTCTTCTCTTTTTGAAGATTCAAAAGAGATCTGTTGTCCTAGGTAGATGCAGTGGTCCCCTTCTGCATCTTTGATTTTGACCATTATGTCTTTACTTCCGATGTGATTGTCGCACATTGTAATATAAGGAATAAATCAGTCGAGTCTTAAGATGATTCTCTTTTGGGTAAAATGCTTTTCTCTCTTCACACCTTAATTTTAAATAGCCCCTCAATCAGTGGTGTATGGTGATTTGTATCTTTGGAGTGCTCTGTGCTAAGGATGCATAAAAATGTAAAAATATTTCAATGTCTGTAAAAGTAAACAAATCATGAAAGCCTTTTTGGTACAATTTTGGGAAGGTAGTTCTTATTGTGCATTGTAAAGCTCCGTGGCTCATTTGGTGTTGTAAACAGCGAACAAATAAAGAAAAAAACAAGAGAATTGATGGAAGAAAAACAAAATTCATATTGGACTCTATTATTTGCTGATAATGGTGTTGGACACTAAAATATTCATATGATTTTGTGGATTTGTAGCACAGAGCACACCCCAGATACAAAGCACGATACGCCACTGCCCCAATCTATTCAAATAGTCTGCTTGCAAGGCATTCACCCATTGTTCTGAATCACTATACAACAGCATGGTGTCTTTGATATTTACCAAGTTTAGCTGAGTTTAGCACAAAGCAGTAGTGGCACTTAATCTGACTGATTTTTTAGATTTTCTTTTGATTGTTTCTTTTAGATTTTGCAGGGTTCCTCGGATGTATTGCACCCCTAGAGCTCCAGCAAATCCCGCAGCAGCAGAGTCATGCCATAAGCCACCTCTGCTCACAGTAACATTTGGGAAATCCTGAGTTAAGTTTTAATAATCTGCAGAACTAGTTTGCAAACAATTACTCTACAGAAAGATATCTTAGAAATCTTACAAAATCTTCACTGAAATGAAGATGTATGCAGCAAGAACATTTTGATAAAAGATTTGCCAGATCTCTCCATCCTGGGTGTTGCAGAGCCAGTACTTCCTGAACTAGTCTAATTCATCACAACATCTTATTTTTTGCCGGATAAGATTTTACATATGATCTCTGGGGAACCATGTTGTGAGTCATGATATCCAGTGGTTTCATTGTGACCCTTCAACCTTGACCTTTCATGGTGCTCACCATGTGATCAGAGAAGGTCAAGGTTAAGGGACAAAATCAAGGAGGACCAACATGAAAATTTCTTTTAAGTACCATTATAAATATATTTGTCAGAAAGTGCTATTGGGAGAAATATTTAAATAAATAGTTCTAATGGAAAATAATCAGATCTTTTAATATAGTACAAGACATAATTTATTATATGAAATTAAGTGTTGACCAAAACCAGCGACTCTGTCTACAACTTATATGTTCATGATAGCAAGTCTTGCCCCTCCACTGAATTACGCATATCATGTTGTTGTGAGAAAAGACTTTCTAATATCTCGTGAAGGAAGCCATACGTGGTTCCCACCAATCTAATAAAGAACAGACCATTTATGATTTAAGCCATAGATTATCTTCTTGAAGAAATGCCTTGTGGGAGGAAATTGATCTTATTTTATTATCATCAATTTTCCGTAAGGTTCCAATTTTTTTCATTGACAAAATCGTTGTATATATATTTGTAAATAAATAAAAGGCTTTGTGGTCAAATGCTTTGTACGCAAAATTTGAGAAAAATGACTTATTCTACCTAAACTCTTTCCCAGAGTTTAAATCATCGATCAACTTATAAGCCTTCCCTTTCAGTGCAATGGATGGGTGCTACCCTGAAGATGGAATCTCAACGGAACAGACACTTTACTGTTCTATATACCTGAAAACTGCAACAATTTACTCCAAAGCATAAGGAACCAGAAGAATCAATTTTTTTCAACCCTAGCATAGCACTCATAAAAAAAACCAGGATTATTTAACAATAGATGGGCATTTCTACGTTGGATCAGAGTGATTGTGCACTCTACCAAGTATTAAAGTGTCACTGCTAAGAGAACATGCTGTTTAGTGCCGTATATTCCCCAAGATATGTTACTCCAAGCTCTTTGAAGGCAGAGGAATTCATTTACTTATTACTAGTATATAATCCGTAAAAGAACGATTTGGATATTGAAGTATGGATCAACACTTTTGTCTCAAATTATCTGTGCACACTCCCTAGGATCAATATCTTGCTATCTTGCCATATATGCAACCCCATAATGAACTGACTTTGTGTCCCATCTTGCTTTCATGGGGAAGTGAGAAAATATGGATCAAAAGGTAGTTTCTGCTAGCAATACATTCTTTGGTAACTTGACGCAGGTGCAATACTAAAACTAGGATGAGTCAGGGTTGACCTGACGCCCTTCAAAAACCAGTTTCAGGTACTGGAGCAATTCTTTAAACTTTCAGAAGATAGAACCCAACATTAAACCAACCTTGTTCCACATATTGCTCTCGTTGGATATCAAGTAAATACGGATCAGAGTGTTGTACCAGTGTGCTGATTGAAAAATGCTTCACACACAAAATATATACATATATAGATAAAAGAATTGAATTACACGCATACACACACATATTTACATATTACATTTCAAATCAGAAAACATTTGAGCCAACAGATTTGTTTCCTCATTTCATCACATCACTGTAAAACATTTAAACAGCATATTATCACTCTACAACCACAGCAAATCATTCTGAAGAAGTTGGAAGCAACCAATAAAATGCATAAAAGCCTGCCACATGATAAAAAAAAACATTTGTTTTTCGTTTCTATTTCTCTTTGCCTCCCAATTGTCAAATTATCATCATTCTGTCAGATTACCTCATTCCCCACGACAAATATACATACATACATCTAAATGTATAATATCTATATAGAAAGCTATCTTGATTGTGTCATATCATCTGGTGCCAAGTTGAACAAAGTGATTGTAAAACGATTAAGTAACTGCTAAGTAACTGACAAATGAAAAGAAAACATTCGATTGTCTATACTGGAGTCTCTGCATCATTTTCAAATGGAGACAGTATTTTTTCAATTTCTCCACTTCATTTCTCCATGTTGTATTCTGTCGGCCTCTGTTTGTGACCTCCGGGGATCTATGTTGTGAGTTATGAAGTCCATCGGTTGTCTCTCATTCTTGCAACATGGCCTGCCCATTGCCATTGAAGTTTTCTAATAGATTATATGATGTCTCTGACTCCGTTTTTTCTTCCTTATATACTATGCTGTCTTGTGATCTCTCCATGTGAGGATGAGCATGATTCTCTCATGTGTGTGTTGCATGCTTCTCAATTTGTTGGTCTGTCTCTTGGTTGGGTCCCATGTTTCAGCTCCATAAGTGACTACATTGGTTGTATACTCTTCTCTTTAGGATTATTAGGATCATCTTATTTTTAAAGGTTGAGCTTGCTCTGCGAAAGGCTTGCCACCCAAGGGCAATCATTCTCTTGATCTCTTCCTCTTTTGTGGGTTTCATGGAGATTCGTTGTCTTAGGTAGATGTAGTGGTCTACTTTCCCCAGTTTTGTATCTTTGAATTTGATAGTTATATCCTTGTTCTCAATATGAACGTTGCACATGATTTTGGAATTACTTCATCGTGAACATCAAAGTTTTTGAATCTACACAGTAGAAGGCTTATTTATAATGAGCTGACCATGAGGCAAGGATGACTAGTGTCTTGTGTTATTCTCCTGGCTTTTTGAGTGAGGTGCCACAGAAGTGATACACACACCCATTAAAAAGGTCTGTTATCTTTTGTGGAATTGACAACTGTCACTACAGACCGCTGAGAGTGAAACATAAGATCGTACGAACAACATCACTATTAGAAGCAATCTGCAGAATCAGAGCAGAGGAAAAGTGAGTGAACTCTTTGGCAAACCACCTTATTGACTCAGGCAGTTGCGATAAACAACTATTACCCCCATTGTTATCTTTGAGAGCAATTGATATAAATATATATGTATTTTTCTCTGTTGATGTATATGATTCTTTTGTTGGTAATGAGTTAAAAAAGTATCTATAGGGAATCTCCGAGAGATTTTGAGCATGATTTCTGAGAGGAGAACTCCATCTCTGAGTTGAGAATAATAATCTGTTTTTTGTTTGATTGTTGGGAACCACGTATGGCTCCCGTCAAGAGATATTAGAAAGTCTTTTCTCACAACAACATGATATGCATACTTTTAGGAAGGTGAACACTTGCTACCATGAACATATAAGTTGTAGACAGAGTTGCTGGTGTTGATTCAACACTTAATTCCATATAATAAATTACCAATAGTACTATTTAAAATGATCTTATTATTTTCTATTAGAGTTATCTATTTAAACACTTCTCTCATAATGATTTTCAAAAAAACATAATAATTATGATACTTACAAGTAATTTTCAAGTTATTCTTTATTGATTCTGACCATCTAACCTTGACCTTCTATGATCACATGGTGAGCACCATGAAAGGTCAACGTTAGGTTGTCAAAATAAAAAAAAAGATTGAAATTTCTTTAAGGTACCATTTGAATTGTATTTTCTAAAAAGTTATAATGAAAGAAATGTTTAAATGGACAGTTTCAAGGAAAGATGATAAAACAATTTGAAGCAGCAATATTTAATTGAGATTTCAGACATGTCGACACTAAACAATTGAAAGTCATGCGATAATCTAAAATGATTACAGGAGTCTGGAGAAGAGGATTTAACATAAAATCTGACCCGTGTTTTTGATAAAGCAACTCCAGTGCATATTAAGAATGATTTAAAGGCCATAGGGATGGAAGCGTTTGACATTGTGTCAATGGCTCTGATATATGAACTGGGATTTGGCATTGCGAAAAGAAGGGTTGCCAGCACAATGGCTTTGTAGACTCTTTCTGAGGTTCTTGCTCCGGTACAGCTGATCAAAGGTTTTGTTCGTATTATTCTGTTATCTCTCAACAGTATGTTATCTATTTGTTTGTTCAACTTAGCATCAGAGGATATTACACGATCCAGATAGCTTTCCATACAGACATTGTGTATGTATGTTTTTATGTATATATGAGTCTATGTACCTACATTTAGAGGTAAGGTTTATTAATCCTTAGATGTAAATGGTCCAGACATGTTTTGGGATTGCTCCTATCTTCAGTGGTGTGTGCTGTGTGAGTATGTGCTCAAAGGTATTATATATATCATGTATTATGTATTATATATATATATATATATATATATATATATATATATATAAATAAATAATAGATTGTGGATTCTCTAGGCGAACTAGCTCATGTTTCTGCCCTCTCTGGGCCTCATCAGGTGAATGATTGTCTATGTTTTTTCAGGTCTATTTATTGGGAATTTGGTGAGATTGTGGTAGTGGATGGTATGGGGATATTCATTTTGTCAAGGGGTTTGAACTCCATATAGGGGTCATTCCTGCAACGATGCTTAGTAGCATTATTGGGTTTTATTGCCCCTGTTGTTATCTTCTATCTTCTATCTGCTAGATAGCAACAGTCTGATCCGTATTTACTCATCACCTCAAAAAAGCAAGATATGAAACAAGGCCATGAAAGTGGGGGTCCCGTGGAGAAAAATTCATAAATTGCTCCAGTCGTGCAACTAGTGTTGTGAAAGTATCAGAGAAAGCCCAACCCTTGCCTTTTAGTGCAATGGGAAAGCACTACCCCAGGGTTTGCTGATCTCCAGAGACTTGGCAGATTTATTTTTTGAGGCCCAAGAATGAATCGTATGCCTCAGTACACCATCATCAGCTACAGTATTGCAGCGGTACAGATTTGACAAAGAATGTACTGGAAGCAGTTACTACACTCTGATCCTAAGCAATCAGTCAAGGGGGGACACTTTAATGCTAGTCCGAGAGCCCAAATACTCTGATCTTGTGCAGAAGTGCTCATCTATACTTGAATATTTGTCATCCTCTACAGGTACTATGCTACTGATAAATCCCATCTATAGTTAAATGATCCTGCCTTTCTTTATGGGCACTATGCTAGGAATAAATGAATGGATTCCCCTGGATCCTCAGGGGTCGGAGTGACTTGGAAATGTCACAGCCATATGTTGTACCAAGATTCCACCTTCAGGGTAGCACATATTCATTGCTCTGAAAAGGAAAAGTGATGATTTAATCCTGTAAGGAATATTAAAAAGTCTATTCTTTGTTTAATTGTTGTTTGAGAGAAAACACAAAGACTTCTCTCACCAACAACTCAGATATGCAATATGCAACATAATAATCCTGAGACAAAGACATTCTAACGTGAACATATATGTTGCAGGCAAGGCTTGATTCATGGTAAGAAATTTTCACAATCATTGCATCAAAACATTTTATTCCTCTTCCTTGAAATTATTCATTAGAAAATTCATTTCAATCAGGTTTTTCAAAAAATATTCTCAAATGATACTCCAAAGAAAGTTGATTTTGACATCCTAACGTTGACCTTTCATGGTGCTCACCATGTGATCATAGAAGGTCAAGGTTAGATGGTCAGAATCAATAAAAAATAACTTGAAAATTACTTTTAAGTATCAAAATTGATATGTTTTTTTGAAAATCCTTATGAGAGAAGTGTTCAAATAGATAACTCTAATAGAAAATAATAAGATCATTTTAAATAGTAAAAGTGGTAATTTATTATATGGAATTAAGTGTTGAATCAACACCAGCAACTCTGTCTACAACTTATATGTTCATTCTAACAAGTCTTGACCCCTATAAAAATTATGCATATCATGTTGTTGTGAGAAAAGACTTTCTAATATCTCTTGACGGGATTCATACGTGGTTCCCAGCAATCAAACAAAAAACAGATTATTATTCTCAACTCAGAGATGGAGTTCTCCTCTCAGAAATCATGCTCAAAATTTTTTTGAGATTCCCTATAGATACTTTTTCAACTTATTATCAACAAAAGAATCATATACATCGAGAGACAAAGATGTTTTTTTTAAAATCATTATGAGAGAAGTGTTCAAATAGATAGTTCAAATGAAAAATAATAAGATCATTTCAAATAGTACGAGTGGTAATTTATTATATGGAATTAAGTGTTGAATCATCACCAGCAACTCTGTCTACAACATATATGTTCACGATAGCAAATGTTGCTCCCTAAGAATATTGCATATCATGGCAATTACACCTTTCTCTGGCCTTTTCATCGGTAGTGTAGTATCTGCTCCACGGCATAGACCGAGGAGTCGGTACTGACACTTGCCGTCGAATGGGTCGGAGATCGTGGTGTATCAAAGACCGAGTGCGCCGGTGCAAACGTTCGCCAATGAGGTTACACTGAGGCTGCGTTTGCTAAGCGCATTGGGGAGCCTTTGGACTCGTCCTTAGGATCTCCCATTATTACTCGGCCCAGCTGCGGGGTCTTTCCCGGGGTAGCACTGCTCCATTGCACTTAAAGGGGTAGGTCCCCTGGTGGATGCTTTCGTAGCTGACGTTTTCTAGCCATTACGATGAGCTTTTTGAGGGAATAACCCATTTTCTTCAAATTTTGCATACGAAGCATTTGACCACAAAGCCTTTTATTTATTTACAAATATATATACAACGATTTTGTCAATGAACAAATGAAACCTTACGGAAAATTGATGATAATAAAATAAGATCAATTTCCTCCCACAAGGCATTTCTTCAAGAAGATTATCTTTGGCTTAAATTATAAATTGTCTGTTCTTTATTAGATTGTTGGGAACCCCGTATGGCTCCCTTCACGAGATGGGACACAAGGTCAGTTCATTATGGGCTTGCATATATGGCAAGATAGCAAAATAGCAAGATATTGATCCTAGGGAGTATGCACAGATAATTTAAGACAAAAGTGTTGATCCATACTTGAATATCCAAATCTTTCTTTTAGGGATTATATACTAGTAATAAATCAATGGATTCCTCTGCCTTTGAAGAGCTTGGAGTAACATATCTTGGGGAATATACGGCACTAAACAGCATGACAAAATCGTTGTATATATATTTGTAAATAAATAAAAGGCTTTGTGGTCAAATGCTTTGTATGCGAAATTCGAAGGAAATGGGTTATTCCACCAAGACTCTTTTCCAGTGAGCGAATTATTGATTTTTGCCTCCCAATGAATCAAGAGAGAATGCATTTTGTTGAAAAGTACATTATAAAGGATTTACATTTCCACTTTTATCTCATTTAAAGAAATTTAGATATGATGCATTTCATCAAGAAACACTTCAGATATTGAGATACGTAATAATATATTTACGTTGATTGACCTCTGTCAAGGATAATTATAGGGGTAGCTGGTGTTTGCTGCTACTTCTTGAGCTGGTAAAGCGGTTATGGGAAAATGATTTTCACAAAAAATTCACTTGCATGTTTCTTTAAAAAACATTGCCGATGCTAAAACTTTTTGTCAATATATCTGGAAAAATACGAAGCACTGGGAGTAGTTGGTTCAAGCTTTTACCGAGACATTAGTCCAAAGTGAATATGTAGGTCTAATTAGTCACTTAATTGAAACTTTTATGTGACAAAATTCTCTTTGCAGCATACTATCTTCAATGAATGAATGTATTTCTCTCATTCCTATAGCATATAGTGTTCTAAAGAGCATGTTCTCTTGGCAGTGACATTGTAATGCTTGGTAAAATACACTGATAATCTGATTCAAAGCAGGAGTTCCAATCTATAGTTAAATGATCCTTTCATTCTTTATGGGTGCTAGGAATAAATAAATGGATTGTTCTGGTTCTCAAAGCTTGGGGTAAATTGTTATTGTATCAGTCATATGTTTACCAAAGATTCTGCCTTCAGGGTAGCACCCATCCATTGCACTGAAAGGGAAAGGTGATAAGTTGATCCTGTAAGGAATATTAAAAAGTCTTGATCATTGTTCACACAAAGACTTTTCTCACCAACTACTTGGATATGCAATATGCAACATAATAATCCTGAGACAAGGACATTTTTACATGAACATATATGTTGCAGGCAGGGCTTGATTCATGGTTAGAAATTCTCACAATCACTCCATCAAAATATTTTATTCCTCTTCCTTGAAATTATTCATTAGAACATTCATATCAATCAGGTTTTTCAAAAATATATTTTTAAATGATACTCCAAAGAAAGATATTTTTTCATTTTAACATCCTAGCCTAATAAGTTCTATTAGTTTATTACCAAAAGCATTATTTACAAATATATGTTGCAGGTGTTTGTCACTACAGCCTGAGCTAATAAGGTGTTTATGGGGAAGTAGTGTGACCAAGAGTTCATTCACATGCACACTTTTCCTCTGCTTTTGCAGATTGCTTTTGATAGCAACGTTGCTTGTTAGAACTCATGTCTCCCTGTAAGCAGTCTCTAGTGACAGTTGTCAATTCAAGATAAGGGTTCTTCTTGAGGAGTACCTGTATCTCTTCTGTGGCACCCTACTTAAGGAGCATTTTTAAAAAAAAAACTATATTCTTCCTTGCCTCATGGTCTGCTCAGAGAAAATAAGCTCTAGGATTGTGGTGTTTGTGACAGAGTAATTCCAAAGCCTATTGAGAATGATGCTGAGGCAATACTGATGGAAATGGTCAAGGAGGCATGAATGATCCTGGTATATGATCCAGGATTCAATAGTATGAAAAATCTTGCAAGTTCATGTCGCTCCAGTATAGACAATCAAATGTTTCATTATCAAGTTACCGAGTATGTAGTTACTGACAAAATGGTGGTAATTTGACAATCAGAAGGTGAATATTCCTTATAAGATCACCTTTCAGTTCAATGGATCAGTGCTACCTTGGAGGTGGAATCTTAAGGGAAGAAGTCTTAATGCTCTTTATGCCTAACAACTGCAACAATTTTCTCCAAGCCTTAAGGAACCAGAGGAATACATCTCTTTATTCCCAGTAAAATAGCCATGAACAATGACAGGATTATTTAACAATAGATGGACACTTCTACATTGGATCAGAGTGACTGAGCAATCTGCCAGGTATTAAAGTGTCACTGCAAAGAGAACATGCTGTTTAGTGTTATGTATTCCCCTAAGAGATGTTACTCAAAGCCCTTAGAAGGCAGAGGAATCCATTTATCTATTACTAGTATATAATCCCTAAAAGAACAAGTAGTGTATTTAAGGTTGGATCAGAACTTTTGTCTTAGATTATCTGTGTGCTCTCCCTAGGATCAAAACGTTGCTATTTTGCCATGTACGCAACCCTACATTGAACTGACCTTGTGCCTCATCTTGCTTTCATGGGGAAGTGAGAAAAATATAGATCAAAGGGAAGTATCTACTTGCAATACATTCTTTGGTAGCTTTGCGCAGGTACAATACCAATACAATACATATATATATATATATATATATATATATATGTATATATACATTTATGATGCTTTTGTTATTAATTGACCAATAAAACATTACCGATAAATTTAGTACTGTATAGTTGCACTTTTTGGAGTGAATATTAGTTGAGTGACTGGAGCAATGTTTGAATATTTCTGTACAGGACCCCCCACTTTCCTGACCTCGTGTCATATCTTACTCTCATGGGGAAGCAAGTAAATACGGATCAGACTGTTGCTATCCAGCAGTCTGCCAAGGATTAGAGTGAAAACAAACAAACATAGATACACAATATATATATATATGTATGTATATATACGTATATACATACACTCATATATACATAAAAACATATATATATATCTAGTGTCTGTATGGAAAGCTATCTGGATTGTGTAACATCTTCTGATATCAATTTGGACAAACAAATAGAATATCGACTGATGAAAGATAAAACACTATTACCAACAAAACCTTTGATTGGCTATACTGGAGCAAGAACCTCAGAAAGAATCGACAAAACCATTGTGTCAGCAACTCTTTTCTGTAATGCCAAATCCAGGTTCATTTGTAAGTGCCATCTACACATCGTCTAGCATTTTCATAAGTAGCGCCTCAGTATCATTAGAATATTCATTTCGAAAAGGTTTTTTAAAAAATATCTTCAAATGATACTCTAAAGAAAGATGATTTTGACATCTTAACCTTGACCTTTCATATTGCCCACCTTGTATACGCAAAAGGTCATGGTTAGATGGTTAGAATCAATAAAAAATGAAAATTACTTGTAAGTATTATAATTATTATGTTTTTTTGAAAATCATTATGAGAGAAGTGTTAAAATAGATAGTTCTAATGGAAAATAATAAGATCATTTCAAATAGTACAAGTGGTAATTTATTATATGGAATTAAGTGTTGAATCAACACCAGCAACTCTGTCTACAACATATATGTTCATAGTAGCAAGTGTTGCTCCCTAAGCATTCTGCATATCATGTTGTTGTGAGAAAAGACTTTCTAATATCTCGTGAAGGGATCCATACGTGGTTCCCAGCAATCAAACAAAAAACATATTATTATTCTCAACTCAGAGTTTGAGTCCTCCTCTTAGAATGTCCAAGCTTCCATAGCATCCCTTTTTCGGACCATAGATTAGTAAGGGTCCGAATGAACTTAGGTACAGCTAAGCCCTTCAAGTCTGGTTACTGGAAATTCAACACATCCCTCGTGGACGTGGAGGATTTTCAGGACCAGCTAACATAACTAATTCAGCGGGAATTGACGGGGGCCATTCTGGGGGGCACCTAAAAAATAAAATAGGTCTTTTGCGGCCGATTATAGTAGGCGACTCAAGCTAGAGAGACTAGCGGCACAAAAGGCAGTAGAATCTCGGATAGTACGGGCCATGGAGGGTGGAGACTCTAGCCAGGTTCAACTAACTAAGGTAGAGCCAGCCTCCTTACATGCCAAGAAGGATCGAGCTCTAGTAGTTAGAGCTAGGTTAAAAAGAATGTCCCCCAAGGCAACGAATATGGCCGCGGAACTGTGAGCAGAAGAAATTCAGAGTGTGTCGAGCCGGCATATCTCCAGTGTCACGTCACCGGACGGACGACTTGTGACCACAAACGAAGGTATCTGCGAGGTGTTTCGTGCCAACTTCCAGGAGCTATTCACAAGGGAGGCTGGTCTGAGTTCTGCTCAGCTCGACACGTATTTAGCCGACTTCCCTCGCCTTGAGGCGACTGAAGCAGCTGGGTGCGAGGGGCTCCTAACAGAGGAGGAAATCCGGGAAGCGCTAAAGAGCGCGGAGAAGGAGAAGACTCCGGGAATCGATGGTTTGCCTTACGAGGTGTATTTGAGGCTGTCGTCCATATTTGTCCATTTGCTGGCAGCTATCTTTAACATCTGGTTGAAGCAGGGGAATATTCCCTGTCACTTTACCAGGGGGGTGGTTAAATTGCTATGCAAAGACAAAGATGGAGGGGACGGGGTAGATAACTTCAGGCCCATAACTCTGTTGAATAAAGATTTTGGCCAAGGTCCTATCAAACCGGCTGCAGCCCGTGCTGGATGGTCTGATTGGCCCCGAGCAGATTTGTTCTGTAAAAGGTCGGACTATCCAGGATGATCTGCACACGGTACGCACGATCATTGAGAAAGTCGACAATGGAGCCGCGCTGATCAAATTAGATCAGTCCAAAGCGTTCGATAGGGTTGGTCATGGTTTTCTCGAGTCCGTCTTGTCCGCAGCTGGCTTCGGTCAGATCTTTCGCTCCTGGATTCGTCTCTTGTATGCATCCCCCAGCTCGGTGGTGGAGGTGAATGGATTGAGGTCGAAAGCCTTTCGGTTGTCCAGATCAGTTCGTCAAGGTTGTCCACTTTCGCCGATGCTGTACATTCTGTCGCTGGAACCTTTCCTGAGCAAAGTAAAGGCGAATCCAGCCCTACGCGGAATTACTTTGCCTGGCGGTCACACGCCAGTCAAGTACACTGCCTACGTTGACGATGTGACTTAGCTTGTAACGAGCATTGCCCAGATCAGGCAAGTCGGCGTAGAAATCCAAAGGTATTAGATGGTGGCAGGGGCCAAAACCAACTGCCGCAAGTCGGAAGGCTTGTTGCTGGACTCGTGGAGAGGTTGCCTTCTCCCTGGTCCCTTTGTCTGGACGGACGGGCCGTGCAAGATACTCGGCGTCTGGTTTGGTCCCGACCTCCAGTTGGAGATAAATTGGTCAGGGGTACTGGACAAGGTAGAGAAAGCAGTTAATCTGTGGACTCGAAGGAAGCTCTCCTCCAAGGGTTGGGCCAAGGTGTGCGTTTTGCACATCTATCCCCTCATCCTTTACCGACTCTCGGTGCTCCCTCTTCCGTGTACCGACCAACAAAAGTTAGAGGCTGCCATGTTTAGACTCCTCTGGGGTTGCAAGCAGCCAATGGTATCTCGCAAGATTTGTCAGCTCCAACCGGCGGAAGGCGGCCTAGGAATGCCGAACATTCAAGCTCGGCAACATACCTTACCGTTGTCTTTTCTAGGTTGGATGTGTGCACAAGAAGAGCAGAACGGCGAATTCTGGAAGGAAGACGCCAAGAAGGCTTTCCCAGCCTTGAGAAACGTGCATTCCGACGACGGGGGTGAGGCCCACCGTTTGCCCCGGGCGGAAAGCTCTTTCTATAGAGAATGCCGGCACGCTCTGAGAATCTCCTCACTGGTAAAGGAAAGCCTCGCTGATACCCAGACGTTGTCAAAGAGGGCATTATATCGAGTAATAGTGAGGGGGTCTGTTCGAGACGAGATAATTGAGGGGCTCGGTTTGATGGAGGCGGAGAGTAGCTCGATCTGGCCTTGGACGCCTGGTCTGAGGTGCCTCAATAACAACGAGGCGTCCCTCACCTGGCTAGTCATTCGGAATGCTCTCTGGGTCGGTAAGCGGCTTTTTGCAGCGGATCTGGTGGAGTCTCCAGAGTGCGTGCGCGTGCTGCGGTGACATAGAGGAGTCTCTTGAGCACGCCTTCTTTCACTGCTGTGTGGTGCAGCAGCTGTGCAAGCTAGTTGAAGGCCACATTGTTCGCATCGTTAGGGCACGTTTTTTGCCCTTGATGCCAGCGCTGTCTGTAGCAATGTGTTCCCATCGTTAGAAAAAGACGCACATTTAGTGCTAGTGTGCTCACTTGGCGTGATGAGAATGGTGATTTGGACGACGCGTCAGAAGGGGTTCCACGAAGGAGAGCATTTCACTCCCGAACAACTGATCTCTTTCTTTAAGTATCAGCTTAAAGTCAAGATCAGGGTCGAGAGGGAAAGGCTCCCTTGGTCGGAATTCAACGGAAGGTGGGTGAGAGTGGCCCGACTCTGTAGAGTGAAAGATGCTAAACTGGAGTGGCATATTTGAATTTTACTGGTAAAGTAAAAGAATTTTGAGGTTCTGACACAAACACGACAACCCAGCCTAAGTTGGAGTAGATCAGTTTTTACTTTTCAGTAAGTCAACTGTTTCTTAGCTAGGGAGAGAATGAGCATCAACTCCCCCACTTTTTTTTAGTCCCCGCTTTTCGTTAATGTTAAAACTAAAAAAAACAAACGGGCCGATGATCATTCGCTCTCTAGCTAAGTTAAACCAGCTTAACAAAAGAAAATGTGACTTATTCTACCTTAATCTGGGCTGGGTTGACACATTTTTTCCGGTTCTCAAAATTCTTTTAACCAGTCACTTCTAAATGCCACTCAATTTTCGCATCTATTTCTCTACACAATCGCACACAATTCACCCACCTTTCGTTGAACTCCGACATTTCATCCTGGGAGCCCGAGGCCACAACGAGTGACCCTCTCTCTTCGTCAGACCGAGCTCCCCGATCAGATCGTCTCAGACGGACCCCTGACTATCTCCTGATATAATATCTTCCTCGACAACGGTCGGGTTTCGGGTAGGCCTTCCTTTACCCGTGAGAAGACTCTCAGTGCTTGTCGACATTCGCGGTAGAAGGAGCATTCGTTTCGGGGTACACGGCGGGCCTCCCCTCTATCCGAACGCACGCTTCTCAAGGCCGGGAAGGCCTTCTTGGCGTCTTCTTTCCAGAAATCGCCGTTTCCTTCATTTGGTGTACACATCCGCTCTAGGAATTTTAACCGTAACGTATGTCGACGAATCTTAACGTGTGGCATACCCAGACCGCCTTCAGATGGATGGAGCTGGCAGATCTCGCGACGTACCGTGGGTTGTCTGTGACCCCAGAGGAGTCTGAACAGAGCAGCCTCTAGCTTAGCTAGCTGGGTAGACGGGAGAGGAAGTGCCGATAGTCGATAAAGAATGAGGGGGTAAATATGCGAAGCGCACACCTCCGCCCTCCCCTTCAAAGAAAGATTCCTTCGACTCCACACCTTAACTGTTTCGTCGACCAAGAACGTACAGCATAGCCGAAAGTGGACAACCTTGACGGACAGATCTAGATAGATTCTGAGTTTCTTCTGCACGCAGTTCTGCGGCCATATTCGTCGCCTCGGGAGACATTCTTTTTAACTTAGATCTAACTACCAGAGCTTGATCCTTTTTGATAAGCAAAGAGGCCAGCTCTGCTTTAGCTATGACTGTTTCAGCCGCATCTCCGCTACGTACAGCCTGATCTAAGCGGCTTTCCAATGTCGTTCGTGCCGCTAATCTATTTAAATTGAGTCTTTTACTATAGTTGGCAGCAAACGACCTAATCTTATTTTTTAGATTGTCCCACCATTTATTTCCTACTACTGAACCAGTTAGTTCCTTTAGTATTATTAATGTTAACTGGTCTCGAAAGTCCCTCTCGTCCAGTAAAGATGAGTTGAGCTTCCAATATCCACTCATCTTAATCTCAGGTCTACCTAGATTTACTCGGACCCTCACTAGTCTATGATCCGAATAATGTACATCATGAAAACTTGGACACTCTAACAAGCCTACGTCGACTCTCTTAACTAATACCCGGTCGATGTAACTATAGCGTTGTATCGAGTTCGGGTTGCCTCTAGCAGTCCAAGTCCATACTATTTTAGAGGGGTGCTCGCTTCGGAACTTGTCGACTAGATCTAGCCTGTCGATCAGGTTTCGAAACGGAGTCACGTCTTGGTTAGTAGTGTTATTCCTATTCTCTTGTCTATCTAAATCGGGATCAAGGACGGCATTCCAATCCCCCGCTAGAATTACCCGTTTCGACGTCGTCACGAAGGGCTCGATCCGCCGAAAAAAATCGGCTCGCTCGGCCTGGTTATTGGGCCCATAAACCCTGATCAATCGAAACTCGTCACTTTTTATGGTAACGTCCAACACACACAATCTGCCTACCTGGTCGGCGAAAGCAAGGGAACACGTCGCATTCAAAGATCGGCTTACCAGCCAAGAAACACCCCTTGCACGACTATTAAAATATGCTGAGAAAAGGCGAAACTTTTTTTACTCAGTATGTTCTCATAGTCGGCCAAAGTAAAGTGTGTCTCTTGTACACAACATATATTCACACCCAAGTGCTGAAGATTACGAACGAGTTTAGTTCTTTTACTCTCGTTCCTCAGCCCTTGGCCATTCACACTTGCTTAAAAGAGTGCCATTTATCCGTCTACTGGCGTTGAGAACCTGAAACGAACATATTGGGGGTCAGAACACCGATGGCCCCCCCAATTGACTCGTGACCCATTTCGGTCTTAATATCTTCGTCATGGGACAAGCCACCGATGTGTCCAGGGAACGTTAGCTTAGCAGCGCTATAGAGGGAAGGGTGCATAAAAACCGGGGCCCTCCCAGCACAAAATTGTTCAAGTTTTTTTAACTTTTTATTCGTCCAATCGGTCAGTGGGGGGGACATGTTGAAGGTGTTGTTAGCTTCCTTCAGCATGCTCCATACCTGTCGCGAACCGAGACCCGTTCTGACTACAGTCAGAACTCTGCCAGCCTTTGGATAGTTGGCAGGGTCCTGCACATTCTTATTGTCTGCCAACTTGAAATTGTGGAGGACTTTTAGTTCTTTCTGTGTCTTGACTGGTAGGTCATTCTTTTCATAAATGTCCGGGTCAATGCGACATATGTTCCTCCCCCTTTTATATTTTGCTTTCGGTTCTTTTTTTTTTTTTCGGGGGTTTATCTAGTGAGCCGCTGCCTACTGACGGGCTCCTGTGTCGTTTAGGTGCTGGTGTTTGTGTTGGGGTAGATTGGGGAGGGGCAAAATCAGTTTCTTGTGTTTTTGTGGTAGGCAGCTTTGATGTCGGTGTTGTTGTTGTTGGTGTTGTTTTTGTGAGGGGGGGTGGGACACACAGAAGTGCTAGGTTGGGGAGAGGAAACCTTTTTGGGTGGTGTTGTTTTAGTCGGAGTTTCCTTTTTAGCGGGATGTGGAGAAGCTGAAGGGGTTCCCCCCTCTACTGGTCGATTTTTTCCTTTTTTTTTCTTTCAGTTGGGTCAGCAGTCTCTCAGCCATCTTGAATTTTTCTTTACCCAGACAAGCCCAACTGCTAACACCTTTAGCCCCGTCTGCATACGTCTGTGGGGTCTCTCCTTTTTTTCTTTCTGGACTGCTGGTGTCAACCGGATTGGAAGGTTTTGGGGACTGAAGTACCGCTGTTTGGTCCTTCCTTCCGTCTTTTCCCACTAACTGCCACTCTCCATTTGTCTTTTCCTCCTCAGTTGCCAACACTTTTTGTGGCGATGGAGTCAGACACTTGGGAGGGGGGGACGAAGATGCTCCCCTGTTGAGGACCTGATCTTTTTGGGCCCGATAGTGGGCTTGTCTGCTATAGACCTCTTTTCTACAGTAGAGGCAGATGGGGGGGAATCTTTATTTAGGTCTGCCGGAATCAAAGGTGCCTTTTTACCTTTGCAAGCAGCAGAGAGGTGACCAGTCTCTCCGCATAGCCAACACACTGGTCGTCTGCCAGTAACAATTGCATTTTCCGGCTCTCCGCGTCCAAGCAGTTGGGAATGGAGATGAAGGCTTTATGATCGACCATCAGGTCGAATCTCCATTCGCCTCGCATTCGGTCAGAGGACACCGAGACAATATCTTCGAACTGAAGGAGAAAAGCTCCTAAATGTTCCCCCAATACGAATGGGGGTACTTCAAATATTGTTACCCTGGTCCTTCTACGACCAAGGTATTCTACACGAAGGATATGATCTTTAGAGTGTAATTCTTTTTTTGTCAGGTCTTTACAATCCTCCTCCGTGGGCAACAATACGTCCCACAAGGCAAAACCTCGTCCTTTCACAACTTGTTGGAATTTTACTCCCAACCCGGTCAGTGATTTAATCACTAGGTCTTTTGTGGATTTGACAATCTTTTTGGTTTTTCTGTCAACCACAAAGACAGACACCGTTCTCTTTTCGATATTCCTCAGTTCGGGCATATCTGCAAGAAGACCATCTTCTTTTACAAGATGTTCGTACTTCTTACATTTATCCACGAACTCTGCAATATCGTACATAAATGAGGGCGGAGATTTCCACGGGTTAGGAGAGTCCCTACTTGACTTTTTTTCTGTTTGTGTGTGTTCCCCCTGTTCGGGGCATGTGTCTTGTTTTAGTCCATTTTTCCCCCCGTAACAAGGGGAGATTTTTCGTCTTTCTTGTCTTTGTTTTTTACGGGCGTACGAAATAAAGCCTTCATGGCCTTATTAACGTCCCCGGCCATTGTACAGGGCTAGGAAGGGGTAAATAAAGATAAAATAAAAGTTAAAAAGAAAAAAAAAACCCACCTCGAGAAAGCTTGGCAGTTTTCTAAATGTCCAGGTAAAATTCCACAAAAGATAACAGACCTTTTTAAGGATTGTGTGTATCACTTGTGTGGCACCTCACTCAAATAGCCAGGAGAATAACACAAGACAATAGTCATCCTTGCCTCATGGTCAGCTTATCATAAATAAGCCTTCTACTGTGTAGATTCAAAAACTTTGATCTTCATGATGAAGTAATTCCCAAATCATGTGCAACATTCACATTGAGAACAAGGACAAAACTGTCAAATTCAAAGATACAAAACTGGGGAAAGTAGACCACTACATCTACCTAAGACAACGAATCTCCATGACACCCACAAAAGAGGAACAGATCAAGTGAATAATCGCCCTTGGGTGGCGAGCCTTTTGCAGAGCAAGCTCAACCTTTAAAAATAAGATGATCCTAATAATCCTAAAGAGAAGAGTATACAACCAATGCAGTCACTTATGGAGCTGAAACATGGAACCCAACCAGGAGACAGACCCACAAATTGAGAAGCCTACAACGCACACATGAGAGAATCATGCTCAACCTCACATGGAGAGATCACAAGACAGCATAGTATATAAGGAAGAAAAAAGGGAGTCAGACACATCATATGATCTATTAGAAAACTTCAATGGCAATGGGCAGGCCATGTTGCAAGAATGAGAGACAACCGATGGACTTCATGACTCACAACATAGATCGCCGGAAGTCACAAACCGAGGCCGACAGAATACAACATGGAGAAATGAACTGGAGAAATTTAGAAAATACTGTCTCCATTTGAAAATGATGCAGAGACTCCATACAGACAATCAAATGTTTTCTTTTCATTTGTCAGTTACTTTGTTACTTCACTTTGTTCAACTTGGACCCAGAGGATATCACACAATCAATATAGCTTTCTATATAGATATTATACATATAGATGTATGTATGTATATTTGTCGTGGGGAATGAGGTAATCTGACAGAATGATGATAATTTGACAATTGGGAGGCAAAGAGAAATAGAAGAGAAAAACAAATGTTATTTCTAATCATGTGGCAGGCTTTTATGCGTTTTATTGGTTGCCACCAACTTCTTCAAAATGATTGGCTGTGGTTGTAGAGTGATAATATGCTGTTTACATGTTTTACTGTGATGTGATGAAATGAGGAAACAAATCTGTTTGGTTGAAAGTTTTCTGATTTGAAATGTAATATGTAAATATGTAAATATGTGTGTGTATGCGTGTAATTCAATTCTTTTATCTATATATGTATATATTTTGTGTGTGAAACATTTTTCAATCAGCACACTGGTACAACACTCTGATCCGTATTTACTTGATATCCAACGAGAGCAATATGTGGAACAAGGTTGGTTTAATGTTGGGTTCTATCTTCTGAAAGTTTAAAGAATTGCTCCAGTACCTGAAACTGGTTTTTAAAGGGCTTCAGGTCAAGCCTGACTCATCCTAGTTTTAGTATTGCACCTGCGTCAAGTTACCAAAGAATGTATTGCAAGCAGGAACTACCTTTTGATCCATATTTTCTCACTTCCCCATGAAAGCGAGATGGGACACAAGGTCAGTTCATTATGGGGTTGCATATATGGCAAGATAGCAAGATATTGAACCCTACGAAGTGTGCACAGATAATTTGAGACAAAAGTGTTGATCCATACTTAAATATCCAAATCGTTCTTTTACGGATTATATACTAGTAATAAGTAAATGAATTCCTCTGCCTTCAAAGAGCTTGGAGTAACATATCTTGGGGAATATACTGCACTAAACAGCATGTTCTCATAGCAGTGACACTTTAATACTTGGTAGAGTGCACAATCACTCTGATCCAACGTAGAAATGCCCATCTATTGTTAAATAATCCTAGTTTTTTTTATGAGTGCTATGCTAGGGTTGAAAAAAATTGATTCTTCTGGTTCCTTATGCTTTGGAGTAAATTGTTGCAGTTTTCAGGTATATAGAACAGTAAAGTGTCTGTTCCGTTGAGATTCCAACTTCAGGGTAGCACCCATCCATTGCACTGAAAGGGAAGGCTTATAAGTTGATCGATGATTTGAACTCTGGAAAAGAGTTTAGGTAGAATAAGTCATTTTTCACAAATTTTGCATACAGAGCATTTGACCACAAAGCCTTTTATTTATTTACAAATATATATACAACGATTTTGTCAATGAAAAAAATGAAACCTTACGGAAAATTGACGATAATAAAATAAGATCAATTTCCTCCCACAAGGCATTTCTTCAAGAAGATAATCTATGGCTTAAATCATAAATGGTCTGTTCTTTATTAGATTGGTGGGAACCACGTATGGCTCCCTTCACGAGATATTAGAAAGTCTTTTCTCACAACAACATGATATGCGTAATTCAGTGGAGGGGCAACACTTGCTATCATGAAGATATAAGTTGTAGACAGAGTCGCTGGTTTTGGTCAACACTTAATTTCATATAATAAATTTTTTCTTGTACTATATTAGAAGATCTGATTATTTTCCATTAGAACTATTTATTTTAATATTTCTCCCAATAGCATTTTCTGACAAATATATTTATAATGGTACTTAAAAGAAATTTTCATGCTGGTTCTCCTTGATTTTGTCCCTTAACCTTGACCTTCTCTGATCACATGGTGAGCACCATGAAAGGTCAAGGTTGAAGGGTCACAATGAAACCACTGGATATCATGATTCACAACATGGTTCCACAGAGATCATATGTAAAATCTTATCCGGCAAAAAATAAGATGTTGTGATGAATTAGACTAGTTCAGGAAGTACTGGCTCTGCAACACCTAGGATGGAGAGATCTGGCAAATCTTTTATCAAAATGTTCTTGCTGCATACATCTTCATTTCAGTGAAGATTTTGTAAGATTTCTAAGACATCTTTCTGTAGAGTAATTGTTTGCAAACTAGTTCTGTAGATTATTAAAACTTAACGCAGGATTTCCCAAATGTTACTGTGAGCAGAGGTGGCTTATGGCATCTGCAGACTCTGCTGCTGCGGGATTTGCTGGAGCTCTAGGGGTGCAATACATCCGAGGAACCCTGCAAAATCTAAAAGAAACAATCAAAAGAAAATCTAAAAAATCAGTCAGATTAAGTGCCACTACTGCTTTGTGCTAAACTCAGCTAAACTTGGTAAATATCAAAGACACCATACTGTTGAACTGTGATTCAGAACAATGGGTGAATGCCTTGCGAGCAGACTATTTGAATAGATTGGGGCAGTGGCGTATCGTGCTTTGTATCTAGGGTGTGTTCTGCACTACAGATGCACAAGATCATGAGAATATTTTAGTGTCCAACACCATTATCAGCGAATAATAGAGTCCAATGTGAATTTTGTTTTTCTTCCATTAATTCTCTTGTTTTTTTCTTTATTTGTTTGCTGTTTACAACACCAAATGAGCCACGGAGCTTTACAATGCACAATAAGGACTACCTTCCCAAAATTGTACAAAAAAGGCTTTTATGATTTGTTTACTTTTATAGACATTGAAATATTTTTACGTTTTTATGCATCCTTAGCACAGAGCACTCCAAAGATACAAATCACCATACACCACTGATTGAGGGGCAATTTAAAATTTAGGTGTGAAGAGAGAAAAGCATTTTACCCAAAAGAGAATCATGTTAAGACTCGACTGATTTATTCCTTATATTACAATGTGAAACAATCACATCGGAAGTAAAGACATAATGGTCAAAATCAAAGATGCAGAAGTGGAGAGAAGGGGACCACTGCATCTACCTAGGACAACAAATCTCTTTTGAATCTTCAAAAAGAGAAGAAATCAAACGGTGAATCACTCTAGTATGGTAAGACTATAGCAGAGCCAGCGCAACTTTCAAAAACAAGAAGATCCCGTTAGTCCTAAAAACAAGGGCATACAACCAATGCATCCTCACTATAGTCACCTATGGAGCTGAAGCATAGAACCTAACCAAGAGTCTAACCTGAAAACTTAGAAGCATACAATGTGCACAGGGGATAATCATACTCAACCTCACATGGAGAGATCACAAGGCAGCATATCATATCAAGGAGAAAATAAGAGTCCGATATATCATAGAATCCTTTAGAAAACTCAAATGGCAATGGGCTGGTCATATTGTGAGAATGGCAGACAACCACTAGACATCACAACTCACAATGTGGATCCCCAGATATCACATACACAATTGAGGCCAGCAGAATACAAGATGGAGAGACAAACTAGACAAGTTCAGAAAGTATTGGTGTTGTGATGCCCATGATAGAGAGCTGTGGCTAATTCTGATGAAGATCTATGTTTGATGACAGATGTTAAAAGATTGATGATGATGATAATGATTAATTCCTGATTATACAACACTATGATTTATAATTACAAAATATCATTACTTACTAATTTTACAATAGATTCCATAGTAAGAAATGATCAACTTATTAACATTGTCAGGTATAAAAGCGAATAGGTAGTTTTGTAATGTTGATATAAAATTTCATGCAATAAAGAAATTATAAAAAAGTATCTTAAAGTTCATGTATCAATATTTTCTAACAGAGAATCTATCACATGATATATGATAGTTTTTAGATGAACCCAGATGTACATCTGTAAAACACTTTTTGATTGGTCAGTCAGTTGGTCCTTGATATCAACCATCCCCATATTCCTTTCCTTCCTCCTACTCCTCCTTCTGCTACTACTACCATGACTACTGATACTGAATATCAATTTTCCTCAGCTGTATCATGTAGGATTGATATGAAACTAAAAATGGCATTTGTATTGTTGACCTTATGGTTCTTGTTTTATAGTAAGAAGGGCATCAAATTTTTGGAGACATCAGAATGGGGCACCAAATAAAAAAGGTTGAGAACCACTACTGTAAGGCAATGCTTTGTAAATTAATCCCACAAACCATTATTACTGGATTAATTTTGATCCTAAGTGGGCGCTCTAAAACATTTTGTTACGGATCAGGCTCAATCATTATGAATGCAAGAGTCACACAGCACACAAGCTCAATCTCACTGTTGACTGAGTAATCCCAATGGAGAGTATCCAGACACACATGTGCAGTAATGTACCTTCTGATTGCTTGCCAAGTTACATCAAAGCCACATGATGGGATCTTGAGATATTCAAAATGGCTTCATAATATGTTAAATGCAATGTGTTTCCTATATATGAGTTTATATATATTATTTTTGTTTTGATTTTCAATGAGATGAAAAATTCTGATCCTAGGTAGAGTTCATAGATAATCTAATCCTAGCAATCTTGACAAGTACTATGCTTTATCAGTTCAGCACCCCTTTTCCAAAATGCCTTGGATCAGAAGAGTTTGGGTGATTTTTTCGGGTTTCCAAACATTTTCAGATACATAATGAGATATATCCAGTATGTGGTCCTGTAATGTAATTTTGATTTGTTTCTTCTTTCAGTATTGGTGATGTAAATGTAATTTTATGTTTCTAGAGAGTTAAAGGAACAAAGCTTTTACTCAAGTTAAATTCAAGGTTCCTTAATCTGCATTTAGCTCCTGTAAAATTGCGTAAAAAAAGATGTTTGTTTTTTTTGCTGTATTGGGAGAAAAGAGTTTTGAGATTATTTAATTCCATTTTTATTGTTTATAGAAATTTGTTTTTATGTTCAGACCAAACAAAATCGTTATTGAATCGAGTTAGGAAAGAGAAAGTGAAAGTGGAACTAGATAAATAAAAAACGATAAAAACGGGTAAGAGAGGTTTTGCAGAGGGTAAAAATTTGAAGGATTGCAAACAAGAATAGATTACAATACACAATACAAATTTATAAAACATAAACCAGTATTGAATTAGAAATAGCTTTAAATGTAATTGGAAGTAACTCTAAGAATTTTGCTTGTTTCATATTTCACTGGTTGTGGAGTGAATATAATTTTACATTTCTAATGAGTTGAAAGAACAAAGGTGGTGCTAGTTAAAATGAGTTATGTAAGCTGTATTGACTTTTGGAAGTTTTGGATATATGGTGTTATGTATTAGATATTATAGATGGATTCTTTAGGCTCTTCAGGATTGGGAATTACTTTGACTACTTCTCCAGGCAATACAGGGAACAAAAGGGCATATTGCTCTAAAAGACATGAGAACCTCAGTCCCATTATCTAAGATAATCAGTTTCTTTTGATTCATGGGAAGGCTGAAAAGGTGTTCTGTGGGGAAAGCAAGGCAAATGTCAATTGGCTGACTTTTAGCAAAGCTGAAAATGCAAAATGTCGATAGATCCCACCCTGGAGGAACTGATTTTTTTCAAATTTGGAATACAATACTTTATGCCATGGAGCCCTTCATATAGATATATATGATGCTTTTATTATTGATAAACATAAAACCTTACTTGAAATCAATGATAATTAAGATTTGGCTGCAACCAATTTTTTCCCCCAACTCTGGCATAAGAGTTCAGCATTGCACTACAAGTGGAAATCATAGTCTGAATCCACAAAATGGTCTGTTCTTTGTTTGAATGTTGGGAACCACGTATGGCTCCCTTCAAGAGAAAATAGAAAGTCTTTTCTCACAACTATATCAATATGCAATAAGCCTAGTTGTACATTCCCTATCCTGGAGTTATATCTTTGACAGCAATTGATATAAACATATGTATTTTTCTCTCTTGATGTATGTGATTTTTTTGTTGGTAATAAGTTAGAAAAAATATCTTTAGAAAACCCCAAGAAATTTTGAGCATGATTTCTGAGAGGAGAACTCCATCTCTGAGTTGAGAACAATAATCTGTTTTTTGTTTGATTGCTGGGAACCACGTATGGCTCCCTTCACGAGATATTAGAAAGTCTTTTCTCACAACAACATGATATTATTTATTTCCTGAAAGGAAGAAAAAAAATTACAGGCTTCCCTCACAGGAAAATCGGACACGCGGTCCAATAGGGGAGTGGGGAAGGTTTTTGGTCATCACTATCTTAACTTTAAACTTAGCTAGTCTCATTTACTGACCCGTTCGTACAAACATTGTTCCTTTCACCATAACATCTCATTTATTCAGAAAAGAAAATCTTTCTTACTTCTATCACCAAAATCCCGCATGTTCTCTGTGTAATTTCTAACTAAAGGTTTTTATATACAATTTTACTGAGGGGAGGGCTGAGAATGTGAAAGTTGTACACTAAAAGGATTCTCAGATGAAAATGAACGTTAGTCTGTCTGGATGACCCCCCTCAAATTCTAATATGGCAGACAAAGCGAGTTAACCAGTCGAAAAAGTGGATGTGGGAGGAAAAAGTGGAAAAAAAAAAAAAAAAAAAAAAAAAAAAAAAAAGGGGGACTAAAAAAAAAAACAAAAACAGGCCGATGATCATTCGCTCTCTAGCTAAGTTAAACCAGCTTAACAAAAGAAAATGTGACTTATTCTACCTTAATCTGGGCTGGGTTGACACATTTTTTCCGGTTCTCAAAATTCTTTTAACCAGTCACTTCTAAATGCCACTCAATTTTCGCATCTATTTCTCTACACAATCGCGCACAATTCACCCACCTTTCGTTGAACTCCGACGAGGAGAGCCGCAACCTCTCGGCCTTGATTTTCACTTTAAGCTGATGTTTAAAAAAAAACAATCAGTTGGCCGGAGGAAAAGCGTTCGCCCCCGTGAAATTCCTTCTGTCTCGTCGTCCAAACCACGACTCTCATAATGCTAAGTAAGCACTTTAGAATATAAAATTCTATTTTTCCTAGCGACAGTATTACATTACTGCACACGGCGCTGGCATCCAAGGCAAAAAAGGGTGTGCGGAGGGCGCGAACCATGTAGTCTTCAATCAGTCCACACAACGGGCGTACGACACTGCAGTGAAAGAAGGCGTGCTCAAGAGACTCCTCCAAGTCACCGCAGCGAACGCATTCTGGTGAATCTACCAGTCCCGCTGCGAACAACCGCTTGCCGACCCAGAGCGCGTTCCGAATCACTAGCCAGGAGAGTGATGCCTCGTTGTTGTTGAGACATTTCATCCCGGGAGCCCAAGGCCACAACGAGCGACCCTCTCCCCTCGACAGACCCAGCTCCCCGATCAGATCGTCTCGGACGGTCCCCCCGACTATTTCCTGATATAATATCTTCCTCGACAACGGTCGGGTTTCAGGTAGGCCTTCCTTTACCCGTGAGAAGACCCTCAGAGCTTGTCGACATTCGCGGTAGAAGGAGCATTCGTTTCGGGGTACACGGCGGGCCTCTCCCCTATCCGAACGCACGCTTCTCAAGGCCGGGAAGGCCTTCTTGGCGTCTTCTTTCCAGAAATCGCCGTTTCCTTCATTTGGTGTACACATCCGCTCTAGGAATTTTAACCGTAACGTATGTCGCCGAATCTTAACGTTTGGCATTCCCAGACCGCCTTCAGATGGATGGAGCTGGCAGATCTCGCGACGTACCGTGGGTTGTCTGTGACCCCAGAGGAGTCTGAACAGAGCAGCCTCTAGCTTAGCTAGCTGGGTAGACGGGAGAGGAAGTACAGAGAGTCGGTAAAGAATGAGGGGGTAAATATGCGAAGCGGACACCTCCGCCCTCCCCTTCAAGGAAAGATTCCTTCGACTCCACAGCTCAACTGTTTCGTCGACCTTCTCCTGCACCTCCGACCAATTTTTCACCAGCTGAAGGCCAGGACCGAACCAGACGCCGAGTATCTGGCAAGGCCCGTCCGTCCAGCTAAAGGGACCCGGCAGAGGACAACCTCTCCACGCGCCCAGCCGTAAGCCTTCAGACTTACTGCAGTTGGTTTTGGCCCCTGCCACTGTCTCATACTTTCTGATTTCTTTGCTGACTTCCATAATCTCGGCATTGCTCGCTACAAGCAAAGTTATGTCGTCAACATAAGCGGTGTATCTGGCTGAGATGTTGGCACCAGGTAAGCTTATTCCGCTTAGGACCGGGTTCGCCTTCAAATTGCGTAGGAACGGTTCCAACGCAAGAACATAAAGCATCGGCGAAAGTGGACAACCTTGACGGACTGATCTAGATAGACTGAAAGGCTTCGACTTGACTCCATTCACTTCCACTATAGCACTGGGAGACGCATACAGGATGTGTATCCAGGAGCGAAAGTCCTGGCCGAAGCCAGCCGCAGACAAGATGGACTCCAGAAAACGATGGTCAACCCTATCGAAAGCCTTGGACTGATCTAATTTGATCAGCGCGGCTCCATTGTCGACTTTCTCGACGATCGTGCGCACCAGATGCAGATTATCTTGGATAGTCCTCCCCTTAACAGAACATGTCTGTTCGGGGCCAATCAGACTAGCCAGCACAGTCTGCAAACGGTTCGACAGGATCTTGGCCAAAATCTTTAACTCTGTGTTCAACATAGTTAAGGGCCTAAAATTGTCTACCCCGTCCCCTCCATCTTTGTCCTTGCGTAGCAATTTCACCACTCCCCTGCTAAAGCGTTGGGGAATGCTCCCCTGCTTTAACCAGTGGTTGAACATCACTGTTAGCAGATGGACAAAGATGGGCGACAGCCTCAAGTACAATTCGTATGGCAGACCGTCGATCCCCGGAGTCTTCTCTCTTCCGACGGTACTAAGCGCTACCTGGACCTCCACCTCTGTAATGAGCCCCTCGCACCTAGCCGTTTCAGTCGCATCGAGGCGAGGGAAATCGGCCAAATAGGCGTCGAACTGAGCCGAGCTCAGACCAGGCTCCCTAGTGAAAAGCTGCTGAAAGTAAGAGCGAAAAACCTCGCAGACACCTCCGTTTGTGGTCACGTGTCGTCCATCCGGTGATGTGACTCTAGCGATATGTCGACTCGAAGCATTCTGAGTTTCTTCTGCGCGCAGTTCTGCGGCCATATTCGTCGCCTCGGGAGACATTCTTTTTAACTTAGATCTAACTACCAGAGCTTGATCCTTTTTGATAAGCAAAGAGGCCAGCTCTGCTTTAGCTATGACTGTTTCAGCCGCATCTCCGCTACGTACAGCCTCATCTAAGCGGCTTTCCAATGTCGTTCGTGCCGCTAATCTATTTAAATTGAGTCTTTTACTATAGTCGGCAGCAAACGACCTAATCTTATCTTTTAGACTGCCCCACCATTTATTTCCTACTACTGAACCAGTTAGTTCCTTTAATATTAGTAATGTTAACTGGTCTCGAAAGTCCCTCTCGTCCAGTAAAGATGAGTTGAACTTCCAATATCCAGTCATTTTAATTTTAGGTCTACCTAGATTTACCTGGACCCTCACTAGTCTATGATCCGAATAATGTACATCATGAAAACTTGGACACTCTAACAAGCCTACGTCGACTCTCTTAACTAATACCCGGTCGATGTAACTATAGCGTTGCATCGAGTTCGGGTTGCCTCTAGCAGTCCAAGTCCATACTATTTTAGAGGGGTGCTCGTTTCGGAACTTGTCGACCAGGTCTAGCCTGTCGATCAGGTTTCGAAACGGAGTCACGTCTTGGTTAGTAGCGTTATTCCTATTCTCTTGTCTATCTAAATCGGGATCAAGGACGGCATTCCAATCTCCCGCTAGAATTACCCGTTTCGACGTCGTCACGAAGGGCTCGATCCGCCGAAAAAAAGTGGCTCGCTCGGCCTGGTTATTGGGCCCATAAACCCCAATCAATCGAAACTCGTCACTCTTTATGGTAACGTCCAACACACACAATCTGCCTGCCAGGTCGGCGTAAGCAAGGGAACACGTTGCATTCAAAGATCGGCTTACTAGCCAAGAAACACCTCTCGCACGACTATTAAAACATGCTGAGAAAAGACGAAACTTTTTACTCAGTACGTTCTCATAGTCGGCCAAAGTAAAGTGTGTCTCTTGCACACAACATATATTCACTCCCAAGTGCTGAAGATTACGAACGAGTTTAGTTCTTTTACTCTCGTTCCTCAGCCCTTGGCCATTTACACTTGCTAAAAAGAGAGCCATTTATCCGTCTACTGGCGTTGAGAACCTGAAACGAACATGTCGGGGGTCAGAACACCGATGGCCCGCCCCATTGACTCGTGACCCATTTCGGTCTTAATCTCTCCGTCATGGGACAAGCCACCGATGTGTCCCGGGAATGCTAGCTTAGCAGCCCTATAGAGGGAAGGGTGCATAAAAACCGGGGCCCTCCCAGCACAAAATTGTTCAAGTTTTTTTAATTTTTTATCCGTCCAATCGGCCAGTGGGGGGGACATGTTGAAGGTGTTGTTAGCTTCCTTCAGCATGCTCCATACCTGTCGCGAACCGAGACCCGTTCTGACTACAGTCAGAACTCTGCCAGCCTTTGGATAGTTGGTAGGGTCCTCCACATTCTTATTGTCTGCCAACTTGAAATTGTGGAGGACTTTTAGTTCTTTCTGTGTTTTGACTGGTAGGTCGTTTTTTTCATGAATGTCCGGGTCAACGCGACATATGTCTCTCCCCCTTTTATATTTTGCTTTCGGTTCTTTTTTTTTCGGGGGTTCTTCTAGTGAGCCGCTGCCTACTGACGGGCTCCTGTGTCGTTTCGGTGCAGGTGTTTGTGTTGGGGTAGATTGGGGAGGGGCAGAATCAGTTTCTTGTGCTGTTGTGGTAGGCAGCTTGGATGTCGGTGTTGTTATTTTTGGTGTTGTTTTTGTGCAGGGGATGGGACACACAGAAGTGCTAGGTTGGGGAGAGGAAACATTTTTGGGTGGTGTTGATTTGGTCGGAGTTTCTTTTTTTGCTGAAGGGGTTCCCCCCTCTGCTGGTCTATTTTTTTCTTTTTTCTTTTTTTTTTCTTTCAGTTGAGTTAGTAGTTTCTCGGCCATTTTGAATTTTTCTTTACCCGGACTAGCCCAACTGCCAACACGTTTAGCCCTGTCTGTGTATGTCTGTGGGGTCTCTCCTTTTTTTCTTTCTGGACTGTTGGTGTCAACCGGATTGGAAGGCTTTGGGGACTGAAGTACCGCTGTCTGGGCCTTCGTTCCGTCTTTTCCCACTAACTGCCACTCTCCGTTTGTCTTCTCCTCCTCAGTTGCCAACACTTTTTGTGGCGATGGAGTCGGACACTTGGGAGAGGGGGGGCGAAGATGCCCCCCTGTTGTCGACCTGATCTTTTTGGTCCCAGTTGTGGGCTGGTCTGCTATCGACCTCTTTTCTACAGAAGAGGCAGACGGGGGGGAATCATTATTTAGGTCTGCCTGAATCAAAGTTGCCTTTTTACCTTTGCAAGCAGCAGAGAGGTGACCAGTCTCTCCGCATAGCCAGCACACTGGTCGTCTGCCAGTAACAATTACTGGCATTTTCCGGCTCTCCACGTCTAAGCAGTTGGGAATGGAGGTGAAGGCTTTATATTCGACCATCAGGTCGAATCTCCATTCGCCACGCATTCGGTCAGAGGACACCGAGACAATGTCTCCGAACTGCAGAAAAAAGGCTCCTAAATGTTCCCCCAATACGAATGGGGGTACTTCAAATATTGTTACCCTGGTCCTTCTACGACCAAGGTATTCTACACGAAGGATATGGTCTTTGGTGTGTAATTCCTTTTTTGTCAGGTCTTTACAATCTTCCTCCGTGGGCAACAATACGTCCCAAAAGGCAAAACCTCGTCCTCTTACAACTTGTTGGACTTTCACACCTAGCCCGGTCAGTGATTTAATCACTAGGTCTTTTGTGGATTTGACAATCTTTTTGGTTTTTCTGTCAACCACAAAGACAGACACCGTTCTCTTTTCGATATTCCTCAGTTCGGGCATATCTACAAGAAGGCCATCTTCTTTTACAAGATGTTCGTACTTCTTACATTTATCCACGAACTCTGCAATATCGTACATAAATGAAGGCGGGGATTTCCACTGGTTAGGAGAGTCCCCACTTGACTTTTTTTCTGTTTGTGTGTGTTCCCCCTGTTCGGGGCATGTGTCTTGTTTTAGTCTATCCCCCGTAACAAGGGGAGATTTTTCGTTTTTCTTTTCTTCGTCTTTTTCGGGCGTACAAAATAAAGCCTTCATGGCCTTATTCACGTCCTCGGCCATTGTACAGGGCTCGAAAAAAGCTTGGCAGTGACTCAAATGTCCGGGTAAAATTCCGCCAGACTCGTTTTTTTTTTCTTCGACTTTTTCGGGCGTGCGAAATAAAGCCTTCATGGCCTTATTCACGTCCTCGGCCATTATACAGGGCTAAGATGGGATAAATAAAATTAAAAATAAAATTGTTTTTGGAGAAAAAAAAAAAAAAAAAAACCCACCTCGAAAAAAGCTTGGCAGTGACTCAAATGTCCGGGTAAAAATCCGCAAGACTCGTTTTTTTTTTTTTCCCTTATTTTTGGTCTTTCAAAATGGCACTATACGTCTTGCCTGAGCGTCAGTCAAAGGTTGGACTGGTCCAAAACAACCTGTGCCAGGTAAGTATATCATTTGTTTTGGTAGTGACTCGAATGTCCGGGTAAAAATCCGCGAGACTCGTTTTTTTTTTCCTTCTTATTTTTGGTCTTTCAAAATGGTACCGGAGAATGTCACCATACGTCTTGCCTGAGCGGCGGTCAAAAATTGGACTCCTCACAACAACATGATATGCATAATTTTTAGGAGGGGCAACACTTGCTACCATGAACATATAAGTTATAGACAGAGTTGCTGGTGTTGGACAACACTTAATTCCATATAATAAATTACCACTTGTACTATTCAAAATAAACTTATTATTTTCCATTAGAACTATCTATTTGAACACTTCTCTCATAAAGATTTTCAAAAAACATAATATTTCTGATACTTACAAGTAATTTTCAAGTTATTTTTTAATGATTCTGACCATCTAACCTTGACCTTTTGTGCATACAAGGTGGGCAATATGAAAGGTCAAGGTTAGGATGGCAAAATAAAAAAAGAATAACTTTCTTTAGAGTATCATTTAGAAATATTTCCCAATTGAAATAAATGTTTTAATGAATAATAAATTCAAAAAAAAAAATACAATGTTTTGATGCAGTAATAGTGATAATTAAGCCCTTCCCAAACATATATGTTTTAAGTAAGCTTATCGTTGTCCCGGGATTATCATATTATTGTATGTTTATGCAGTTGGTGAGATAATACTTTTTATTTCATTTCGAACAACTATCAAACCAACTTTTAGATTTTCCTTATGGGATCAACTTATAAGCCTTCCCTTTCAGTGCAATGGATGGGTGCTACCCTGAAGGTGGAATCTCAACGGAACAGACACTTTACTGTTCTATATACCTGAAAACTGCAACAATTTACTCCAAGGCGTAAGGAACCAGAAGAATCAATTTTTTTCAACCCTAGCATAGCACCCATAAAAAACAACAGGATTATTTAACGATAGATGGGCATTTTTACGTTGGATCAGAGTGATTGTGCACTCTACCAAGTATTAAACTGTCACTGCTAAGATAACATGCTGTTTAGTGCAGTATATTCCCCAAGATATGTTACTCCAAGCTCTTCAAAGGCAGAGGAATCCATCTATATATTAATAGTATATAATCCCTAAAAGAAAGATTTGGATATTTAAGTATGGATCAACACTTTTGTCTCAAATTATCTGTGCACACTCCCTAGGATCAATATCTAGCTATCTTGCCATATATGCAACCCCATAATGAACTGACCTTGTGTCCCATCTTGCTTTCATGGGGAAGTGAGAAAATATGGATCAAAAGGTAGTTTCTGCTTGCAATACATTCTTTGGTAACTTGACGCAGGTGCAATACTAAAACTAGGATGAGTCAGGCTTGACCTGACGCCCTTCAAAAACCAGTTTCAGGTACTGGAGCAATTCTTTAAACTTTCAGAAGATAGAACCCAACATTAAACCAACCTTGTTCCACATATTGCTCTTGTTGGAAATAAAGTAAATACGGATCAGAGTGTTGTACCAGTGTGCTGATTGAAAAATGTTTCACACACAAAATATATACATATATAGATAAAAGAATTGAATTACACGCATACACACACATATTTACATATTACATTTCAAATCAGAAAACTTTCAACCAAACAGATTTGTTTCCTCATTTCATCACATCACAGTAAAACATGTAAACAGCATATTATCACTCTACAACCACTGCAAGTCATTTTGAAGAAGTTGGTGGCAACCAATAAAACGCATAAAAGCCTGCCACATGATTAGAAAAAACATTTGTTTTTCTCTTCTATTTCTGTTTGCCTCCCAATTGTCAAATTATCATCATTCTGTCAGAATACCTCAATCCCCACGACAATTATACATACATACATCTATTTGTATAATATCTGTATAGAAAGTTATCTTGATTGTGTCGTATCCTCTGGTGCAAAGTTGAACAAAGTGATTGTAAAACGATTAAGTAACTGCTAAGTAACTGACAAATGAAAAGAAAACATTCGATTGTCTATACTGGAGTCTCTGCATCATTTTCAACTGGAGACAGTATTTTCTAAATTTCTCCAGTTCATTTCTCCATGTTGTATTCTGTCGGCCTCGGTTTGTGACCTCCGGCGATCTATGTTGTGAGTTATGAAGTCCATCGGTTGTCTCTCATTTTTGCAACATTGCCTGCCCATTGCCATTGAAGTTTTCTAGTAAATCATATGATGTCTCTGACTCCGTTTTTTCTTCCTCATATACTATGCTGTCTTGTGATCTCTCCATGTGAGGTTGAGCATGATTCTCTCATGTGTGCATTGCACGCTTCTCAATTTGTAGGTTTGTCTCCTGGTTGGGTTCCATGTTTCAGCTCCATAAGTGACTGCATTGGTTGTATACTCTTCTCTTTAGGATTATTAGGATTGTCTTATTTCTAAAGGTTAAGCTTGCTCTGCAAAAGGCTTGCCACCCAAGGGCGATTATTCACTTGATCTCTTCCTCTTTTGTGGTTTTCATAGAGATTCGTTGTCTTAGGTAGATGTAGTGGTCTACTTTCCCCAGTTTTGTACCTTTGAATTTGATAGTTATGTCCTTGTTCTCAATGTGAATGTTGCACATGATTTGGGAATTACTTCATCATGAACATGAAAGTTTTGGAATCTACACAGTAGAAGGCTTATTTATAATGAGCTGACCATGAGGCAAGGATGACTATTGTGTCATTCTCCTGGCTTTTTGAGTGAGGTGCCACAGAAGTGATACACACACCCCTTAAAAAGGTCCGTTATCTTTTGTGGAATTGACAACTGTCACTACAGACCGCTGAGAGTGAAACATAAGATCTTACGAACAACATCACTATTAGAAGCAATCTGCAGAATCAGAGCAGAGGAAAAGTGAGTGAACTCTTTGGCAAACCACCTTATTGAATCAGGCAGTTGCGATAAACAACTATTACCCCCATTGTTATCTTTGACAGACATTGATATAAACATATATGTATTTTTCTCTGTTGATGTATATGATTCTTTTGTTGGTAATGAGTTAAAAAAGTATCTATAGGGAATCTCCGAGTGATTTTGTGCATCATTTTTGAGAGGAGAACTCCATCTCTGGGTTGAGAATAATAATCTGTTTTTTGTTTGATTGTTGGGAACCACGTATGGCTCCCGTCAAGAGATATTAGAAAGTCTTTTCTCACAACAACATGATATGCATAATTTTAGGAAGTTCAACACTTGCTATCATGAACATATAAGTTGTAGACAGAGTTGCTGGTGTTGATTCAACACTTAATTCCATATAATAAATTACCAATAGTACTATTTGAAATGATCTTGTTATTTTCCATTAGAACTATCTATTTTAACACTTCTCTCATAAGGATTTTCAAAAAAACAAATTTTGATACTTAAAAGTAATTTTCAAGTTATTTTTATTGAATCTGACCATCTAACCTTGACCTTCTATGATCACATCGTGAGCACCATGAAAGGTCAACGTTAGGATGTCAAAATCAACTTTCTTTGGAGTATCACTTGAGAATATTTTTTGAAAAACCTCATTGAAATGAATTTTCTAATGAATAATTTCAAGGAAAAAGAATAAAATCTTTTGATGCAGTGATTGTGAAAATTTCTTACCATGAATCAAGCCCTGCCTGCAACATATATGTTCACGTTAGAATGTCTTTGTGTCAGGATTATTATGTTGCATATTGCATATCTGATTTGTTGGTGAGAGAAGTCTTTGTGTTTTCTCTCAAACAACAATTAAACAAAGAATAGACTTTTTAATATTCCTTACAGGATTAACTCATCACTTTTCCTTTTCAGAGCAATGAATGTGTGCTACCCTGAAGGTGGAATCTTGGTACAACATATGGCTGTGACATTTCCAAGTCACTCCAACCCCTAAGGATCCAGGGGAATCCATTCATTTATTCCTAGCATAGTGCCAATAAAGAACGGTAGTATCATTTAACTATAGATGGGATTTATCAGTAGCATAGTACCTGTAGAGGATGACAAATATTCAAGTATAGATGAGCACTTCTGCACAAGATCAGAGTATTTGGGCTCTCTGACTAGCATTAAAGTGTCCCTCCTTGACTGATTGCTTAGGATCAGAGTGTAGTAACTGCTTCCAGTACATTCTTTGTCAAGTCTGTACTGCTGCAATACTGTAGCTGATGATGGTCTACTGAGGCATACGATTCATTCTTGGGCCTCAAAAAATAAATCTGCCAAGTCTCTGGAGATCAGCAAGCCCTGGGGTAGTGCTTTCCCATTGCACTAAAAGGCAAGGGTTGGGCTTTCTCTGATACTTTCACAACACTAGTTGCACGACTGGAGTAATTTATGAATTTTTCTCCACGGGACCCCCACTTTCATGGCCTTGTTTCATATCTTGCTTTTTTGAGGTGACGAGTAAATACGGATCAGACTGTTGCTATCTAGCAGATAGAAGATACCAACAGGGGCAATAAAACCCAATAATGCAACTAAGCATCGTTGCAGGAATGACCCCTATATGGAGTTCAAACCCCTTGACAAAATGAATGTCCCCATACCATCCACTACCACACTCAACACAATCTCACCAAATTCCCAATAAATAGACCTGAAAAAACATAGACAATCATTCACCTGATGAGGCCCAGAGAGGGCAGAAACATGAGCTAGTTCGCGTAGAGAATCCACAATCTATTATTTATTTATATATATATATATATATATATAATACATGATATATATAATACCTTTGAGCACATACTCACACAGCACACACCACTGAAGATAGGAGCAATCCCAAAACATGTCTGGACCATTTACATCTAAGGATTAATAAACCTTACCTCTAAATGTAGGTACATAGACTCATATATACATAAAAACATACATACACAATGTCTGTATGGAAAGCTATCTGGATCGTGTAATATCCTCTGATGCTAAGTTGAACAAACAAATAGATAACATACTGTTGAGAGATAACAGATTAATACGAACAAAACCCTTTGATCAGCTGTACCGGAGCAAGAACCTCAGAAAGAGTCTACAAAGCCATTGTGCTGGCAACCTTTCTTTTCGCAATGCCAAATCCCAGTTCATATATCAGAGCCATCGACACATTGTCAAACACTTCCATCCATATGGCCTTTAAATCATTCTTAATATGCACAGGAATTGCTTTATCAAAAACACGGGTCAGATTTTATGTTAAATCCTCTTCTCCAGACTCCTGTAATCATTTTAGATTATCGCATAACTTTCAATTGTTTAGTGTCGACATGTCTGAAATCTCGATTGAATATTGCTGCTTCAAATTGTTTTATCATCTTTCCTTGAAACTGTCCATTTAAACATTTCTTTCATTATAACTTTTTAGAAAATACAATTCAAATGGTACGTTAAAGAAATTTCAATCTTTTTTTTCATTTTGACATCCTAACGTTGACCTTTCATGGTGCTCATCATGTGATCATAGAAGGTCAAGGTTAGATGGTCTGAATCAATAAAGAATAACTTGAAAATTACTTGTAAGTATCATAATTATTATGTTTTTTTGAAAATCCTTATGAGAGAAGTGTTCAAATAGATAGTTCTAATGGAAAATAATAAGTTCATTTTTAATAGTACTATTGGTAATTTAATATATGGAATCAAGTGTTGAATCAACACCAGCAACTCTGTCTACAACTTATATGTTCATGGTAGCAAGTGTCGCCCTTCCTAAAAATTATGCATATCATGTTGTTGTGAGAAAAGACTTTCTAATATCTCGTGAAGGGAGCCATAAGTGGTTCCCAGCAATCAAACAAAAAACAGATTATTATTCTCAACTCAGAGATGGAGTTCTCCTCTCAGAAATCATGCTCAAAATTTCTTGGGGATTTTCTAAAGATATTTTTTCTAACTTATTACCAACAAAAAAATCATATACATCAAGAGAGAGAGATTCACATATATTTATATCAATTGCTGTCAAAGATATATCTCCAGGATAAGGAATGTACAACTAGGCTTATTGCATATTGATATAGTTGTGAGAAAAGACTTTCTATTTTCTCTTGAAGGGAGCCATATGTGGTTCCCAGCATTCAAACAAAGAACTGACCATTTTGTGGATTCAGACTATGATTTCCACTTGTAGTGCAATGCTGAACTCTAATGCTAGAGTTGGGGGAAAAAAATTGGTTGCAGCCAAATCTTAATTATCATTGATTTCCAGTAAGGTTTTATGTTTATCAATAATAAAAGCATCATATATATCTATATAAAGGGCTCCATGGCATAAAGTATTATATTCCAAATTTGAAAAAAATCAGTTCCTCCAGGGTGGGATCTATCGACATTTTGCATTTTCAGCTTTGCTAAAAGTCAGCCAATTGACATTTGCCTTGCTTTCCCCACAGAACACTTTTTCAGCCTTCCCATGAATCAAAAGAAACTGACTATCTTAGATAATGGGACTAAGATTCTCATGTCTTTTAGAGCAATATACCCTTTTGTTCCCTGTATTGCCTGGAGAAGTAGTCAAAGTAATTCCCAATCCTGAAGAGCCTAAAGAATCCATCTATAATATCTAATACATAACACCATATATCCAAAACTTCCAAAAGTCAATACAGCTTACATAACTCATTTTAACTAGCACCACCTTTGTTCTTTCAACTCATTAGAAATGTAAAATTATATTCACTCCACAACGAGTGAAATATGAAACAAGCAAAATTCTTAGAGTTACTTCCAATTACATTTAAAGCTATTTGTAATTCAATACTGGTTTATGTTTTATAAATTTGTATTGTGTATTGTAATCTATTCTCGTTTGCTATCCTTCAAATTTTTACCCACTGCAAAACCTCTCTTACCCATTTTTATTGTTTTCCATTTATCTAGTTCCACTTTCACTTTCTCTTTCATAACTTGATTCAATAACAATTTAGTTTGGTCTGAACATAAAAAAAAATTTCTATAAACAATAAAAATGGAATAAAATAATTTAAAAACTCTTTTCTCCCAATACAGCAATAAAAACAAAAACAAGCATCTTTTTATACACATTTTTACAGGAGCTATACACAGATTAATAAACCTTGAATTTAACTTGAGTAAAAGCTTTGTTCCTTTAACTCTCTAGAAACATAAAATTACATTTACATCACCAATACTGAAAGAAGAAACAAATCAAAATTACATTACAGGACCACATACTGGATATATCTCATTATGTATCTGAAAATGTTTGGAAACCCGAAAAAAATCACCCAAACTCTTCTGATCCAAGGCATTTTGGAAAAGGGGTGCTGAACTGATAAAGCATAGTACTTGTCAACATTGCTAGGATTAGATTATCTATGAACTCTACCTAGGATCAGAATTTATCATCTCATTGGAAATCAAAACAAAGATAATATATATAAACTCATATATAGGATACACATTGCATTTAACATATTATGAAGCCATTTTGAATATCTCAAAGTCCCATCATGCGGCTTTGATGTGACTTGGCAAGCAATCAGAAGGTACCTTACTACACATGTGTGTCTGGATACTCAGTCAACAGTGAGATGCCATTGAGTGAGCTTGTGTGCAGTGTGACTGTTGCATTCATAATGATCGAGCCTGATATGTAACAAAAAGTTTTAGGGCACCCATTTAGGATCAAAATCAATCTAGTAATAATGGTTTGTGGGATTAATTTACAAAGCATTGCCTTACAGTAGTGGTTCTCAACCTTTTTTATTTGGTGCCCCATTCTGATGTCTCCCAAAATTTGATGCCCCTCTTACTATAAAACAAGAACCATAAGGTTAACAATACAAATGCCATTTTTAGTTTCATATCAATCCTACATGATACAGCTGAGAAAAATTGATTTTCAGTATTACTAGTCATGGTAGTAGTAGCAGAAGGTGGAGTAGGAGGAAGAAAAGGAATATGGGGATGGTTGATATCAAGGACCAACTGACTGACTGACTAAAAAGTGTTTTATAGATGTACATCTGGGTTCATCTGAAAATCATCATATATCATGTGAGAGATTCTTTGTTAGAAAATATCGATACATGAACTTAAAGATACTTTTTTATAATTTCTTCATTGCATGAAATTTTATATCAACATTACAAAACTACCTATTCGCTTTTATACCTGACAATGTTAATAAGTTGATCATTTCTTACTATGGAATCTATTGTAAAATTAGTAAGTAATGATATTTTGTAATTATAAATCATAGTGTTGTATAATCAGGAATTAATCATCATCATCATCAATCTTTTAACATCTGTCATCAAACATAGATCCTCGTCAGAATTAGCCACAACTCTCTATCATGGGCGTCACAGCACCAATACTTTCTGAACTTGTCTAGTTAGTCTCTCAATCTTGTATTCTGCTGGCCTCAATTGTGCATGTGATATCTGGGGATCCACATTGTGAGTTGTGATGTCTAGTGGTTGTCTGCCATTCTCACAATATGACCAGCCCATTGCCATTTGAGTTTTCTAAGGGATTCTATGATATGTCGGACTCTTATTTTCTCCTTGATATGATGTGCTGCCGTGTGATCTCTCTATGTGAGATTGAGTATGATTATCCCCTGTGCACATTGTATGCTTGTAAGTTTTCAGGTCAGACTCTTGGTTAGGTTCTATGCTTCAGCTCCATAGGTGACTATAGCGAGGATGCATTGGTTGTATGCCCTTGTTTTTAGGACTAACGGGATCTTCTTGTTTTTGAAAGTTGAGCTGGCTCTGCTATAGTCTTGCCATACTAGAGTGATTCACCGTTTGATTTCTTCTCTTTTTGAAGATTCAAAAGAGATTTGTTGTCCTAGGTAGATGCAGTGGTCCCCTTCTCTCCACTTCTGCATCTTTGATTTTGACCATTATGTCTTTATTTCCGATGTGATTGTTGCACATTGTAATATAAGGAATAAATCAGTCAAGTCTTAACATGATTCTCTTTTGGGTAAAATGCTTTTCTCTCTTCACACCTTAATTTTAAATTGCCCCTCAATCAGTGGTGTATGGTGATTTGTATCTTTGGAGTGCTCTGTGCTAAGGATGCATAAAAATGTAAAAATATTTCAATGTCAATAAAAGTAAACAAATCATAAAAGCCTTTTTTGTACAATTTTGGGAAGGTAGTCCTTATTGTGCATTGTAAAGCTCTGTGGCTCATTTGGTGTTGTAAACAGCGAACAAATAAAGAAAAAAACAAGAGAATTAATGGAAGAAAAACAAAATTTAGATTGGACTCTATTATTCACTGATAATGGTGTTGGACACTAAAATATTCTTATGATTTTGTGCATCTGTAGCACAGAGCACACCCCAGATACAAAGCACGATACGCCACTGCCCCCAAGTATTGAAATACTCTGCTTGCAAGGCATTCAACCATTGTTCTGAATCACTATACAACAGCATGGTGTCTTTGATATTTACCAAGTTTAGCTGAGTTTAGCACAAAGCAGTAGTGGCTCTTAATCTGACTGATTTTTTAGATTTTCTTTTGATTATTTCTTTTAGATTTTGCAGGGTTCCTCGGATGTATTGCACCCCTAGAGCTCCAGCAAATCCCGCAGCAGCAGAGTCATGCCATAAGCCACCTCTGTACACATTAACATTTGGGAAATCCTGAGTTAAGTTTTAATAATCTGCAGTACTAGTTTGCAAACAATTACTCTACAGAAAGATGTCTTAGAAATCTTACAAAATCTTCACTGAAATGAAGATGTATGCCACATGAACATTTTGATAAAAGATTTGCCAGATCTCTCCATCCTGGATGTTGCAGAGCCAGTACTTCCTGAACTAGTCTAATTCATCACAACATCTTATTTTTTGCCGGATAAGATTTTACATATGATCTCTGGGGAACCATGTTGTGAGTCATGATGTCCAGTGGTTTCATTGTGACACTTCAACCTTGACCTTTCATGGTGCTCACCATGTGATCATAGAAGGTCAAGGTTAAGGGACAAAATCAAGGAGAACCAACATGAAAATTTCTTTTAAGTACCATTATAAATATATTTGTCAAAAATTGCTATTGGGAGAAATATTTAGATAAATAGTTCTAATGGAAAATAATCAGATCTTCTAATATAGTACAAGAAATAATTTATTATATGAAATTAAGTGTTGACCAAAACCAGCGACTCTGTCTACAACTTATATGTTCATGATAGCAAGTCTTGCCCCTCCATTGCATATGTATATCATGTTGTTGTGAGAAAAGACTTTCTAATATCTCGTGAAGGGATCCATACGTGGTTCCCAGCAATCAAACAAAAAACAGATTATTGTTCTCAACTCAGTGATGGAGTTCTCCTCTTAGAATTTCTAAGTTTCCATAGCGTCCCTTTTTCGGACCAAAGATTAGTAAGGGTCCGAATGAACTTAGGTACAGCTAAGCCCTTCAAGTCTGGTTACTGGAAATTCAACACATCCCTCGTGGACGTGGAGGATTTTCAGGACCAGCTAACATTAGTAATTCAGCAGGAATCGACGGGGGCCATTCTGGGGGCACCTCAAAAATAAAATAGGTCTTTTGCTGCCGATTATAGTAGACGACTCAAGCTAGAGAGACTAGCGGCACAAAAGGCAGTAGAATCTCGGATAGAACGGGCCGTGGAGGGTGGAGACTCTAGCCAGGTTCAACTAACTAAGGTAGAGCTAGCCTCCTTACATGCCAAGAAGGATCGAGCTCTAGTAGTTAGAGCTAGGTTAAAAAGAATGTCCCCCGAGGCAACGAATATGGCCGCGGAACTGCGAGCAAAAGAAATTCAGAGTGTGTCGAGCCGGCATATCTCTAGTGTCACGTCACCGGACGGACGACTTGTGACCACAAACGAAGGTATCTGCGAGGTGTTTCGTGCCAACTTCCAGGAGCTATTCACAAGGGAGGCTGGTCTGAGTTAGAGTAGATTAGTTTTTACTTTTCAGTAAGTCAACTGTTTCTTAGCTAGGGAGAGAATGAGCATCAACTTCCCCACTTTTTTTTAGTCCCCGCTTTTCGTTTCTGATTACCCCGCTCCTCCCCCGTTAGATGACAGAAGGTAAAGTTCTCCAGAGGATTTTGAGGTTAATTTTCGCCTCAGCATTCATTTTTTTGACCAGTTAACTTGCTGTTCTGCCATTTTAGGTCCTTGTGGGTAGGTCACATACTAATTTCGTTTTCCCATTTTTTTTGTAAATATATATCAATCATTGGGGTTCCTTTTATTTTGTAAATATTTATCTAAATTTTATTCCCCCCCCCCCACAAAAATTTTAAATAAGGGTTTAGAAATGGTTCATCATAGAGTAAGTCTGGTATTTTGGTAAATGTAGTATGGAAGAGATTGGGAAAAATGTGTTGTTATGGTGAATAGGACAATATAGTGAGATACGGTCAGTGCATGGGAATAGCTGAGATAAAATTAGGAAAGATGTTGACCGACCAAAATTTCCCCACTCCCCCTTTTGACTTCATGTCGTATTTTTCTTTTTGAAAATAAATATAATACTGCATATCAATTTCCACTTTTATCTCATTTAAAGAAATTTGCATATGATGCATTTCATCAAGAAACACTTCAGATATTGAGATACGGAATAATATATTTACGTTGATTGACCTCTGTCAAGGATAACTATAGGGGTAGCATATGTTTGCTGCTACTTCCTGAGCAAGTAAAGCAGTTATGGGAAAGTGATTTTCACAAGAATTCACTCGCATGTTTCTTTAAAAAACATTGCCAATGCTAAAACTTTTTGTCAATATATCTGGAAAAATACAAAGCACAGGGAGGAGTGGGCTCAAGCTTTCACTGAGACATTAGTCCAAAGTGAATATGTAGGTCTGATTAGTCAATTAATAGAAACTTTTATATGACAAAATTCTCTTTGCAGCATACTGTCTTCAATGAATGAATCTATTTCTCTCATTCCTATAGCATATAGTGTTCTAAAGAGCATGTTCTCTCGGCAGTGACATTGTAATGCTTGGTAAAATACACAGATAATCTGATTCAAAGCTGGAGTTCCAATCTATAGTTAAATGATCCTATCATTCTTTATGGGTGCTAGGAATAAATTAATGGATTCTTCTGGTTCTCAGAGCTTGGGGTAACTTGTTATTGTTTCAGGCATATGTTTACCAAAGATTCTGCCTTCAGGGTAGCACCCATCCATTGCACTGAAAGGGAAGGGTGATAAGTTGATCCCGTAAGGAATTTTCAAAAGTCTTGATCATTGTTCACACAAAGACTTCTCTCACCAACGACTCAGATATGCAATATGCAACATAATAATCCTGAGACAAGGACATCCCAACGTGAACATATATGTTGCAGGCAGGGCTTGATTCATGGTAAGAAATTCTCACAATCCCTGCATCAAAACATTTTATTCCTCTTCACTGAAATTATTCATTAGAACATTCATTTCAATCAGGTTTTTGAAAAATACATTTTTAAATGCAACTCCAAAAAAACTTATTTATTCATTTTAACATCCTAGCCTAATAAGTTCTATTAGTTTATTACCAAAAGCATTATATACAAATATACTGGGAGATGTTGCAGGTGTTTGTCACTACAGCCTGAGCTAATAAGGTGTTTATGGGGAAGTGGTGTGACCAAGAGTTCATTCACATGCACACCTTTCCTCTGCTTTTGCAGATTGCTTTTGATAGCGATGTTGCTTGTTAGAAATCATGTCTCCCTGTTAGCAGTCACTAATGACAGTTGTCAATTCCAGATACGGGTTCTTCTTGAGGATTACCTGTATCTCTTTTGTAGCACCCTACTTAAGGAGGATTTTTAAAAAAACTAGAGTCTTCCTTGCCTCATGGTCAGCTCAGAGAAAAAAAGCTCTAGGATTGTTGTGTTTGTGACAGAGTAATTCCAATGCCTATTGAAAATGATGCAGAGGCAATACTGATGTAATGGTCAAGGAGGCATAAATGGTCTTGGTATATGATTTAGGATTCAATAGTATGAAAATCTTGCAAGTTCATGTCACTCCAGTTCAGACAATCAAATGTTTCATTATCAAGTTACCGAGTATGTAGTTACTGACAAAATGGTGGTAATTTGACAATCAGAAGGTGAATATTCCTTATGAGATCACCTTTTAGTTCAATGGATCACTGATACTCTGGAGGTGGAATCTTAAGGGGAGAAGTTTTAATGCTCTTTATGCCTAACAACTGCAACAATTTCTCCAAGCCTTGAGGAACCAGAGGAATACATCTCTTTATTCCCAGTAGAATAGCCACAAACAATGACAGGATTATTTAACAATAGATGGGCAATTCTACACTGGATCAGAGTGACTGAGCAATCTGCCTTGTATTGAAGTGTAACTGGAAAGAGAACATGCTGTTTTGTGTCATGTATTCCCCCAAGACATGTTACTCAAAGCCCTTAGAAGGCAGAAGAATCCATTTATTTATTATTAGTATATAATCCCTGAAAGAACAAGTGGTATATTTAAGGTTGGATCAGAATTTTTATCTCAGATTATCTTTGTGCTCTCCCTAGGATCAAAACGTTGCTATTTTGCCATGTACGCAACCCTACATTGAATCGACCTTGTGCCCCATCTTGCTTTCATGGTGAAGTGAGATAATATAGATCAAAGGGAAGTATCTACTTGCAATACATTCTTTGGTAGCTTTGCACAGGTACAATACCAATACAATATATATATATATATATATACATATATGATAGTTTTGTTATTAATTGACTAAGAAAACTTTACCGATAAATTTAGTACTGTATAGTTGCACTTTTTGGAGTAAATATTAGTTGAGTGACTGGAGCAATGTTTGAATATTTCTGTATAGGACCCCCCACTTTCCTGACCTCGTGTCATATCTTAATCTCGTGGGGAAGCAAGTAAATACGGATCAGACTGTTGCTATCCAGCAGTCTGCCAAGGATTAGAGTGAAAACAAACAAACATAGATACACAATATATATATATATGTATGTATATATACGTATATACATACACTCATATATACATAGAAGCATATATATATATCTAGTGTCTATATGGAAAGCTATCTGGATTGTGTAACATCTTCTGATGTCAATTTGGACAAACAAATAGAATATAGACTGATGAAAGATAAAACACTATTACCAACAAAACCTTTGATCGGCTATACTGGAGCAAGAACCTCAGAAAGAATCGACAAAACCATTGTGTCGGCAACTCTTTTCTGTAATGCCAAATCCAGGTTCATTTGTAAGTGCCATCTACACATCGTCTAGCATTTTCATAAGTAGCGCCTCAGTATCATTAGAATATTCATTTCGAAAAGGTTTTTTAAAAAATATTTTCAAATGATACTCTAAAGAAAGTTAATTTTGACATCTTAACCTTGACCTTTAATATTGCCCACCTTGTATATGCAAAAGGTCAAGGTTAGATGGTCAGAATCAATAAAAAATAACTTGAAAATTACTTTTAAGTATCAAAATTTATATGTTTTTTTGAAAATCCTTATGAGAGAAGTGTTTAAATAGATAACTCTAATAGAAAATAATAAGATCATTTTAAATAGTACTATTGGTAATTTATTATATGGAATTAAGTGTTGAATCAACACCAGCAACTCTGTCTACAACTTATATGTTCATAGTGGCAAGTGTTGCTCCCTAAGCATTCTGCATATCATGTTGTTGTGAGAAAAGACTTTCTAATATCTCGTGAAGGGATCCATACGTGGTTCCCAGCAATCAAACAAAAAACAGATTATTAATCTCAACTCAGAGTTTGAGTCCTCCTCTTAGAATGTCCAAGCTTCCATAGCATCCCATTTTCGGACCATAGATTAGTAAGGGTCCGAATGAACTTAGCTACAGCTAAGCCCTTCAAGTCTGGTTACTGGAAATTCAACACATCCCTCGTGGACGTCGAGGATTTTCAGGACCAGCTAACATTAGTGATTCAGCGGGAATTGACGGGGGCCATTCTGGGGGCACCTCAAAAATAAAATAGGTCTTTTGCTGCCGATTATAGTAGGCGACTCAAGCTAGAGAGACTAGCGGCACAAAATCTCGGATAGAACGGGCCGTGGAGGGTGGAGACTCTAGCCAGGTTCACAACTAACTAAGGTAGAGCTAGCTGCGAGCAAAAGAAATTCAGAGTGTGTCGAGCCAGCATATCTCTAGTGTCACGTCACCGGACGGACGACTTGTGACCACAAACGAAGGTATCTGCGAGGTGTTTCGTGCCAACTTCCAGGAGCTATTCACAAGGGAGGCTGGTCTGAGTTTGGCTCAGTTCGACACGTATTTAGCCGACTTCCCTCGCCTTGAGGCGACTGAAGCAGCTGGGTGCGAGGGGCTCATAACAGAAGAGGAAATCCGGGAAGCGCTAAAGAGCGCGGAGAAGGAGAAGACTCCAGGAATCGATGGTTTGCCTTACGAGGTGTATTTGAGGCTGTCGTCCATATTTGTCCATTTGCTGGCAGCTATCTTTAACCACTGGTTGAAGCAGGGGAATATTCCCCATCACTTTACCATGGGGCTGGTGAAATAGCTACGCAAAGACAAAGATGGAAGGGACGGGGTAGATAACTTCAGGCCCATAACTCTGTTGAATAAAGATTTTGGCCAAGGTCCTGTCAAACCGGCTGCAGCCCGTGCTGGATGGTCTGATTGACCCCGAGCTGACTTGTTCTGTAAAAGGTCGGACTATCCAGGATAATCTGCACACGGTACGCACGATCATTGAGAAAGTCTACAATGGAGCCACGCTGATCAAATTAGATCAGTCCAAAGCGTTCGATAGGGTTGGTCATGGTTTTCTCGAGTCCGTCTTGTCCGCAGCTGGCTTCGGTCAGATCATCCACTCCTGGATTCGTCTCTTGTATGCTTCCCCCAGCTCGCTGGTGGAGGTGAATGGAGTGAGGTTGAAACCCTTTCGGTTGTCCAGATCAGTTCGTCAAGGTTGTCCACTTTCGCCGATGCTGTACATTCTGTCGCTGGAACCTTTCCTGAGCAAAGTAAAGGCGAATCCAGCCCTTCGCGGAATTACTTTGCCTGGTGGTCACACGCCAGTCAAGTACACTGCCTGCGTTGACGATGTGACTTAGCTTGTAACGAGCATTGCCGAGATCAGGCAAGTCAGCGTAGAAATCCAAAGGTATTAGATGGTGGCAGGGGCCAAAACCAACTGCAGCAAGTCGGAAGGCTTGTTGCTGGATTCGTGGAGAGGTTGCCCTCTCCCTGGTCCCTTTGTCTGGACGGACGGGCCGTGCAAGGTGCCTCAATAACAAGGAGGCGTCCCTCACCTGGCTAGTCATTCGGAATGCTCTCTGGATCGGCAAACGGCTTTTTGCAGCGGGTCTGGTTGAGTCTCCAGAGTGCGTGGGCTGCAGTGACATGGAGGAGTCTCTCGAGCACGCCTTCTTTCACTGCTGTGTGGTGCAGCCGCTGTGCAAGCTAGTTGAAGGTTACATAGTTCGCATCGTCAGGGCATGTTTTTTGCCCTTGATGCCAGCGCTGTCTGTAGCAATGTGTTCCCATCGTTAGAAAAAGACGCACATTTAGTGCTAGTGTCCTTACTTGGCGTGATGAGAATGGTCATTTGGACGACGCGTCAGAAGGGGTTCCACGAAGGAGAGCATTTCACTCCCGAACAACTGATCGCTTTCTTTAAGTATCAGCTTAAAGTCAAGATCAGGGTCGAGAGGGAAAGGCTCCCTTGGTCGGAATTCAACGGAAGGTGGGTGAGAGTGGGCCGACTCTGTAGAGTGAAAGATGCTAAACTGGAGTGGCATATTTGAATTTTACTGGTAAAGTAAAAGAATTTTGAGGTTCTGACACAAACACGACAACCCAGCCCAAGTTGGAGTAGATTAGTTTTTACTTTTCAGTAAGTCAACTGTTTCTTAGCTTGGGAGAGAATGAGCATCAACTCCCCCGCTTGTTTTTAGTCCCCGCTTTTTGTTTCCGATTACCCCGCCCCTCCCCCGTTATATGACAGAAGGTAAAGTTCTCCAGAGGATTTTGAGGTTAATTTTCGCCTCAGCATTCATTTTTTTGACCAGTTAACTTGCTGATCTGCCATATTAGGTCCTTGTGGGTAGGTCACATACTAATTTCGTTTTCCCATTTTTTTTGTAAATATATATCAATCATTGGGGTTCCTCTTATTTTGTAAATATTTATCTAAATTTTATTACCCCCCCCCCACAAAAATTGTAAATAAGGGTTTAGAAATGGTTCATCATAGAGTAAGTCTGGTATTTTGGTAAATGTAGTATGGAAGAGATTGGGAAAAATGTGTTGTTATGGTGAATAGGACAATATAGTGAGATACGGTCAGTGCATGGGAATAGCTAAGATAAAATTAGGAAAGATGTTGACCAACCAAAATTTCCCCACACCCCCTTTTGACTTCATATCGTATTTTTCTTTTTGAAAATAAATACAATATTGCATATCAATGTTGTTGTGAGAAAAGACTTTCTATTATCTCTTGAAGGGAGCCATACGTGGTTCCCAACAATCTAATAAAGAACAGACCATTTATGATTTAAGCCAAAGATAATCTTCTTGAAGAAATGCCTTGTGGGAGGAAAATGATCTTATTTCATTATCATCAATTTTCTGTAAGGTTTCATTTGTTCATTGACGAAAATCGTTGTATATATATTTGTAAATAAATAAAAGGCTTTGTGGTCAAATGCTTTGTATGCAAAATTTGAAGAAAATGGGTTATTCCCTCAAAAAGCTCATCGTAATGGCTAGACAACATCAGCTACGAAAGCATCCACCAGGGGACCTGCCCCTTTAAGTGCAATAGAGCAGTGCTGCCCCGGGGAAAGACCCCGCAGCTGGGCCGAGTAATAATGGGAGAGCCTAAGGACGAGTCCAAAGGCTCCCCAATGCGCTTAGCAAACGCAGCCTCAGCATAACCTCATTGGCTAACGTTTGCACCGGCGCACTCGGTCTTTGATACACCACAATCTCCGACCCATTCAACGGGCAAGTGTCAGTACTGATTCCTTGGTCTATGCCTTGGAGCAGATACTACACTACCGAAGAAAAGGCCAGAGAAAGGTGAGATTGTATGATATGCAATATGCTTGGGGGGGGGGACACTTGCTATCATGAACATATATGTTGTAGACAGAGTTGCTGGTGATGATTCAACACTTAATTCCATATAATAAATTACCACTTGTACTATTTGAAATGATCTTATTATTTTTCATTTGAACTATCTATTTGAACACTTCTCTCATAATGATTTTAAAAAAAACATCTTTGTCTCTCAATGTATATGATTCTTTTGTTGATAATAGGTTCAAAAAATATCTATAGGGAATCTCAAAAAAATTTTGAGCATGATTTCTGAAAGGAGAACACCAACTCTGAGTTGGGAATAATAATCTGTTTTTTGTTTGATTGCTGGGAACCACGTATGGATCCCTTCACGAGATATTAGAAAGTCTTTTCTCACAACAACATGATATGCATAATTTTTAGGAAGGTCAACACTTGCTACCATGAACATATAAGTTGTAGACAGAGTTGCTGGTGTTGATTCAACACTTAATTCCATATAATAAATTACCAATAGTACTATTTGAAATGATCTTGTTATTTTCCATTAGAACTATCTATTTGAACACTTCTCTCATAAGGATTTTCAAAAAAACATTAATTTTGATACTTAAAAGTAATTTTCAAGTTATTTTTTATTGATTCTGACCATTTAACCTTGACCTTCTATGATCACATGGTGAGCACCATGAAAGGTCAACGTTAGGATGTCAAAATCAACTTTCTTTGGAGTATCACTTGAGAATATTTTTTGAAAAACCTCATTGAAATGAATTTTCTAATGAATAATTTCAAAGAAGATGAATAAAATCTTTTGATGCAGTGATTGTAAAAATTTCTTACCATGAATCAAGCCATGCCTGCAACATATATGTTCACGTTAGAATGTCTTTGTCTCAGGATTATTATGTTGCATATTGCATATCTGAGTTGTTGGTGAGAGAAGTCTTTGTGTTTTCTCTGAAACAACAATTAAACAAAGAATAGACTTTTTAACATTCCTTACAGGATTAACTCATCACTTTTCCTTTTCAGAGCAATGAATATGTGCTACCCTGAAGGCGGAATCTTGGTACAACATATGGCTGTGACATTTCCAAGTCACTCCAACTCCTAAGGATCCAGGGGAATCCATTCATTTATTCCTAGCATAGTGCCAATAAAGAACGGCAGGATCATTTAACTATAGATTGGATTTATCAGTAGCATAGTATCTGTAAAGAATGACAAATATTAAAGTATGGATGAGCACTTCTGAACAAGATCAGAGTATTTGGGCTCTCTGACTAGCATTAAAGTGTCCTTCCTTGACTGATTGCTTAGGATCAGAGTGTAGTAACTGCTTCCAGTACATTCTTTGTCAAATCTGTACCGCTGCAATACTGTAGCTGATGATGGTCTACTGAGGCATACGATTCATTCTGGGGCCTCAAAAAATAAATCTGCCAAGTCTCTGGAGATCAGCAAGCCCTTTGGGTAGCACTTTACTATTGCACTAAAAGGCAAGGGTTGGGCTTTCTCTGATACTTTCACAACACTAGTTGCACGACTGGAGCAATTTATGAATTTTTCTCCACGGGACCCCCACTTTCATGGCCTTGTTTCATATCTTGCTCTTGTGAGGTGACGAGTGAATACGGATCAGACTGTTGCTATCTAGCAGATAGAAGATAACAACAGGGGCAATAAAACCCAATAATGCTACTAAGCATCGTTGCAGGAATGACCCCTATATGGAGTTCAAACCCCTTGACAAAATGAATATCCCCATACCATCCACTACCACACTCAACACAATCTCACCAAATTCCCAATAAATAGACCTGAAAAAACAGACAATCATTCACCTGATGAGGCCCAGAGAGGGCAGAAACATGAGCTAGTTTGCATAGAGAATCCACAATCTATTATTTATTTATATATATATATATATATATATTTATGTATATATATATATTTATATATATATATAAATGTTTATATATATATAATACATAATATATATAATACCTTTGAACACATACTCACACAGCACACACCACTGAAGATAGGAGCAATCCCAAAACATGTCTGGACCATTTACATCTAAGGATTAATAAACCTTACCTCTAAATGTAGGTACATAGACTCATATATACATAAAAACATACATACACAATGTCTGTATGGAAAGCTATCTGGATCGTGTAATATCCTCTGATGCTAAGTTGAACAAACAAATAGATAACATACTGTTGAGAGATAACAGATTAATACGAACAAAACCCTTTGATCAGCTGTACCGGAGCAAGAACCTCAGAAAGAGTCTACAAAGCCATTGTGCTGGCAACCCTTCTTTTCGCAATGCCAAATCCCAGTTCATATATCAGAGCCATCGACACATTGTCAAACACTTCCATCCATATGGCCTTTAAATCATTCTTAATATGCACTGGAGTTGCTTTATCAAAAACACGGGTCAGATTTTATGTTAAATCCTCTTCTCCAGACTCCTGTAATCATTTTAGATTATCGCATGACTTTCAATTGTTTAGTGTCGATATGTCTGAAATCTCGATTGAATATTGCTGCTTCAAATTGTTTTATCATCTTTCCTTGAAACGGTCCATTTAAACATTTCTTTCATGATAACTTTTCAGAAAATACAATTCAAATGGTACCTTAAAGAAATTTCAATCTTTTTTTTCATTTATCATCCTAACGTTGACCTTTCATGGCGCAAAATTTGAGAAAATGAGTTATTCTACCTAAACTCTTTCCCAGAGTTCAAATCATCGATCAACTTATAAGCCTTCCCTGTCAGTGCAATGGATGGGTGCTACCCTGAAGGTGGAATCTCAACGGAACAGACACTTTACTGGCAGAGGAATTCATTTATTTATTACTAGTATATAATCCCTAAAAGAAAGATTTGGATATTTAAGTATGGATCAACACTTTTGTCTTAAATTATCTGTGCACACTCCCTAGGATTAATATCTTGCTATCTTGCCATATATGCAAGCCCATAATGAACTGACCCTGTGACCCATCTCGCTTTCATTGAGAAGTGAGAAAATATGAATCAAAGGGTAGTTTCTGCTTGCAATACATTCTTTGGTAACTTGACGCAGGTGCAATACTAAAACTAAGATGAGTCAGGCTTGACCTGACGCCCTTCAAAAACCAGTTTCAGGTACTGGAGCAATTCTTTAAACTTTCAGAAGATAGAACCCAACATTAAACCAACCTTGTTCCACATATTGCTCTCGTTGGAAATCAAGTAAAAACGGATCAGAGTGTTGTACCAGTGTGCTGATTGGAAAATGTTTCACACACAAAATATATACATATATAGATAAAAAAATTGAATTGCACCCATACACACACATATTTACATAATACATTTCAAATCAGAAAACATTCGAGCCAATAGGTTTGTTTCCGCATTTCATCACATCACTGTAAAACATGTAAACAGCATATTATCACTCTACAACCACAGCAAGTCATTTTGAAGAAGTTGGTGGCAACCAATAAAACGCATAAAAGCCTGCCACATGATAAAAAAAAACATTTGTTTTTCTCTTCTATTTTGTCTTTGCCTCCCAATTGTCAAATTATCATCATTCTGTCAGATTACCTCATTCCCCACGACAAATATACATACATACATCTATATGTATAATATCTATATAGAAAGCTATATTGATTGTGTCATATCCTCAGTGCCAAGTTGAACAAAGTGAAGTAAAAAAGTAACTGACAAATGAAAAGAAAACATTTGATTGTCTATACTGGAGTCTTTGCATCATTTTCAAATGGAGACAGTATTTTCTAAATTTCTCCAGTTCATTTCTCCATGTTGTATTCTGTCGGCCTCTGTTTGTGACCTCCGGGGATCTATGTTGTGAGTCATGAAGTCCATCGGTTGTCTCTCATTCTTGCAACATGGCCTGCCCATTGCCATTTAAGTATTCTAATATATCATATGATGTCTCTGATTCCTTTTTTTCTTCCTTATATACTATGCTGTCTTGTGATCTCTCCATGTGAGGTTGAGCATGATTCTCTCATGTGTGCGTTGCACGCTTCTCAATTTGTAGGTTTGTCTCCTGGTTGGGTTCCATGTTTCAGCTCCATAAGTGACTGCATTGGTTGTATACTCTTCTCTTTAGGATTATTAGGATCGTCTTATTTTAAAGGTTAAGCTTGCACTGCGAAAAGTTTGCCACCCAAGGGCGATTATTCACTTGATCTCTTCCTCTTTAGTGGATTTCATGGAGATTCGTTGTCTTAGGTAGATGTAGTGGTCTACTTTCCCCAGTTTTGTATCTTTGAATTTGATAGTTATGTCCTTGTTCTCAATGTGAATGTTGCACATGATTTGGGAATTACTTCATCATGAACATGAAAGTTTTTGAATCTACACAGTAGAAGGCTTATTTATAATGAGCTGACCATGAGGCAAGGACGACTATTGTCTTGTGTTATTCTCCTGGCTTTTTGAGTGAGGTGCCACACAAGTGATACACACAATCCTTAAAAAGGTCTGTTATCTTTTGTGGAATTGACAACTGTCACTACAGACCGCTGAGAGTGAAACATAAGATCATACGAACAACATCACTATTAGAAGCAATCTGCAGAATCAGAGCAGAGGAAAAGTGAGTGAACTCTTTGGCAAACCACCTTATTGACTCAGGCAGTTACAATAAACAACTATTACCCCCATTGTTATCTTTGACAGCAATTGATATAAATATATATGTATTTTTCTCTGTTGATGTATATGATTCTTTTGTTGGTAATGAGTTAAAAAAGTATCTATAGGGTGTCTCCGAGAAATTTTGAGCATGATTTCTGAGAGGAGAACTCCATCTCTAAGTTGAGAATAATAATCTGTTTTTTGTTTGATTGTTGGGAACCACATATGGCTCCCTTCACGAGATATTAGAAAGTCTTTTCTCACAACAACATGATATGCGTAATTCAGTGGAGGGGCAAGACTTGCTATCATGAACATATAAGTTGTAGACAGAGTCGCTGGTGTTGGTCAACACTTAATTCCATATAATAAATTACCACTTGTACTATTTAAAATGATCTTATTATTTTCCATTAGAACTATCTATTTAAACACTTCTCTCATAATGATTTTTGAAAAAACACAATATTTCTGATACTTACAAGTAATTTTCAAGTTATTTTTTATGGATTCTGACCATCTAACCTTGACCTTTTGCTTATACAAGGGGGGCAATATGAAAGGTCAACGTTAGGATGTCAAAATAGAAAAAGAATAACTTTCTTTAGAGTATCATTTAGAAATATTTCCCAATTGAAATAAATGTTTTGATGAACAATAAATTCGAAAAGAGAAACAGAATGTTTTGATGCAGTAATAGTGATAATTAAGCCCTTCATAAACATACATGTTTTTAAGTAAGCTTGTCGTTGTCTCGGGATTATCATATTGTATGTTTATGCAGTTGGTGAGATAATACTTTTTATTTCATCTTGAACAACTATGAAACCTTATGGCATGATCTGCTGCTGCGGGATTTGCTGGAGCTCTAGGGGTGCAATACATCCGGGGAACCCTGCAAAATCTAAAAGAAATAATCAAAAGAAAATCTAAAAAATCAGTCAGATTAAGTGCCACTACTGCTTTGTGCTAAACTCAGCTAAACTTGGTAAATATCAAAGACACCATGCTGTTGTATAGTGATTCAGAACAATGGTTGAATGCCTTGCAAGCGGAGTATTTCAATACTTTGGGGCAGTGGCGTATCGTGCTTTGTATCGGGGGTGTGCTCTGTGCTACAGATGCACAAAATCATAAGAATATTTTAGTGTCCAACACCATTATCAGTGAATAATAGAGTCCAATCTAAATTTTGTTTTTCTTCCATTAATTCTCTTGTATTTTTCTTTATTTGTTCGCTGTTTACAACACCAAATGAGCCACGGAGCTTTACAATGCACAATAAGGACTACCTTCCCAAAATTCTACCAAAAAGGCTTTTATGATTTGTTTACTTTTATAGACATTGAAATATTTTTACATTTTTATGCATCCTTAGCACAGAGCACTCCAAAGATACAAATCACCATACATGCTGAAAGGGTTCCCCCCTCTACTGGTCGATTTTTTTCTTTTTTTTTTTTCTTTCAGTTGAGTTAGTAGTCTCTCGGCCATTTTGAATTTTTCTTTACCCGGACTAGCCCAACTGCCAACACGTTTAGCCCTGTCTGTGTATGTCTGTGGGGTCTCTCCTTTTTTTCTTTCTGGACTGTTGGTGTCAACCGGATTGGAAGGCTTTGGGGACTGAAGTACCGCTGTTTGGGCCTTCCTTCCATCTTTTCCCACTAACTGCCACTCTCCGTTTGTCTTCTCCTCCTCAGTTGCCAACACTTTTTGTGGCGATTGAGTCGGACACTTGGGAGAGGGGGGGCGAAGATGCTCCCCTGTTGTCGACCTGATCTTTTTGGTCCCAGTAGTGGGCTGGTCTGCTATCGACCTCTTTTCTACAGTAGAGGCAGACGGGGGGGGGGGAAATCTTTATTTAGGTCTGCCGGAATCAAAGGTGCCTTTTTACCTTTGCAAGCAGCAGAGAGGTGACCAGTCTCTCCGCATAGCCAACACACTGGTTGTCTGCCAGTAACAATTACTGGCAGTTTCCGGCTCTCCACGTCCAAGCAGTTGGGAATGGAGGTGAAGGCTTTATATTCGACCATCAGGTCGAATCTCCATTCGCCACGCATTCGGTCAGAGGACACCGAGACAATGTCTCCGAACTGCAGAAAAAAAGCTCCTAAAAGTTCCCCCAATACGAATGGGGGTACTTCAAATATTGTTACCCTGGTCCTTCTACGACCAAGGTATTCGACACGAAGGATATGGTCTTTGGTGTGTAATTCCTTTTTTGTCAGGTCTTTACAATCTTCCTCCGTGGGCAACAATACGTCCCACAAGGCAAAACCTCGTCCTTTTACAACTTGTTGGAATTTTACTCCCAACCCGGTCAGTGATTTAATCACTAGGTCTTTTGTGGATTTGACAATCTTTTTGGTTTTTCTGTCAACCACAAAGACAGACACCGTTCTCTTTTCGATATTCCTCAGTTCGGGCATATCTACAAGAAGACCATCTTCTTTTACAAGATGTTCGTACTTCTTACATTTATCCACGAACTCTGCAATATCGTACATAAATGAAGGCGGGGATTTCCACTGGTTAGGAGAGTCCCCACTTGACTTTTTTTCTGTTTGTGTGTGTTCCCCCTGTTCGGGGCATGTGTCTTGTTTTAGTCTATCCCCCGTAACAAGGGGAGATTTTTCGTTTTTCTTTTCTTCCACTTTTTTGGGCGTCCGAAATAAAGCCTTCTTGGCCTTTTTCACGTCCTCGGCCATTGTACAGGGCTCGAAAAAAGCTTGGCAGTGACTCAAATGTCCGGGTAAAATTCCGCAAGACTCGTTTTTTTTTTCTTCGACTTTTTCGGGCGTGCGAAATAAAGCCTTCATGGCCTTATTCACGTCCTTGGCCATTATACAGGGCTAAGATGGGGTAAATAAAAATAAAAAGAAAATCGTTTTGGAAAAAAAAAAAAAAAAAAAAAAAAAAAAAAAAACAACCCACCTCGAAAAAAGCTTGGCAGTGACTCAAATGTCCGGGTAAAAATCCGCAAGACTCGTTTTTTTTTTTTTTTTTTTCTCTTATTTTTGGTCTTTCAAAATGGCACTATACGTCTTGCCTGAGCGGCAGTCAAAGATTGGACTGGTCCAAAACAACCTGTGCCAGGTAAGTATATTATTTGTTTTGGCAGTGACTCAAATGTCCGGGTAAAATTCCGCAAGACTCGTGTTTTTGTTTTTTTTTCTTATTTTTGGTCTTTCAAAATGGTATCGGAGAATGGCACTATACGTCTTGCCTGAGCGGCGGTCAAAGATTGGACTCCTCACAACAACATGATATTATTTATTTCCTGAAAGGGAAAAAAAAAATTACAGGCTTTCCTCACAGGAAAATCGGACACGCGGTCCAATATGGGAGTGGGGAAGGTTTTTGGTCATCACTATCTTAACTTTAAACTTAGCTAGTCTCATTTACTGACCCGTTCGTACAAACATTGTTCCTTTCACCATAACATCTCATTTATTCAAAAAAGAAAATCTTTCTTACTTCTATCACCAAAATCCCGCATGTTCTCTGTGTAATTTCTAACTAAAGGTTTTTATATACAATTTTATTGAGGGGAGGGCTGAGAATGTGAAAGTTGTACACTAAAAAGATTCTCAGATGAAAATGAACGTTAGTATGTCTGGATGACCCCCCTCAAATTCTAATATGGCAGACAAAGCGAGTTAACCAGTCGAAAAAGTGGATGTGAGAGGAAAAAGTGAAAGAACGAGAGAAAAAAAAACACCCACGTCCGCCGGAGAACTCTGCCTTCTGTCATCTACCCGGGGGAGGGGAAGGGGGAAAAAAAAAAAAGGGGGACTAAAAAAATTAAAAATAGGCCGATGATCATTCGCTCTCTAGCTAAGTTAAACCAGCTTAACAAAAGAAAATGTGACTTATTCTACCTTAATCTGGGCTGGGTTGACACATTTTTTTCCGGTTCTCAAAATTCTTTTAACCAGTCACTTCTAAATGCCACTCAATTTTCGCATCTATTTCTCTACACAATCGCGCACAATTCACCCACCTTTCGTTGAACTCCGACGAGGAGAGCCGTAACCTCTCGGCCTTGATTTTCACTTTAAGCTGATGTTTAAAAAAAACAATCAGTTGGCCGGAGGAAAAGCGTTCGCCCCCGTGAAATTCCTTCTGTCTCGTCGTCCAAACCACGACTATCATAATGCTAAGTAAGCACTTTAGAATATAAAATTCTATTTTTCCTAGTGACAGTATTACATTACTGCACACGGCGCTGGCATCCAAGGCAAAAAAGGATGTGCGGAGGGCGCGAACCATGTAGTCTTCAATCAGTCCACACAACGGGCGTACGACACTGCAGTGAAAGAAGGCGTGCTCAAGAGACTCCTCCAAGTCACCGCAGCGAACGCATTCTGGTGAATCTACCAGTCCCGCTGCGAACGACCGCTTGCCGACCCAGAGCGCGCTCCGAATGACTAGCCAGGAGAGTGATGCCTCGTTATTGTTGAGACATTTCATCCCGGGAGCCCAAGGCCACAACGAGTGACCCTCTCTCTTCGTCAGACCGAGCTCCCCAATCAGATCGTCTCAGACGGACCCCCTGACTATCTCCTGATATAATATCTTCCTCGACAACGGTCGGGTTTCGGGTAGGCCTTCCTTTACCCATGAGAAGACTCTCAGTGCTTGTCGACATTCGCGGTAGAAGGAGCATTCGTTTCGGGGTACACGGCGGGCCTCCCCTCTATCCGAACGCACGCTTCTCAAGGCTGGGAAGGCCTTCTTGGCGTCTTCTTTCCAGAAATCGCCGTTCCCTTCATGTGGTGTACACATCCGCTCTAGGAATTTTAACCGTAACGTATGTCGACGAATCTTAACGTTTGGCATACCCAGACCGCCTTCAGATGGATGGAGCTGGCAGATCTCGCGACGTACCGTGGGTTGTCTGTGACCCCAGAGGAGTCTGAACAGAGCAGCCTCTAGCTTAGCTAGCTGGGTAGACGGGAGAGGAAGTACCGAGTGTCGATAAAGAATGAACGGGTAAATATGCGAAGCGCACACCTCCGCCCTCCCCTTCAAAGAAAGATTCCTTCGACTCCACACCTTAACTGTTTCGTCGACCAAGAACGTACAGCATAGCCGAAAGTGGACAACCTTGACGGACAGATCTAGATAGATTCTGAGTTTCTTCTGCACGCAGTTCTGCGGCCATATTCGTCGCCTCGGGAGACATTCTTTTTAACTTAGATCTAACTACCAGAGCTTGATCCTGTTTGATAAGCAAAGAGGCCAGCTCTGCTTTAGCTATGACTGTTTCAGCCGCATCTCCGCTACATACAGCCTGATTTAAGCGGCTTTCCAATGTCGCTCGTGCCGCTAATCTATTTAAATTGAGTCTTTTACTATAGTTGGCAGCAAACGACCTAATCTTATTTTTTAGATTGCCCCACCATTTATTTCCTACTACTGAACCAGTTAGTTCCTTTAGTATTATTAATGTTAACTGGTCTCGAAAGTCCCTCTCGTCCAGTAAAGATGAGTTGAGCTTCCAATATCCACTCATCTTAATCTCAGGTCTACCTAGATTTACCCGGACCCTCACTAGTCTATGATCCGAATAAAGTACGCCATGAAAACTTGGACACTCTAACAAGCCTACGTCGACTCTCTTAACTAATACCCGGTCGATGTAACTATAGCGTTGTATCGAGTTCGGGTTGCCTCTAGCAGTCCAAGTCCATACTATTTTAGAGGGGTGCTCGCTTCGGAACTTGTCGACTAGATCTAGCCTGTCGATCAGGTTTCGAAACGGAGTCACGTCTTGGTTAGTAGTGTTATTCCTATTCTCTTGTCTATCTAAATCGGGATCAAGGACGGCATTCCAATCCCCCGCTAGAATTACCCGTTTCGACGTCGTCACGAAGGGCTCGATCCGCCGAAAAAAATCGGCTCGCTCGGCCTGGTTATTGGGCCCATAAACCCTGATCAATCGAAACTCGTCACTTTTATGGTAACGTCCAACACACACAATCTGCCTAACTGGTCGGCGAAAGCAAGGGAACACGTCGCATTCAAAGATCGGCTTACCAGCCAAGAAACACCCCTTGCACGACTATTAAAATATGCTGAGAAAAGGCGAAACTTTTTTTACTCAGTATGTTCTCATAGTCGGCCAAAGTAAAGTGTGTCTCTTGTACACAACATATATTCACACCCAAGTGCTGAAGATTACGAACGAGTTTAGTTCTTTTACTCTCGTTCCTCAGCCCTTGGCCATTCACACTTGCTTAAAAGAGTGCCATTTATCCGTCTACTGGCGTTGAGAACCTGAAACGAACATATTGGGGGTCAGAACACCGATGGCCCGCCCCATTGACTCGTGACCCATTTCGGTCTTAATATCTTCGTCATGGGACAAGCCACCGATGTGTCCAGGGAACGTTAGCTTAGCAGCGCTATAGAGGGAAGGGTGCATAAAAACCGGGGCCCTCCCAGCACAAAATTGTTCAGGTTTTTTTAACTTTTTATTCGTCCAATCGGCCAGTGGGGGGGACATGTTGAAGGTGTTGTTAGCTTCCTTCAGCATGCTCCATACCTGTCGCGAACCGAGACCCGTTCTGACTACAGTCAGAACTCTGCCAGCCTTTGGATAGTTGGCAGGGTCCTCCACAATCTAATTGTCTGCCATCTTGAAATTGTGGAGGACTTTTAGTTCTTTCTGTGTCTTGACTGGTAGGTCGTTCTTTTCATAAATGTCCGGGTCAATGCGACATATGTTCCTCCCCCTTTTATATTTTGCTTTCGGTTCTTTTTTTTTTTTCGGGGGTTTATCTAGTGAGCCGCTGCCTACTGACGGGCTCCTGTGTCGTTTAGGTGCTGGTGTTTGTGTTGGGGTAGATTGGGGAGGGGCAAAATCAGTTTCTTGTGTTTTTGTGGTAGGCAGCTTTGATGTCGGTGTTGTTGTTGTTGGTGTTATTTTTGTGAGGGGGGGGGGACACACAGAAGTGCTAGGTTGGGGAGAGGAAACCTTTTTGGGTGGTGTTGTTTTAGTCGGAGTTTCCTTTTTAGCGGGATGTGGAGAAGCTGAAGGGGTTCCCCCCTCTACTGGTCGATTTTTTCCTTTTTTTTTCTTTCAGTTGGGTCAGCAGTCTCTCGGCCATCTTGAATTTTTCTTTACCCGGACAAGCCCAACTGCTAACACCTTTAGCCCCGTCTGCATACGTCTGTGGGGTCTCTCCTTTTTTTCTTTCTGGACTGCTGGTGTCAACCGGATTGGAAGGTTTTGGGGACTGAAGTACCGCTGTTTGGTCCTTCCTTCCGTCCTTTCCCACTAACTGCCACTCTCCATTTGTCTTTTCCTCCTCAGTTGCCAACACTTTTTGTGGCGATGGAGTCGGACACTTGGGAGAGGGGGGGCGAAGATGCCCCCCTGTTGTCGACCTGATCTTTTTGGTCCCAGTTGTGGGCTTGTCTGCTATAGACCTCTTTTCTACAGTAGAGGCAGACGGAGGGGGATCTTTGTAATGGTCTGCCGGAATCAAAGGTGCCTTTTTACCTTTGCAAGCAGCAGAGAGGTGACCAGTCTCTCCGCATAGCCAACACACTGGTCGTCTGCCAGTAACAATTACTGGCAGTTTCCGGCTCTCCGCGTCCAAGCAGTTGGGAATGGAGATGAAGGCTTTATGATCGACCATCAGGTCGAATCTCCATTCGCCTCGCATTCGGTCAGAGGACACCGAGACAATATCTCCGAACTGAAGGAGAAAAGCTCCTAAATGTTCCCCCAATACGAATGGAGGTACTTCAAATATTGTTACCCTGGTCCTTCTACGACCAAGGTATTCTACACGAAGGATATGATCTTTAGAGTGTAATTCCTTTTTTGTCAGGTCTTTACAATCCTCCTCCGTGGGCAACAATACGTCCCACAAGGCAAAACCTCGTCCTTTCACAACTTGTTGGAATTTTACTCCCAACCCGGTCAGTGATTTAATCACTAGGTCTTTTGTGGATTTGACAATCTTTTTGGTTTTTCTGTCAACCACAAAGACAGACACTGTTCTCTTTTCGATATTCCTCAGTTCGGGCATATCTACAAGAAGACCATCTTCTTTTACAAGATGTTCGTACTTCTTACATTTATCCACGAACTCTGCAATATCGTACATAAATGAGGGCGGAGATTTCCACTGGTTAGGAGAGTCCCTACTTGACTTTTTTTCTGTTTGTGTGTGTTCCCCCTGTTCGGGGCATGTGTCTTGTTTTAGTCCATTTTTCCCCCGTAACAAGGGGAGATTTTTCGTCTTTCTTGTCTTTGTTTTTTACGGGCGTCCGAAATAAAGCCTTCATGGCCTTATTAACGTCCTCGGCCATTGCACAGGGCTAGGAAGGGGTAAATAAAGATAAAATAAAAGTTTAAAAAAAAAAAAAAAAACCCACCTCGAGAAAGCTTGGCAGTTTTCTAAATGTCCAGGTAAAATTCTGCAAGACTCGTTTTTTTCTTTTTTTGGTAATTCAAAATGGTACCGGAGAACGTCACTATACGTCTTGCCTGAGCGGCGGTCAAAGATTGGACTGATCCAAAACAACCTGTGCCAGGGTGCTATGCTAGGGTTGGAAAAAATTGATTCTTCTGGTTCCTTACGCCTTGGAGTAAATTGTTGCAGTTTTCACGTATATAGAACAGTAAAGTGTCTGTTCCGTTGAGATTCCACCTTTCATGTAGCACCCATCCATTGCACTGAAAGGGAAGGCTTATAAGTTGATCCCATAAGGAAAATCTAAAAGTCGGTTTCATAGTTGTTCGAGATGAAATAAAAAGTATTATTTCACCAACTGCATAAACATACAATATGATAATCCTGAGACAACGACAAGCTTACTTAAAACATGTATGTTTATGAAGGGCTTAATTATCACTATTACTGCATCAAAACATTCTATTTCTCTTTTTGAATTTATTGTTCATCAAAACATTTATTTCAATTGGGAAATATTTCTAAATGATACTCTGAAGAAAGTTATTCTTTTTCTATTTTGCCATCCTAACCTTGACCTTTCATTTTGCCCACCTTGTATACGCAAAAGGTCAAGGTTAGATGGTCAGAATCCATAAAAAATAACTTGAAAATTACTTGTAAGTATCATAATTAATATGTTTTTTCGAAAATCCTTATGAGAGAAGTGTTAAAATAGATAGTTCTAATGGAAAATAATAAGATCATTTTAAATAGTACAAGTGGTAATTTATTATATGGAATTAAGTGTTGAATCAACACCAGCAACTCTGTCTACAACTTATATGTTCATGATATCAAGTGTTCACCTTCCTAAGAGTATGCATATCATGTTGTTGTGAGAAAAGACTTTCTAATATCTCTTGACGGGAGCCATACGTGGTTCCCAACAATCAAACAAAAAACAGATTATTATTCTCAACTTAGAGATGGAGTTCTCCTCTCAGAAATCATGCTCAAAATTTCTTTGAGATTCCCTATAGATATTTTTTTAACTGATTATCAACAAAAGAATCATATACATCGAGAGACAAAGATACAGATATATTTATATCAATTGCTGTCAAAGATAACAAGGGGGGTAATAGTTGTTTATCGCAACTGCCTGAGTCAATAAGGTGGTTTGCCAAAGAGTTCATTCACTTTTCCTCGGCTCTAAATTGCAGATTGCTTCTAATAGTGATGTTGTTCGTAAGATCTTATGTTTCACTCTCAGCGGTCTGTAGTGACAGTTGTCAATTCCACAAAAGATAACAGACCTTTTTAAGGATTGTGTGTATCACTTGTGTGGCACCTCACTCAAATAGCCAGGAGAATAACACAAGACAATAGTCGTCCTTGCCTCATGGTCAGCTCATCATAAATAAGCCTTCTACTGTGTAGATTCAAAAACTTTGATCTTCATGATGAAGTAATTCCCAAATCATGTGCAACATTCACATTGAGAGCAAGGACAAAACTGTCAAATTCAAAGATACAAAACTGGGGAAAGTAGACCACTACATCTACCTAAGACAACGAATCTCCATGACACCCACAAAAGAGGAACAGATCAAGTGAATAATCGCCCTTGGGTGGCGAGCCTTTTGCAGAGCAAGCTCAACCTTTAAAAATAAGATGATCCTAATAATCCTAAAGAGAAGAGTATACAACCAATGCAGTCATCTATGGAGCTGAAACATGGAACCCAACCAAGAGACAGACCCACAAATTGAGAAGCCTACAACGCACACATGAGAGAATCATGCTCAACCTCACATGGAGAGATCACAAGACAGCATAGTATATAAGGAAGAAAAAAGGGAGTCAGACACATCATATGATCTATTAGAAAACTTCAATGGCAATGGACAGGCCATGTTGCAAAAATGAGAGACAACCGATGCACTTCATGACTCACACCATAGATCGCCGGAGGTCACAAACCGAGGCTGACAGAATACAACATGGAGAAATGAACTGTAGAAATTGAGAAAATACTGTCTCCATTTGAAAATGATACAAAGACTCCAGTACAGACAATCAAATGTTTTCTTTTCATTTGTCAGTTACTTTGTTACTTCACTTTGTTCAACTTGGACCCAGAGGATATGACACAATCAATATAGCTTTCTATATAGATATTATACATATAGATGTATGTATGTATATTTGTCGTGGGGAATGAGGTAATCTGACAGAATGATGATAATTTGACAATTGAGAGGCAAAGAGAAATAGAAACGAAAAACAAATGTTTTTTTTTATCATGTGGCAGGCTTTTATGCGTTTTATTGGTTGCCACCAACTTCTTCAAAATGACTTGCAGTGGTTGTAGAGTGATAATATGCTGTTTACATGTTTTACAGTGATGTGATGAAATGAGGAAACAAATCTGTTGGCTCGAGTGTTTTCTGAGTTGAAATGTAATATGTAAATATGTGTGTGTATGCGTGTAATTCAATTCTTTTATCTATATATGTATATATTTTGTGTGTGAAACATTTTTCAATCAGCACACTGGTACAACACTCTGATCCGTATTTACTTGATTTCCAACGAGAGCAATATGTGGAACAAGGTTGGTTTAATGTTGGGTTCTATCTTCTGAAAGTTTAAAGAATTGCTCCAGTACCTGAAACTGGTTTTTGAAGGGCGTCAGGTCAAGCCTGACTCATCCTAGTTTTAGTATTGCACCTGCGTCAAGTTACCAAAGAATATATTGCAAGCAGAAACTACCTTTTGATCCATATTTTCTCACTTGAAAGCAAGATGGGACACAAGGTCAGTTGATTATGGGGTTGCATATATGGCAAGATAGCAAGATATTGATCCTACGAAGTGTGCACAGATAATTTGAGACAAAAGTGTTGATCCATACTTAAATATCCAAATCGTTCTTTTACGGATTATATACTAGTAATAAGTAAATGAATTCCTCTGCCTTTGAAGAGCTTGGAGTAACATATCTTGGGGAATATACTGCACTAAACAGCATGTTCTCTTAGCAGTGACACTTTAATACTTGGTAGAGTGCACAATCACTCTGATCCAACGTAGAAATGCCCATCTATTGTTAAATAATCCTGTTGTTTTTTATGGGTGCTATGCTAGGGTTGAAAAAAATTGATTCTTCTGGTTCCTTATGCTTTGGAGTAAATTGTTGCAGTTTTCAGGTATATAGAACAGTAAAGTGTCTGTTCCGTTGAGATTCCAACTTCAGGGTAGCACCCATCCATTGCACTGAAAGGGAAGGCTTATAAGTTGATCGATGATTTGAACTCTGGAAAAGAGTTTAGGTAGAATAAGTCATTTTTCTCAAATTTTGCATACAGAGCATTTGACCACAAAGCCTTTTATTTATTTACAAATATATATACAACGATTTTGTCAATGAAAAAAATGAAACCTTACGGAAAATTGATGATAATAAAATAAGATCAATTTCCTCCCACAAGGCATTTCTTCAAAAAGATAATCTTTGGCTTAAATCATAAATGGTCTGTTCTTTATTAGATTGGTGGGAACCACGTATGGCTCCCTTCACGAGATATTAGAAAGTCTTTTCTCACAACAACATGATATGCGTAATGCAGTGGAGGGGCAAGACTTGCTATCATGAAGATATAAGTTGTAGACAGAGTCGCTGGTTTTGGTCAACACTTAATTTCATATAATAAATTTTTTCTTGTACTATATTAGAAGATCTGATTTTTTTCCATTAGAACTATTTATTTAAATATTTCTCCCAATAGCATTTTCTGACAAATATATTTATAATGGTACTTAAAAGAAATTTTCATGCTGGTTTTCCTTGATTTTGTCCCTTAACCTTGACCTTCTCTGATCACATGGTGAGCACCATGAAAGGTCAAGCTTGAAGTGTCACAATGAAACCACTGGATATCATGACTCACAACATGGTTCCCCAGAGATCATATGTAAAATCTTATCTGGCAAAAAATAAGATGTTGTGATGAATTAGACTAGTTCAGGAAGTACTGGCTCTGCAACACCTAGGATGGAGAGATCTGGCAAATCTTTTATCAAAATGTTCATGTGGCATACATCTTCATTTCAGTGAAGATTTTGTAAGATTTCTAAGACATCTTTCTGTAGAGTAATTGTTTGCAAACTAGTTCTGCAGATTATTAAAACTTAACTCAGTGCTTACCAAATGTTATGGTGTGCAGAGGTGGCTTATGGCATCTGCAGACTCTGCTGCTGCGGGATTTGCTGGAGCTCTAGGGGTGCAATACATCCGGGGAACCCTGCAAAATCTAAAAGAAATAATCAAAAGAAAATCTAAAAAATCAGTCAGATTAAGTGCCACTACTGCTTTGTGCTAAACTCAGCTAAACTTGGTAAATATCAAAGACACCATGCTGTTGTATAGTGATTCAGAACAATGGGTGAATGCCTTGCGAGCGGAGTATTTGAATACTTTGGGGCAGTGGCGTATCGTGCTTTGTATCTGGGGTGTGCTCTGTGCTACAGATGCAAAAAATCATAAGAATATTTTAGTGTCCAACACCATTATCAGCAAATAATAGAGTCCAATATGAATTTTGTTTTTCTTCCATCAATTCTCTTGTTTTTTTCTTTATTTGTTCGCTGTTTACAACACCAAATGAGCCACGGAGCTTTACAATGCACAATAAGAACTACCTTCCCAAAATTGTACCAAAAAGGCTTTTATGATTTGTTTACTTTTACAGACATTGAAATATTTTACATTTTTATGCATCCTTAGCACAGAGCACTCCAAAGATACAAATCACCATACACCACTGATTGAGGGGCAATTTAAAATTAAGGTGTGAAGAGAGAAAAGCATTTTACCCAAAAGAGAATCATCTTAAGACTCGACTGATTTATTCCTTATATTACAATGTGCGACAATCACATCGGAAGTAAAGACATAATGGTCAAAATCAAAGATGCAGAAGTGGAGAGAAGGGGACCACTGCATCTACCTAGGACAACAAATCTCTTTTGAATCTTCAAAAAGAGAAGAAATCAAACGGTGAATCACTCTAGTATGGCAAGACTATAGCAGAGCCAGCTCAACTTTCAAAAACAAGAAGATCCCGTTAGTCCTAAAAACAAGGGCATACAACCAATGCATCCTCGCTATAGTCACCTATGGAGCTGAAGCATAGAACCTAACCAAGAGTCTAACCTGAAAACTTAGAAGCATACAATGTGCACAGGGGATAATCATACTCAACCTCACATGGAGAGATCACAAGGCAGCACATCATATCAAGGAGAAAATAAGAGTCCGATATATCATAGAATCCTTTAGAAAACTCAAATGGCAATGGGCTGGTCATATTGTGAGAATGGCAGACAACCACTAGACATCACAACTCACAATGTGGATCCCCAGATATCACATACACAATTGAGGCCAGCAGAATACAAGATGGAGAGACAAACTAGACAAGTTCAGAAAGTATTGGTGTTGTGATGCCCATGATAGAGAGTTGTGGCTAATTCTGATGAAGATTTATGTTTGATGACAGATGTTAAAAGATTGATGATGATGATAATGATTAATTCCTGATTATACAACACTATGATTTATAATTACAAAATATCATTACTTACTAATTTTACAATAGATTCCATAGTAAGAAATGATCAACTTATTAACATTGTCAGGTATAAAAGCAAATAGGTAGTTTTGTAATGTTGATACAAAATTTCATGCAATAAAGAAATTATAAAAAAGTATCTTAAAGTTCATGTATCAATATTTTCTAACAAAGAATCTCTCACATGATATATGATAATTTTTAGATGAACCTAGATGTACATCTGTAAAACACTTTTTGGTCGGTCAGTCAGTTGGTCCTTGATATCAACCATCCCCATATTCCTTTTCTTCCTCCTACTCCTCCTTCTGCTACTACTACCATGACTAGTAATACTGAAAATCAATTTTTCTCAACTGTATCATGTAGGATTGATATTTAACTAAAAATGGCATATGTATTGTTGACCTTATGGTTCTTGTTTTATAGTAAGAAGGGCATCAAATTTTTGGAGACATCAGAATGGGGCACCAAATAAAAAAAGGTTGAAAACCACTACTGTAAGGCAATGCTTTGTAAATGAATCCCACAAACCATTATTACTGGATTAATTTTGATCCTAAGTGGGCGCTCCAAAACATTTTGTTACGGATCAGGCTCAATCATTATGAATGCAACAGTCACACAGCACACAAGCTCAATCTCACTGTTGACTGAGTAACCCCAATGGAGAGTATCCAGACACACATGTGCAGTAATGTACCTTCTGATTGCTTGCCAAGTTACATCAAAGCCACATGATGGGATCTTGAGATATTCAAAATGGCTTCATAATATGTTAAATGCAATGTGTTTCCTATATATGAGTTTATATGTATTATTTTTGTTTTGATTTTCAATGAAATGATAAATTCTGATCCTAGGTAGAGTTCATAGATAACCTAATCCTAGCAATGTGGACAAGTACTATGCTTTATCAGTTCAGCACCCCTTTTCCAAAATGCCTTGGATCAGTAGAGTTTGGGTGATTTTTTCGGGTTTCCAAACATTTTCAGATACATAATGAGATATATCCAGTATGTGGTCCTGTAATGTAATTTTGATTTGTTTCTTCTTTCAGTGTTGGTGATGTAAATATGATTTTATGTTTCTAGAGAGTTAAAGGAACAAAGCTTTTACTCAAGTTAAATTCAAGGTTTCTTAATCTGCATTTAGCTCCTGTAAAAATGTGTAAAAAAAGATGTTTGTTTTTGTTTTTTTTTGCTGTATTGGGAGAAAAGAGTTTTGAAATTATTTTATTCCATTTTTATTGTTTATAGAAATTTTTTTTTATGTTCAGACCAAACAAAATCATTATTGAATCAAGTTAGGAAAGAGAAAGTGAAAGTAGATAAATAGAAAACGATAAAAATGGGTAAGAGAGGTTTTGCAGAGGGTAAAAATTTGAAGGATTGCAAACAAGAATAGATTACAATACACAATACAAATTTATAAAACATAAACCAGTATTGAATTACAAATAGCTTTAAATGTAATTGGAAGTAACTCTAAGAATTTTGCTTGTTTCATATTTCACTGGTTGTGGAGTGAATATAATTTTACATTTCTAATGAGTTGAAAGAACAAAGGTAGTGCTAGTTAAAATGAGTTATGTATGCTGTATTGACTTTTGAAAGTTTTGGATATATGGTGTTATGTATTAGATATTATAGATGGATTCTTTAGGCTCCTCAGGATTAGGAATTACTTTGACTACTTCTCCAGGCAATACAGGGAACAAAAGGGCATATTGCTCTAAAAGACATGAGAATCTTAGTCCCATTATCAAAGATAGTCAGTTTCTTTTGATTCATGGGAAGGCTGAAAAGGTGTTCTGTGGGGAAAGCAAGGCAAATGTCAATTAGCTGACTTTTAGCAAAGCTGAAAATGCAAAATGTCGATAGATCCCACCCTGGAGGAACTGATTTTTTTCAAATTTGGAATATAATACTTTATGCCATGGAGCCCTTTATATAGATATATATGATGCTTTTATTATTGATAAACATATAAGATTTGGCTGCAACCAATTTTTTTCCCCCAACTTTAGCATTAGAGTTCAGCATTGCACTACAAGTGGAAATCATAGTCTGAATCCACAAAATGGTCGGTTCTTTGTTTGAATGCTGGGAACCACATATGGCTCCCTTCAAGAGAAAATAGAAAGTCTTTTCACACAACTACATCAATATGCAATAAGCCTAGTTGTACATTCCTTATCCTGGAGTTATATCTTTGACAGCAATTGATATAAATATATGTGAATCTCTCTCTCTTGATGTATATGATTTTTTTGTCGGTAATAAGTTAGAAAAAATATCTTTAGAAAATCCCCAAGAAATTTTGAGCATGATTTCTGAGAGGAGAACTCCATCTCTGAGTTGAGAATAATAATCTGTTTTTTGTTTGATTGCTGGGAACCACGTATGGCTCCCTTCACGAGATATTAGAAAGTCTTTTCTCACAACAACATGATATGCATAATTTTTAGGAGGGGCAACACTTGCTGTCATGAACATATAAGTTATAGACAGAGTTGCTGGTGTTGGACAACACTCAATTCCATATAATAAATTGCCACTTGTACTATTTGAAATGATCTTATTATTTTCCATTAGAACTATCTATTTGAACACTTCTCTCATATGGATTTTCAAAAAAACATAATAATTATGATACTTACAAGTAATTTTCAAGTTATTCTTTATTGATTCAGACCATCTAACCTTGACCTTCTATGATCACATGGTGAGCACCATGAAAGGTCAACGTTAGGATGTCAAAATAAAAAAAAAGATTGAAATTTCTTCAACGTACCATTTGAATTGTATTTTCTAAAAAGTTATAATGAAAGAAATGTTTAAATGGACAGTTTCAAGGAAAGATGATAAAACAATTTGAAGCAGCAATATTCAATCGAGATTTCAGACATATCGACACTAAACAATTGAAAGTCATGCGATAATCTAAAATGATTACAGGAGTCTGGAGAAGAGGATTTAACATAAAATCTGACCCGTGTTTTTGATAAAGCAACTCCAGTGCATATTAAGAATGATTTAAAGGCCATATGGATGGAAGTGTTTGACAATGTGTCGATGGCTCTGATATATGAACTGGGATTTGGCATTGCGAAAAGAAGGGTTGCCAGCACAATGGCTTTGTAGACTCTTTCTGAGGTTCTTGCTCCGGTACAGCTGATCAAAGGGTTTTGTTCGTATTAATCTGTTATCTCTCAACAGTATGTTATCTATTTGTTTGTTCAACTTAGCATCAGAGGATATTACACGATCCAGATAGCTTTCCATACAGACATTGTGTATGTATGTTTTTATGTATATATGAGTCTATGTACCTACATTTAGAGGTAAGGTTTATTAATCCTTAGATGTAAATGGTCCAGACATGTTTTGGGATTGCTCCTATCTTCAGTGGTGTGTGCTGTGTGAGTATGTGCTCAAAGGTATTATATATATCATGTATTATATATATATAAATAAATAATAGATTGTGGATTCTCTATGCGAACTAGCTCATGTTTCTGCCCTCTCTGGGCCTCATCAGGTGAATGATTGTCTATGTTTTTTCAGGTCTATTTATTGGGAATTTGGTGAGATTGTGTTGAGTGTGGTAGTGGATGGTATGGGGATATTCATTTTGTCAAGGGGTTTGAACTCCATATAGGGGTCATTCCTGCAACGATGCTTAGTAGCATTATTGGGTTTTATTGCCCCTGTTGGTATCTTCTATCTGCTAGATAGCAACAGTCTGATCCGTATTTACTCGTCACCTCAAAAAAGCAAGATATGAAACAAGGCCATGAAAGTGGGGGTCCCGTGGAGAAAAATTCATAAATTGCTCCAGTCGTGCAACTAGTGTTGTGAAAGTATCAGAGAAAGCCCAACCCTTGCCTTTTAGTGCAATGGGAAAGCACTACCCCAGGGCTTGCTGATCTCCAGAGACTTGGCAGATTTATTTTTTGAGGCCCAAGAATGAATCGTATGCCTCAGTACACCATCATCAGCTACAGTATTGCAGCGGTACAGATTTGACAAAGAATGTACTGGAAGCAGTTACTACACTCTGATCCTAAGCAATCAGTCAAGGAGGGACACTTTAATGCTAGTCAGAGAGCCCAAATACTCTGATCTTGTGCAGAAGTGCTCATCTATACTTGAATATTTGTCATCCTCTACAGGTGCTACGCTACTGATAAATCCAATCTATAGTTAAATGATCCTACTGTTCTTTATGGGCACTATGCTAGGAATAAATGAATGGATTCCCCTGGATCCTTAGGGGTTGGAGTGACTTGGTAATGTCACAGCCATATGTTGTACCAAGATTCCACCTTCAGGGTAGCACACATTCATCGCTCTAAAAAGGAAAAGTGATGAGTTAATCCTGTAAGGAATGTTAAAAAGTCTATTCTTTGTTTAATTGTTGTTTGAGAGAAAACACAAAGACTTCTCTCACCAACAACTCAGATATGCAATATGCAACATAATAATCCTGAGACAAAGACATTCTAACGTGAACGTATATGTTGCAGGCAGGGCTTGATTCATGGTAAGAAATTTTCACAATCACTGCATCAAAAGATTTTATTCTTTTTCCTTGAAATTATTCATTAGAAAATTCATTTCAATCAGGTTTTTCAAAAAATATTTTCAAATGATACTCCAAAGAAAGTTGATTTTGACATCCTAACGTTGACCTTTCATGGTGCTCACCATGTGATCATAGAAGGTCAAGGTTAGATGGTCAGATTCAATAAAAATAACTTGAAAATTACTTGTAAGTATCAAAATTTATATGTTTTTTTGAAAATCATTATGAGAGAAGTGTTCAAATAGATAGTTTTAATGGAAAATAATAGGATCAATCTAAATAGTGCAAGTGGTAATTTATTATATGGAATTAAGTGTTGAACCAACACCAGCAACTCTGTCTACAACATATGTGTTCATGATAGCAAGTGCCCCCCCCCCCAAGCATATCATGCAATCTCACCTTTCTCTGGCCTTTTCTTCGGTAGTGTAGTATCTGCTCCAAGGCATAGACCAAAGAGTCGGTACTGACACTTGCCCGTTGAATGGGTCGGAGATTGTTGTGTATCAAAGACCGAGTGCGCCGGTGCAAACGTTAGCCAATGAGGTTATGCTGAGGCTGCGTTTGCTAAGCGCATTGGGGAGCCTTTGGACTCGTCCTTAGGCTCTCCCATTATTACTCGGCCCAGCTGCGGGGTCTTTCCCCGGGGCAGCACTGCTCCATTGCACTTAAAGGGGCAGGTCCCCTGGTGGATGCTTTCGTAGCTGACGTTGTCTAGCCATTACGATGAGCTTTTTGAGGGAATAACCCATTTTCTTCAAATTTCGCATACAAAGCATTTGACCACAAAGCCTTTTATTTATTTACAAATATATATACAACGTTTTCGTCAATGAACAAATGAAACCTTACAGAAAATTTATGATAATAAAATAAGATCAATTTCCTCCCACAAGGCATTTCTTCAAGAAGATTATCTTTGGCTTAAATCATAAATGGTCTGTTCTTTATTAGATTGTTGGGAACCACGTATGGCTCCCTTCAAGAGATAATAGAAAGTCTATTCTCACAACAACATTGATATGCAATATTATATTTATTTTCAAAAAGAAAAATACGATATGAAGTCAAAAGGGGGTGTGGGGAAATTTTGGTTGGTCAACATCTTTCTTAATTTTATCTCAGCTATTCCCATGCACTGACCGTATCTCACTGTATTGTCCTATTCACCATAACAACACATTTTTTCCAATCTCTTCCATACTACATTTACCAAAATACCAGACTTACTCTATGATGAACCATTTCTAAACCCTTATTTACAATTTTTGTGGGGGGGGGGGTAATAAAATTTAGATAAATATTTACAAATTAAAGGAACCCCAATGATTGATATATATTTACAAAAAAAATGGGAAAACGAAATTAGTATGTGACCTACCCACAAGGACCTAATATGGCAGAACAGCAAGTTAACTGGTCAAAAAGATGAATGCTGAGGCGAAAATTAACCTCAAAATCCTGTGGAGAACTTTACCTTCTGTCATCTAACGGGGGAGGGGCGGGGTAATCGGAAACAAAAAGCAGGGACTAAAAAAAAGCTGGGGAGTTGATGCTCATTCTCTCCCAAGCTAAGAAACAGTTGACTTACTGAAAAGTAAAAACTAATCTACTCCAACTTGGGCTGGGTTGTCGTGTTTGTGTCAGAACCTCAAAACTCTTTTACTTTACCAGTAAAATTCAAATATGCCACTCCAGTTTAGCATCTTTCACTCAACACAGTCGGCCCACTCTCACCCACCTTCCGTTGAATTCCGACCAAGGGAGCCTTTCCCTCTCGACCCTGATCTTAACTTTAAGCTGATACTTAAAGAAAGAGATCAGTTGTTCGGGAGTGAAATGCTCTCCTTTGTGGAACCCCTTCTGACGCATCGTCCAAATCACCATTCTCATCACGCCAAGTAATCACACTAGCACTAAATGTGCATCTTTTTCTAACGATGGGAACACATTGCTACAGACAGCGCTGGCATCAAGGGCAAAAAAACGTACCCTGACGATGCGAACTATGTAGCCTTCAACTAGCTTGCACAGCGGCTGCACCACACAGCAGTGAAAGAAGGCGTGCTCAAGAGACTCCTCCATGTCACCGCAGCCCACGCACTCTGGAGACTCCACCAGACCCGCTGCAAAAAGTCGTTTGCCGACCCAGAGAGCATTCCGAATGACTAGCCAGGTGAGGGACGCCTCCTTGTTATTGAGGCACCTTGCACGGCCCGTCCGTCCAGACAAAGGGACCAGGGAGAAGGCAACCTCTCCACAAGTCCAGCAACAAGCCTTCCAACTTGCTGCAGTTGGTTTTGGCCCCTGCCACCATCTAATACCTTTGGATTTCTACGCTGACTTGCCTGATCTGGGCAATGCTCGTTACAAGCTAAGTCACATCGTCAACGTAGGCAGTATACTTGACTGGCGTGTGACCGCCAGGCAAAGTAATTCCGCGAAGGGCTGGATTCGCCTTTACTTTGCTCAGGAAAGGTTCCAGCACAAGAATGTACAGCATCGGCGAAAGTGGACAACCTTGACGAACTGATCTGGACAACCAAAAGGCTTTCGACCTCACTCCATTCACCTCCACCACCGAGCTGGGGGATGCATACAAGAGACGAATCCAGGAGTGAAAGATCTGACCGAAGCCAGCTGCGGACAAGACGGACTCGAGAAAACCATGACCAACCCTATCGAACGCTTTGGACTGATCTAATTTGATCAACACGGCTCCATTGTCGACTTTCTCAATGATCATGCGTACCGTGTGCAGATTATCCTGGATAGTCCGACCTTTTACAGAACAAATCTGCTCGGGGTCAATCAGACCATACAGCACGGGCTGCAGCCGGTTTGATAGGACCTTGGCCAAAATCTTCATTCAACAGAGTTATGGGCCTGAAGTTATCTACCCCGTCCCCTCCATCTTTGTCTTTGCGTAGTTACTTCACCACCCCCATGGTAAAGTGATGGGGAATATTCCCCTGCTTCAACCAATGGTTAAAGATAGCTGCCAGCAAATGGACAAATATGGACGACAGCCTCAAATACACCTCGTAAGGCAAACCATCGATTCCCGGAGTCTTCTCCTTCTCTGCGCTCTTTAGCGCTTCCCGGATTTCCTCCTCTGTTAGGAGCCCCTCGCACCCAGCTGATTCAGTCGCTTCAAGGCGAGGGAAGTCGGCTAAATACGTGTCGAACTGAGCCGAACTCAGACCAGCCTCCCTTGTGAATAGCTCCTGGAAGTTGGCACGAAACACCTCGCAGATACCTTCGTTTGTGGTCACAAGTCGTCCGTCCGGTGACGTGACACTAGAGATATGCCGGCTCGACACACTCTGAATTTCTTTTGCTCGCAGTTTCGCGGCCATATTCGTTGCCTCGGGGGACATTCTTTTTAACCTAGCTCTAACTACTAGAGCTCGATCCTTCTTGGCATGTAAGGAGGCTAGCTCTACCTTAGTTAGTTGAACCTGGCTAGAGTCTCCACCCTCCATGGCCCGTTCTATCCGAGATTCTACTGCCTTTTGTGCCGCTAGTCTCTCTAGCTTGAGTCGCCTACTATAATCGGCAGCAAAAGACCTATTTTATTTTTGAGGTGCCCCCCGAATGGCCCCCGTCAATTCCCGCTGAATCACTAATGTTAGCTGGTCCTGAAAATCCTCCACGTACACGAGGAATGTGTTGAATTTCCAGTAACCAGACTCGAAGGGTTGAGCTGTACCTGAGTTCATTCGGACCCTTACTAATCTATGGTCCGAAAAAGGGATGCTAAGGAAGCTTGGACATTCTTAGAGGAGGACTCAAACTCTGAGTTGAGAATAATAATCTGTTATTTGTTTGATTGCTGGGAACCACGTATGGATCCCTTCACGAGATATTAGAAAGTCTTTTCTCACAACAACATGATATGCATAATTTTTAGAAAGTTCAACACTTGCTATCATCAACATATTAGTTGTAGACAGAGTCGCTGGTGTTGGTCAACACTTAATTCCATATAATAAATTACCAATAGTACTATTTGAAATGATCTTATTATTTTCCATTAGAACTATCTATTTGAACACTTCTCTCATAAGGATTTTCAAAAAAAAATATTAATTTTGATACTTAAAAGTAATTTTCAAGTAATTTTTATTGATTCTGACCATCTAACCTTGACCTTCTATGATCACATGGTGAGCACCATGAAAGGTCAATGTTAGGATGTCAAAATCAACTTTCTTTGGAGTATCATTTAAGAATATTTTTTGAAAAACCTCATTGAAATGAATTTTCTAATGAATAATTTCAAGGAAAAGGAATAAAATATTTTGATGCAGTGATTGTGAAAATTTCTTACCATGAATCAAGCCCTGCCTGCAACATATATGTTCACGTTAGAATGTCTTTGTCTCAGGATTATTATGTTGCATATTGCATATCTGAGTTGTTGGTGAGAGAAGTCTTTGTGTTTTTTCTGAAACAACAATTAAACAAAGAATAGACTTTTTAATATTCCTTACAGGATTAAATCATCACTTTTCCTTTTCAGAGCAATGAATATGTGCTACCCTGAAGGTGGAATCTTGGTACAACATATGGCTGTGACATTTCCAAGTCACTCCAACCCCTAAGGATCCAGGGGAATCCATTCAATTATTCCTAGCATAGTGCCCATAAAGAACGGCAGGATCATTTAACTATAGATTGGATTTATCAGTAGCATAGTATCTGTAAAGAATGACAAATATTCAAGTATGGATGAGCACTTCTGCACAAGATCAGAGTATTTGGGCTCTCTGACTAGCATTAAAGTGTCCTTCCTTGACTGATTGCTTAGGATCAGAGTGTAGTAACTGCTTTCAGTACATTCTTTGTCAAATCTGTACCGCTGCAATACTGTAGCTGATGATGGTCTACTGAGGCATACGATTCATTCTGGGGCCTCAAAAAATAAATCTGCCAAGTCTCTGGAGATCAGCAAGCCCTGGGGTAGCACTTTACTATTGCACTAAAAGGCAAAGGTTGGGCTTTCTCTGATACTTTCACAACACTAGTTGCACGACTGGAGCAATTTATGAATTTTTCTCCACGGGACCCCCACTTTCATGGCCTTGTTTCATATCTTGCTCTTGTGAGGTGACGAGTAAATACGGATCAGACTGTTGCTATCTAGCAGATAGAAGATACCAACAGGGGCAATAAAACCCAATAATGCTACTAAGCATCGTTGCAGGAATGACCCCTATATGGAGTTCAAACCCCTTGACAAAATGAATATCCCCATACCATCCACTACCACACTCAACACAATCTCACCAAATTCCCAATAAATAGACCTGAAAAAACATAGACAATCATTCACCTGATGAGGCCCAGAGAGGGCAGAAACATGAGCTAGTTCGCATAGAGAATCCACAATCTATTATTTATTTATATATATATATATATATTTATGTATATATATATATTTATATATATATATGTTTATATATATATAATACGTAATACATGATATATATAATACCTTTGAACACATACTCACACAGCACACACCACTGAAGATAGGAGCAATCCCAAAACATGTCTGGACCATTTACATCTAAGGATTAATAAACCTTACCTCTAAATGTAGGTACATAGACTCATATATACATAAAAACATACATACACAATGTCTGTATGGAAAGCTATCTGGATCGTGTAATATCCTCTGATGCTAAGTTGAACAAACAAATAGATAACATACTGTTGAGAGATAACAGATTAATACGAACAAAACCCTTTGATCAGCTGTACCGGAGCAAGAACCTCAGAAAGAGTCTACAAAGCCATTGTGCTGGCAACCCTTCTTTTCGCAATGCCAAATCCCAGTTCATATATCAGAGCCATCGACACAATGTCAAACACTTCCATCCATATGGCCTTTAAATCATTCTTAATATGCACTGGAGTTGCTTTATCAAAAACACGGGTCAGATTTTATGTTAAATCCTCTTCTCCAGACTCCTATAATCATTTTAGATTATCGCATAACTTTCAATTGTTTAGTGTCGACATGTCTGAAATCTCGATTGAATATTGCTGCTTCAAATTGTTCTATCATCTTTCCTTGAAACTGTCCATTTAAACATTTCTTTCATTATAACTTTTTAGAAAATACAATTCAAATGGTACCTTAAAGAAATTTCAATCTTTTTTTTTTCATTTATCATCCTAACGTTGAACTTTCATGGTGCAAAATTTGAGAAAAATGAGTTATTCTACCTAAACTCTTTTCCAGAGTTCAAATCATCGATCAACTTATAAGCCTTCCCTTTCAGTGCAATGGATGGGTGCTACCCTGAAGGTGGAATCTCAACAGAACAGACACTTTACTGTTCTATATATCTGAAAACTGCAACAATTTACTCCAAGGCGTAAGGAACCAGAGGAATCGATTTTTTTCAACCCTAGCATAGCACCCATAAAAAACAAGAGGATTATTTAACAATAGATGGGCATTTCTACGTTGGATCAGAGTGATTGTGCACTCTACCAAGTATTAAAGTGTCACTGCTAAGATAACATGCTGTTTAGTGCAGTATATTCCCGAAGATATGTTACTCCAAGCTCTTTGAAGGCAGAGGAATTCATTTATTTATTACTAGTATATAATCCCTAAAAGAAAGATTTGGATATTTAAGTATGGATCAACACTTTTGTCTTAAATTATCTGTGCACACTCCCTAGGATTAATATCTTGCTATCTTGCCATATATGCAACCCCATAATGAACTGACCTTGTGTCCCATCTCGCTTTCATGGGGAAGTGAGAAAATATGGATCAAAGGGTGGTTTCTGCTTGCAATACATTCTTTGGTAACTTGACGCAGGTGCAATACTAAAACTAGTCAGGGTTGACCTGACGCCCTTTAAAAACCAGTTTCAGGTACTGGAGCAATTCTTTAAACTTTCAGAAGATAGAACCCAACATTAAACCAACCTTGTTCCACATATTGCTCTCGTTGGAAATCAAGTAAATACGGATCAGAGTGTTGTACCAGTGTGCTGATTGGAAAATGTTTCACACACAAAATATATATATATATAGATAAAAGAATTGAATTACACGCATACACACACATATTTACATATTACATTTCAAATAAGAAAACATTTGAGCCAACAGATTTGTTTCCTCATTTCATCACATCACTGTAAAACATGTAAACAGCATATTATCACTCTACAACCACAGCAAGTCATTTTGAAGAAGTTGGTGGCAACCAATAAAACGCATAAAAGCCTGCCACATGATAAAAAAAAACATTTGTTTTTCTCTTCTATTTTGTCTTTGCCTCCCAATTGTCAAATAATCATCATTCTGTCAGAATACCTCAATCCCCACGACAAATATACATACATACATCTATTTGTATAATATCTGTATAGAAAGCTATCTTGATTGTGTCGTATCCTCTGGTGCAAAGTTGAACAAAGTGATTGTAAAACGATTAAGTAACTGCTAAGTAACTGACAAATGAAAAGAAAACATTCGATTGTCTATACTGGAGTCTCTGCATCATTTTCAAATGGAGACAGTATTTTCTCAATTTCTCCAGTTCATTTCTCCATCTTGTATTCTGTCGGCTTCTGTTTGTGACCTCCGGGGATCTATGTTGCTTGTCATGAAGTCCATCGGTTGTCTCTCATTCTTGCAACATGGCCTGCCCATTGCCATTGAAGTTTTCTAATAAATCATATGATGTCTCTGACTCCGTTTTTTCTTCCTTATATACTATGCTGTCTTGTGATCTCTGCATGTGGGGTTGAGCATGATTCTCTCATGTGTGCGTTGCACGCTTCTCAATTTGTAGGTCTATCTCTTGGTTGGGTTCCATGTTTCAGCTCCATAAGTGACTGCATTGGTTGTATACTCTTCTCTTTAGGATTATTAGGATCGTCTTATTTTTAAAGGTTGAGCTTGCTCTGCGAAATGCTTGCCACCCAAAGACGATTATTCACTTGATCTCTTTCTCTTTTGTGGGTTTCATGGAGATTTGTTGTCTTAGGTAGATGTAGTGGTCTACTTTCCCCAGTTTTGTATCTTTGAATTTGATAGTTATATCCTTGTTCTCAATATGAACGTTGCACATGATTTTGGAATTACTTCATCGTGAACATGAAAGTTTTGGAATCTACACAGTAGAAGGCTTATTTATAATGAGCTGACCATGAGGCAAGGATGACTATTGTCTTGTGTTATTCTCCTGGCTTTTTGAGTGAGGTGCCACAGAAGTGATACACACACCCATTAAAAAGGTTTGTTATCTTTTGTGGAATTGACAACTGTCACTACAGACCGCTGAGAGTGAAACATAAGATCTTACGAACAACATCACTATTAGAAGCAATCTGCAGAATCAGAGCCGAGGAAAAGTGAGTGAACTCTTTGGCAAACCACCTTATTGACTCAGGCAGTTGTGATAAACAACTATTACCCCCATTGTTATCTTTGACAGCAATTGATATAAATATATATGTATTTTTCTCTGTTGATGTATATGATTCTTTTGTTGGTAATGAGTTAAAAAAGTATCTATAGGGAATCTCCGAGTGATTTTGTGCATCATTTTTGAGAGGAGAACTCCATCTCTGAGTTGAGAATAATAATCTGTTTTTTGTTTGATCGTTGGGAACCACGTATGGCTCCCTTCACGAGATATTAGAAAGTCTTTTCTCACAACAACATGATATGCGTAATTTTTAGGAAGTTCAACACTTGCTATCATGAACATATAAGTTGTAGACAGAGTTGCTGGTGTTGATTCAACACTTAATTCCATATAATAAATTACCAATAGTACTATTTGAAATGATCTTATTATTTTCTATTAGAACTATCTATTTAAACACTTCTCTCATAATGATTTTCAAAAAAACATATTAATTATGATACTTACAAGTAATTTTCAAGTTATTCTTTATTGATTCTGACCATCTAACCTTGACCTTCTATGATCACATGGTGAGCACCATGAAAGGTCAACGTTAGGATGTCAAAATCAACTTTCTTTGGTGTATCATTTGAGAATATTTTTTGAAAAACCTGATTGAAATGAATTTTCTAATGAATAATTTCAAGGAAGAGGAATAAAATGTTTTGATGCAGTGATTGTGAAAATTTCTTACCATGAATCAAGCCATGCCTGCAACATATATGTTCACGTTAGAATGTCTTTGTCTCAGGATTATTATGTTGCATATTGCATATCTGAGTTGTTGGTGAGAGAAGTCTTTGTGTTTTCTCTCAAACAACAATTAAACAAAGAATAGACTTTTTAATATTCCTTACAGGATTAACTCATCACTTTTCCTTTTCAGAGCAATGAATATGTGCTACCCTGAAGGTGGAATCTTGGTACAACATATGGCTGTGACATTTCCAAGTCACTCCGACCCCTGAGGATCCAGGGGAATCCATTCATTTATTCCTAGCATAGTGCCCATAAAGAACGGCAGGATCATTTAACTATAGATTGGATTTATCAGTAGCGTAGCACCTGTAGAGGATGACAAATATTCAAGTATAGATGAGCACCTCTGCACAAGATCAGAGTATTTGGGCTCTCTGACTAGCATTAAAGTGTCCCTCCTTGACTGATTGCTTAGGATCAGAGTGTAGTAACTGCTTCCAGTACATTCTTTGTCAAGTCTGTACCGCTGCAATACTGTAGCTGATGATGGTCTACTGAGGCATACGATTCATTCTGGGGCCTCAAAAAATAAATCTGCCAAGTCTCTGGAGATCAGCAAGCCCTGGGGTAGTGCTTTCCCATTGCAGTAAAAGGCAAGGGTTGGGCTTTCTCTGATACTTTCACAACACTAGTTGCACGACTGGAGCAATTTATGAATTTTTCTCCACGGGACCCCCACTTTCATGGCCTTGTTTCATATCTTGCTCTTGTGAGGTGACGAGTAAATACAGATCAGACTGTTGCTATCTAGCAGATAGAAGATACCAACAGGGGCAATGAAACCCAATAATGCTACTAAGCATCGTTGCAGGAATGACCCCCATATGGAGTTCAAACCCCTTGACAAAATGAATATCCCCATACCATCCACTACCACAATCTCACCAAATTCCCAATAAATAGACCTGAAAAAACATAGACAATCATTCACCTGATGAGGCCCAGAGAGGGCAGAAACATGAGCTAGTTCGCCTAGAGAATCCACAATCTATTATTTATTTATATATATATATATATATATATATATATATATATATATAATACATGATATATATAATACCTTTGAGCACATACTCACACAGCCACACCACTGAAGATAGGAGCAATCCCAAAACATGTCTGGACCATTTACATCTAAGGATTAATAAACCTTACCTCTAAATGTAGGTACATAGACTTATATACACATAAAAACATACATACACAATGTCTGTATGGAAAGCTATCTGGATCGTGTAATATCCTCTGATGCTAAGTTGAACAAACAAATAGATAACATACTGTTGAGAGATAACAGAATGATACGAACAAAACCTTTGATCAGCTGTACCGGAGCAAGAACCTCAGAAAGAGTCTACAAAGCCATTGTGCTGGCAACCCTTCTTTTCGCAATGCCAAATCCCAGTTCATATATCATAGCCATCGACACAATGTCAAACACTTCCATCCCTATGGCCTTTAAATCATTCTTAATATGTACTGGAGTTGCTTTATCAAAAACATGAGTCAGATTTTATGTTAAATCCTCTTCTCCAGACTCCTGTAATCATTTTAGATTATCGCATGACTTTCAATTGTTTAGTGTCGACATGTCTGAAATCTCGATTGAATATTGCTGCTTCGAATTGTTTTATCATCTTTCCTTGAAACTGTCCATTTAAACATTTCTTTCATTATAACTTTTTAGAAAATACAATTCAAATGGTACGTTAAAGAATTTTCAATCTTTTTTTTTATTTTGACAACCTAACGTTGACCTTTCATGGTGCTCACCATGTGATCATAGAAGGTCAAGGTTAGATGGTCAGAATCAATAAAGAATAACTTGAAAATTACTTGTAAGTATCATAATTGATATGGTTTTTTTGAAAATCATTATGAAAGAAGTGTTTAAATAGATAACTCTAATAGAAAATAATAAGATCATTTTAAATAGTACTATTGGTAATTTATTATATGGAATTAAGTGTTGAATCAACACCAGCAACTCTGTCAACAACTTATTTGTTCATGATAGCAAGTGTTGCCCCTCCTAAAAATTACGCATATCATGTTGTTGTGAGAAAAGACTTTCTAATATCTCGTGAAGGGAGCCATACGTGGTTCCCAACAATCAAACAAAAAACAGATTATTATTCTCAACCCAGAGATGGAGTTCTCCTCTCAAAATGATGCACAAAATCTCTCGGAGATTCCCTATAGATACTTTTTTAACTCATTACCAACAAATGAATCATATACATCAACAGAGAAAAATACATATATGTTTATATCAATTGCTGTCAAAGATAACAATGGGGGTAATAGTTGTTTATCACAACTGCCTGAGTCAATAAGGTGGTTTGCCAAAGAGTTCACTCACTTTTCCTTGGCTCTGATTCTGCAGATTGCTTCTAATAGTGATGTTGTTCGTAAGATCTTATGTTTCACTCTCAGCGGTCTGTAGTACAGTTGTCAATTCCACAAAAGATAACGGACTTTTTAAAGGGGTGTGTGTATCACTTCTGTGGCACCTCACTCAAAAAGCCAGGAGAATAACACAAGACAATAGTCATCCTTGCCTCATGGTCAGCTCATTATAAATAAGCCTTCTACTGTGTAGATTCAAAAACTTTCATGTTCACGATGAAGTAATTCCAAAATCATGTGCAACGTTCACATTGAGAACAAGGATATAACTATCAAATTCAAAGATACAAAACTGGGGAAAGTAGACCACTACATCTACCTAAGACAACGAATCTCCATGAAACCCACAAAAAAGGAAGAGATCAAGAGAATGATTGCCCTTGGGTGGCAAGCTTTTCGCAGTGCAAGCTCAACCTTTAAAATAAGACGATCCTAATAATCTTAAAGAGAAGAGTATACAACCAATGCAGTCACTTATGGAGCTGAAACATGGAACCCAACCAGGAGACAAACCTGCAAATTGAGAAGCCTACAACGCACACATGAGAGAATCATGCTCAACCTCACATGGAGAGATCACAAGACAGCATAGTATATAAGGAAGAAAAAAAGGAATCAGAGACATCATATGATATATTAGAATACTTAAATGAATGAGAGACAACTGATGGACTTCATGACTCACAACATAGATCCCCGGAGGTCACAAACAGAGGCCGACAGAATACAACATGGAGAAATGAACTGGAGAAACTGAGAAAATACTGTCTCTATTTGAAAATGATGCAGAGACTCCAGTACAGACAATCAAATGTTTTCTTTTCATTTGTCAGTTACTTAGCAGTTACTTACTCGTTTTACAATCACTTTGTTCAACTTTGCACCAGAGGATACGACACAATCAAGATAACTTTCAATACCGATATTATACAAATAGATGTATGTATGTATATTTGTCGTGGGGATTGAGGTAATCTGACAGAATGATGATAATTTGACAATTGGGAGGCAAAGAGAAATAGAAGAGAAAAACAAATGTTTTTTTTTATCATGTGGCAGGCTTTTATGCATTTTATTGGTTGCTTCCAACTTCTTCAGAATGATTTGCTGTGGTTGTAGAGTGATAATATGCTGTTTAAATGTTTTACAGTGATGTGATGAAATGAGGAAACAAATCTGTTAGCTCGAGTGTTTTCTGATTTGAAATGTAATATGTAAATATGTGTGTGTATGCGTGTAATTCAATTCTTTTATCTATATATGTATATATTTTGTGTGTGAAGCATTTTTCAATCAGCACACTGGTACAACACTCTGATCCGTATTTACTTGATTTCCAATGAGAGCAATATGTGGAACAAGGTTGGTTTAATGTTGGGTTCTATCTTCTGAAAGTTTAAAGAATTGCTCCTGTACCTGAAACTGGTTTTTGAAGGGCGTCAGGTCAAGCCTGACTCATCCTAGTTTTAGTATTGCACCTGCGTCAAGTTACCAAAGAATGTATTGTTAGCAGAAACTACCGTTTGATCCATATTTTCTCACTTCCCCATGAAAGCAAGATGGGACACAAAGTCAGTTCATTATGGGCTTGCATATATGGCAAGATAGCAAGATATTGATCCTACGAAGTGTGCATAGATAATTTGAGACAAAAGTGTTGATCCATACTTAAATATCCAAATCGTTCTTTTACGGATTATATACTAGTAATAAGTAAATGAATTCCTCTGCCTTCAAAGAGCTTGGAGTAACATATCTTCGGGAATATACTGCACTAAACAGCATGTTCTCTTAGCAGTGACACTTTAATACTTGGTAGAGTGCACAATCACTCTGATCCAACGTAGAAATGCCCATCTATTGTTAAATAATCCTGGTTTTTTTTATGAGTGCTATGCTAGGATTGAAATAATTGATTCTTCTGGTTCTTTATGCTTTGGAGTAAATTGTTGCAGTTTTCAGGTATATAGAACAGTAAAGTGTTTGTTCCGTTGAGATTCCACCTTCAGGGTAGCACCCATCCATTGCACTGAAAGGGAAGGCTTATAAGTTGATCGATGATTTGAACTTTGCAAAAGAGTTTAGGTAGAATAAGTCATTTTTCTCAAATTTTGCATACAGAGCATTCGACCACAAAGCCTTTTATTTATTTACAAATATATATACAACGATTTTGTCAATGAAAAAAATGAAACCTTACGGAAAATTGATGATAATAAAATAAGATCAATTTCCTCACACAAGGCATTTCTTCAAGAAGATAATCTATGGCTTTAATCATAAATGGTCTGTTCTTTATTAGATTGGTGGGAACCACGTATGGCTCCCTTCACGAGATATTAGAAAGTCTTTTCTCACAACAACATGATATGCGTAATTCAGTGGAGGGGCAAGACTTGCTATCATGAACATATAAGTTGTAGACAGAGTCGCTGGTTTTGGTCAACACTTAATTTCATATAATAAATTATGTCTTGTACTATATTAGAAGATCTGATTATTTTCCATTAGAACTATCTATTTAAATATTTCTCCCAATAGCATTTTCTGACAAATATATTTATAATGGTACTTAGAAGAAATTTTCATGCTGGTTCTCCTTGATTTTGTCCCTTAACCTTGACCTTCTATGATCACATGGTGAGCACCATGAAAGGTCAAGGTTGAAGTGTCACAATGAAACCACTGGATATCATGACTCACAACATGGTTCCCCAGAGATCATATGTAAAATCTTATCCGGCAAAAAATAAGATGTTGTGATGAATTAGACTAGTTCAGGAAGTACTGGCTCTGCAACACCCAGGATGGAGAGATCTGGCAAATCTTTTATCAAAATGTTCTTGCTGCATACATCTTCATTTCAGTGAAGATTTTGTAAGATTTCTAAGATATCTTTCTGTAGAGTAATTGTTTGCAAACTAGTTCTGCAGATTATTAAAACTTAACTCAGGATTTCCCAAATGTTTTGGTGTGCAGAGGTGGCTTATGGCATCTGCAGACTCTGCTGCTGCGGGATTTGCTGGAGCTCTAGGGGTGCAATACATCCGAGGAACCCTGCAAAATCTAAAAGAAATAATCAAAAGAAAATCTAAAAAATCAGTCAGATTAAGTGCCACTACTGCTTTGTGCTAAACTCAGCTAAACTTGGTAAATATCAAAGACACCATGCCGTTGAACAGTGATTCAGAACGGACTATTCGAATAGATTGGGGCAGTGGCGTATCCTGCTTTGTATCTAGGGTGTGCTCTGTGCTACAGATGCACAAAATCATAAGAATATTTTAGTGTCCAACACCATTATCAGCAAATAATAGAGTCCAATATGAATTTTGTTTTTCTTCCATTAATTCTCTTGTATTTTTCTTTATTTGTTCGCTGTTTACAACACCAAATGAGCCACAGAGCTTTACAATGCACAATAAGGACTACCTTCCCAAAATTCTACCAAAAAGGCTTTTATGATTTGTTTACTTTTATAGACATTAAAATATTTTTACATTTTTATGCATCCTTAGCACAGAGCACTCCAAAGATACAAATCACCATACACCACTGATTGAGGGGCAATTTAAAATTTAGGTGTGAAGAGAGAAAAGCATTTTACCCAAAAGAGAATCATGTTAAGACTTGACTGATTTATTCCTTTTATTACAATGTGCAACAATCACATCGGAAATAAAGACATAATGGTCAAAATCAAAGATGCAGAAGTGGAGAGAAGGGGACCACTGCATCTACCTAGGACATCAGATCTCTTTTGAATCTTCAAAAAGAGAAGAAATCAAATGGTGAATCCCTCTAGTATGGCAAGACTATAGCAGAGCCAGCTCAACTTTCAAAAACAAGAAGATCCCGTTAGTCCTAAAAACAAGGGCATACAACCAATGCATCCTCCCTATAGTCACCTATGGAGCTGAAGCATAGAACCTAACCAAGAGTCTGACCTGAAAACTTACAAGCATACAATGTGCACAGGGGATAATCATACTCAACCTCACGTAGAGAGATCACACGGCAGCACATCATGTCAAGGAGAAAATAAAAGTCCGACATATCATAGAATCCCTTAGAAAACTCAAATGGCAATGGGCTGGTCATATTGTGAGAATGGCAGACAACCACTACACATCACAACTCACAATGTGGATCCCCAGATATCACATGCACAATTGAGGCCAGCAGAATACAAGATGGAGAGACAAACTAGACAAGTTCAGAAAGTATTGGTGCTGTGACGCCCATGATAGAGAGTTGTGGCTAATTCTGACGAAGATCTATGTTTGATGACAGATGTTAAAAGATTGATGATGATGATTATGATTAATTCCTGATTATACAACACTATGATTTATAATTACTAAATATCATTACTTACTAATTTTACAATAGATTCCATAGTAAGAAATGATCAACTTATTAACATTGTCAGGTATAAAAGCAAATAGGTAGTTTTGTAATGTTGATATAAAATTTCATGCAATAAAGAAATTATAAAAAAGTGTCTTAAAGTTCATGTATAGAATCTATCACATGATATACGATGATTTTTAGATGAACCTAGATGTACATCTATAAAACACTTTTTGATTGGTCAGTCAGTTGGTCCTTGATATCAACCATCCCCATATTCCTTTTCTTCCTCCTACTCCACGTTCTGCAACTACTACCATGACTACTGATACTGAATATCAATTTTTCTCAGCTGTATTATGTAGGATTGATATGAAACTAAAAATGGCATTTGTATTGTTAACCTTATGGTTCTTGTTTTATAGTAAGAGGGGCATCAAATTTTGGGAGACATCAGAATGGGGCACCAAATAAAAAAGGTTGAGAACCACTACTGTAAGGCAATGCTTTGTAAATTAATCCCACAAACCATTATTACTAGATTGATTTTGATCCTAAATGGGTTCCCTAAAACTTTTTGTTACATATCAGGCTCGATCATTGTGAATGCAACAGTCACACTGCACACAAACTCACTCAATGGCATCTCACTGTTGACTGAGTAACTCCAATGGAGAGTATCCAGACACACATGTGCAGTAAGGTACCTTCTGACTGCTTGCCAAGTTACATCAAAGCCACATGATGGGACTTTGAGATATTCAAAATGGCTTCATAATATGTTAAATGTAATGTGTTTCCTATATATGAGTTTATATATATTATTTTTGTTTTGATTTTCAATGAGATGATAAATTCTGATCCTAGGTAGAGTTTATAGATAATCTAATCCTAGCAATGTTGACAAGTACTATGCTTTATCAGTTCAGCACCCCTTTTCCAAAATGCCTTGGATCAGAAAAGTTTGGGTGATTTTTTCGGGTTTCCAAACATTTTCAGATACATAATGAGATATATCCAGTATGTGGTCCTGTAATGTAATTTTGATTTGTTTCTTCTTTCAGTATTGGTGATGTAAATGTAATTTTATGTTTCTAGAGAGTTAAAGGAACAAAGCTTTTACTCAAGTTAAATTCAAGGTTTCTTAATCTGTGTATAGCTCCTGTTACGTTGTGTAAAAAAAGATGCTTGTTTTTTGGGTTTTTTTTTCTATATTGAGAGAAAAGAGTTTTGAAATTATTTTATTCCATTTTTATTGTTTATAGAAATTTGTTTTTATGTTCAGACCAAACAAAATCATTATTGAATCAAGTTAGGAAAGAGAAAGTGAAAGTGGAACTAGATAAATAGAAAACGATAAAAATGGGTAAGAGAGGTTTTGCAGTGGGTAAAAATTTGAAGGATAGCAAACAAGAATAGATTACAATACACAATACAAATTTATAAAACATAAACCAGTCTTGAATTACAAATAGCTTTAAATGTAATTGGAAGTAACTCTAAGAATTTTGCTTGTTTCATATTTCACTGGTTGTGGAGTGAATATAATTTTACATTTCTAATGAGTTGAAAGAACAAAGGTAGTACTAGTTAAAATGAGTTATGTAAGCTGTATTGACTTTTGAAAATTTTGGATATGTGGTGTTATGTATTAGATATTATAGATGGATTCTTTAGGCTCCTCAGGATTAGGAATTACTTTGACTACTTCTTCAGGCAATACAGGGAACAAAAGGGCATATTGCTCTAAAAGACATGAGAATCTTAGTCCCATTATCTAAGATAGTCAGTTTCTTTTGATTCATGGGAAGGCTGAAAAGGTGTTCTGTGGGGAAAGCAAGGCAAATGTCAATTGGCTGACTTTTAGCAAAGCTGAAAATGCAAAATGTCGATAGATCCCACCCTGGAGAAAATGATTTTTTTCAAATTTGGAATATAATACTTTATGCCATGGAGCCCTTTATATAGATATATATGATGCTTTTATTATTGATAAACATAAAACCTTACTGGAAATCAATGATAATTAATTAGGATTTGGCTGCAACCAATTTTTTTCCCCCAACTCTAGCATTAGAGTTCAGCATTGCACTACAAGTGGAAATCATAGTCTGAATCCACAAAATTGTCGGTTCTTTGTTTGAATGTTGGGAACCACGTATGGCTCCCTTCAAGAGAAAATAGAAAGTCTTTTCACACAACTACATCAATATGCAATAAGCCTAGTTGTACATTCCCTATCCTGGAGTTATATCTTTGACAGCAATTGATATAAATATATGTGAATCTTTCTCTCTTGATGTATATGATTTTTTGTTGGTAATAAGTTAGAAAAAATATCTTTAGAAAATCCCCAAGAAATTTTGAGCATGATTTCTGAGAGGAGAACTCCATCTCTGAGTTGAGAATAATAATCTGTTTTTTGTTTGATTGCTGGGAACCACGTATGGCTCCCTTCACGAGATAATAGAAAGTCTTTTCTCACAACAACATGATATGCGTAATTTTTAAGAAGTTCAACACTTGCTATAATGAACATATAAGTTGTAGACAGAGTTGCTGGTGTTGGACAACACTTAATTCCATATAATAAATTACCAATAGTACTATTTGAAATGATCTTATTATTTTCCATTAGAACTATCTATTTTAACACTTCTCTCATATGGATTTTCAAAAAAACATAATAATTATGATACTTACAAGTAATTTTCAAGTTATTCTTTATTGATTCAGACCATCTAACCTTGACCTTCTATGATCACATGATGAGCACCATGAAAGGTCAACGTTAGGATGTCAAAATGAAAAAAAAGATTGAAATTTCTATAACGTACCATTTGAATTGTATTTTCTAAAAAGTTATAATGAAAGAAATGTTTAAATGGACAGTTTCAAGGAAAGATGATAAAACAATTTGAAGCAGCAATATTCAATCGAGATTTCAGACATATCGACACTAAACAATTGAAAGTCATGCGATAATCTAAAATGATTACAGGAGTCTGGAGAAGAGGATTTAACATAAAATCTGACCCGTGTTTTTGATAAAGCAACTCCAGTGCATATTAAGAATGATTTAAATGCCATATGGATGGAAGTATTTGACAATGTGTCGATGGCTCTGATATATGAACTGGGATTTGGCATTGCGAAAAGAAGGGTTGCCAGCACAATGGCTTTGTAGACTCTTTCTGAGGTTCTTGCTCCGGTACAGCTGATCAAAGGGTTTTGTTCGTATTAATCTGTTATCTCTCAACAGTATGTTATCTATTTGTTTGTTCAACTTAGCATCAGAGGATATTACACGATCCAGATAGCTTTCCATACAGACATTGTGTATGTATGTTTTTATGTATATATGAGTCTATGTACCTACATTTAGAGGTAAGGTTTATTAATCCTTAGATGTAAATGGTCCAGACATGTTTTGGGATTGCTCCTATCTTCAGTGGTGTGTGCTGTGTGAGTATGTGCTCAAAGGTATTATATATATCATGTATTATATATATATATATATATATATATATAAATAAATAATAGATTGTGGATTCTCTACGCGAACTAGCTCATGTTTCTGCCCTCTCTGGGCCTCATCAGGTGAATGATTGTCTATGTTTTTTCAGGTCTATTTATTGGGAATTTGGTGAGATTGTGGTAGTGGATGGTATGGGGATATTCATTTTGTCAAGGGGTTTGAACTCCATATAGGGGTCATTCCTGCAACGATGCTTAGTAGCATTATTGGGTTTTATTGCCCCTGTTGTTATCTTCTATCTGCTAGATAGCAACAGTCTGATCCGTATTTACTCGTCACCTCAAAAAAGCAAGATATGAAACAAGGCCATGAAAGTGGGGGTCCCGTGGAGAAAAATTCATAAATTACTCCAGTCGTGCAACTAGTGTTGTGAAAGTATCAGAGAAAGCCCAACCCTTGCCTTTTAGTGCAATGGGAAAGCACTACCCCAGGGCTTGCTGATCTCCAGAGACTTGGCAGATTTATTTTTTGAGGCCCAAGAATGAATCGTATGCCTCAGTAGACCATCATCAGCTACAGTATTGCAGCGGTACAGACTTGACAAAGAATGTACTGGAAGCAGTTTCTACACTCTGATCCTAAGCAATCAGTCAAGGAGGGACACTTTAATGCTAGTCAGAGAGCCCAAATACTCTGATCTTGTGCAGAGGTGCTCATCTATACTTGAATATTTGTCATCCTCTACAGGTGCTACGCTACTGATAAATCCAATCTATAGTTAAATGATCCTACTGTTCTTTACGGGCACTATGCTAGGAATAAATGAATGGATTCCCCTGGATCCTCAGGGGTTGGAGTGACTTGGAAATGTCACAGCCATATGTTGTACCAAGATTCCACCTTCAGGGTAGCACATATTCATTGCTCTTAAAAGGAAAAGTGATGAGTTAATCCTGTAAGGAATATTAAAAAGTCTATTCTTTGTTTAATTGTTGTTTGAGAGAAAACTCAAAGACTTCTCTCACCAACAAATCAGATATGCAATATGCAACATAATAATCCTGAGACAAAGACTTTCTAACGTGAACATATATGTTGCAGGCATGGCTTGATTCATGGTAAGAAATTTTCACAATCACTGCATCAAAAGATTTTATTCCTTTTCCTTGAAATTATTCATTAGAAAATTCATTTCAATGAGGTTTTTCAAAAAATATTCTCAAATGATACTCCAAAGATAGTTGATTTTGACATCCTAACGTTGACCTTTCATGGTGCTCACCATGTGATCATAGAAGGTCAAGGTTAGATGGTCAGATTCAATAAAAATAACTTGAAAATTACTTGTAAGTATCAAAATTTATATGTTTTTTTGAAAATCCTTATGAGAGAAGTGTTCAAATAGATAGTTCTAATGGAAAATAATAAGATCATTTTGCATAGTACAAGTGGTAATTTATTATATGGAATTAAGTGTTGACCAACACCAGCAACTCTGTCTACAACATATATGTTCATGATAGCAAGTCTTGCCCCTCCCTAAGCATTCTGCATATCATGTTGTTGTGAGAAAAGACTTTCTAATATCTCGTGAAGGGAGCCATACGTGGTTCCCAACAATCAAACAAAAAACAGATTATTATTCTCAACTCAAAGATGGAGTTCTCCTCTCAGAAATCATGCTCAAAATTTTTGGAGATTCTCTATTGATATTTTTTTAACTTTTTACCAACAAAAGAATCATATACATCGAGAGAGAAAGATGTATCTATATCAATTGTTGTCAAAGTTAAGAATGGGGGTAATAGTTGTTTATTGCCTGAGTCAATGAGGTGGTTTACCAAAGAGTTCACTCACTTTTCCTCTGCTCTGATTCTGCAGATTGCTTCTAATAGTGATGTTGTTCGTAAGATCTTATGTTTCACTCTCAGCGGTCTGTAGTGACAGTTGTCAATTCCACAAAAGATAACAGACCTTTTAAGGATCGTGTGTCTCACTTCTGTGGCACCTCACTCGAAAAGCCAGGAGAATAACACAAGACAAAAGTCGTCCTTGCCTCATGGTCAGCTCATCATAAATAAGCCTTCTACTGTGTAGATTCAAAAACTTTCATGTTCATGATGAAGTAATTCCCAAATCATGTGCAACATTCACATTGAGAACAAGGACATAACTATCAAATTCAAAGATACAAAACTGGGGAAAGTAAACCCCTACATCTACCTAAGACAACGAATCTCCATGAAATCCACAAAAGAGGAAGAAATCAAGTGAATAATCGCCCTTGGGTGGCAAGCCTTTCGCAGAGCAAGCTGAACCTTTAGAAATAAGACGATCCTAATAATCCTAAAGAGAAGAGTATACAACCAATGCAGTCACTTATGGAGCTGAAACATGGAACCCAACCAAGAGACAAACCTACAAATTGAGAAGCGTGCAACGCACACATGAGAGAATCATGCTCATCCTCACATGGAGAGATCACAAGACAGCATAGTATATAAGGAAGAAAAAAGGGAGTCAGAGACATCATATGATATATTAGAAAACTTAAATGGCAATGAGCAGGCCATGTTGCAAGAATGAGAGACAACCGATGGACTTCATGACAAGCAACATAGATCCCCGGAGGTCACAAACAGAGGCCGACAGAATACAAGATGGAGAAATGAAGTGGAGAAATTTAGAAAATACTGTCTCCATTTGAAAATGATGCAAAGACTCCATACAGACAATCAAATGTTTTCTTTTCATTTGTCAGTTACTTTGTTACTTCACTTTGTTCAACTTGGCACCAGAGGATATCACACAATCAAGATAGCTTTTTATACATATATTATACATATAGATGTATGTATGTATATCTGTCGTGGGGATTGAGGTATTCTGACAGGATGGTGATAACTTGACAATTGGGAGGCAAAGACAAAATAGAATAGAAAAACAAATGTTTTTTTTTATCATGTGGCAGGCTTTTATGCGTTTTATTGATTGCGACCAACTTCTTCAAAATGACTTGCTGTAGTTGTAGAGTGATAATATGCTGTTTACATGTTTTACAGTGATGTGATGAAATGAGGAAAGAAACCTTTTGGCTCAAATGTTTTCTGATTTGAAATGTAATATGTAAATATGTGTGTGTATGGGTGCAATTCAATTTTTTATCCATATATGTATATATTTTGTGTGTGAAGCATTTTTCAATCAGCACACTGGTACAACACTCTGATCCGTATTTACTTGATTTCCAACGAGAGCAATATGTGGAACAAGGTTAGTTTAATGTTGGGTTCTATCTTCTGAAAGTTTAAAGAATTGCTTCAGTACCTGAAACTGGTTTTTGAAGGGCTTCAGGTCAAGCCTGACTCATCCTAGTTTTAGTATTGCACCTGCGTCAAGTTACCAAAGAATGTATTGCAAACAGAAACTACCCTTTGATCCATATTTTCTCACTTCCCCATGAAAGCGAGATGGGACACAGGGTCAGTTCATTATGGGGTTGCATATATGGCAAGATAGCAAGATATTGATCCTACGAAGTGTGCACAGATAATTTAAGACAAAAGCGTTGATCCATACTTAAATATCCAAATCTTTCTTTTGGGGATTATATACTAGTAATAAATAAATGAATTCCTCTGCCTTCAAAAAGCTTGGAGTAACATATCTTGGGGAATATACGGCACTAAACAGCATGTTCTCATAGCAGTGACACGTTAATACTTGGTAGAGTGCACAATCACTCTGATCCAACGTAGAAATGCCCATCTATTGTTAAATAATCCTGTTGTTTTTTATGGGTGCTATGCTAGGGTTGAAAAAAATTGATTCTTCTGGTTCCTTATGCTTTGGAGTAAATTGTTGCAGTTTTCAGGTATATAGAAAAGTGAAGTGTCCGTTCCGTTGAGATTCCACCTTCAGTGTAGCACCCATCCATTGCACTGAAAGGGAAGGCTTATAAGTTGATCCCATAAGGAAAATCTAAAAGTTGGTTTGATAGTTGTTCGAAATGAAATAAAAAGTATTATCTCACCAAGTGCATAAACATACAATAATATGATAATCCCGAGACAACGACAAGCTTACTTAGAACATGTATATAGTGGGAAGGGCTTAATTATCACTATCACTGCATCAAAACATTGTATTTTTGTTTTTTTGAATTTAATTTTCATTAAAACATTTATTTCAATTGGGAAATATTTCTAAATGATACTCTAAAGAAAGTTATTCTTTTTCTATTTTGCCATCCTAACCTTGACCTTTCAAATTGCCCACCTTGTATGCACAAAAGGTCAAGGTTAGATGGTCAAAATCAATGGAAAATAACTTGAAAATTACTTGTTAGTATCAAAATTTATATGTTTTTTTGAAAATCATTACGAGAGAAGTGTTTAAATAGATAGTTCTAATGGAAAATAATAAGTTTATTTTTAATAGTACAAGTGGTAATTTATTATATGGAATTAAGTGTTGACCAACACCAGCAACTCTGTCTACAACTTATATGTTCATTGTAACAAGTCTTGCCCCCTATAAAAATTATGCATATCATGTTGTTGTGAGAAAAGACTTTCTAATATCTCGTGAAGGGAGCCATACGTGGTTCCCAGCAATCAAACAAAAAACAGATTATTATTCTCAACTCAGAGATGGAGTTCTCCTCTCAGAAATCATGCTCAAAATTTCTTTGAGATTCCCTATGGATACTTTTTCAACTTATTATCAACAAAAGAATCATATACATCAAGAGAGAAAGATGTTTTTTTTAAAAATCATTTTTAAGAGAATTGTTCAAATAGATAGTTAAAATGAAAAATAATAAGATCATTTCAAATTGTACAAGTGGTAATTTATTATATGGAATTAAGTGTTGAATCATCACCAGCAACTCTGTCTACAACATATATGTTCATGATAGCAAATGTTGCTCCCTAAGAATATTGCATATCATGTCGGTGTGCAATTACACCTTTCTCTGGCCTTTTCATCGGTAGTGTAGTATCTGCTCCACGGCATAGACCAAGGAGTCGGTACCGACACTTGCCCGTTGAATGGGTCGGAGATTGTTGTGTATCAAAGACCGAGTGCGCCGGTGCAAACGTTAGCCAATGAGGTTATGCTGAGGCTGCGTTTGCTAAGCGCATTGGGGAGCCTTTGGACTCGTCCTTAGGATCTCCCATTATTACTCAGCCCAGCTGCGGGGTCTTTCCCCGGGGCAGCACTGCTCCATTGCACTTAAATGGTCCCCTGGTGGATGCTTTCGTAGCTGACGTTGTCTAGCCATTACGATGAGCTTTTTGAGGGAATAACCCATTTTCTTCAAATTTTGCATACAAAGCATTTGACCACAAAGATATATACAACGTTTTCGTCAATGAACAAATGAAACCTTACAGAAAATTGATGATAATGAAATAAGATCAATTTCCTCCCACAAGGCATTTCTTCAAGAAGATTATCTTTGGCTTAAATCATAAATGGTCTGTTCTTTATTAGATTGTTGGGAACCACGTATGGCTCCCTTCAAAAGATAATAGAAAGTCTTTTCTCACAACAACATTGATATGCAATATTGTATTTATTTTCAAAAAGAAAAATACGACATGAAGTCAAAAGGGGGTGTGGGGAAATTTTGGTTGGTCAACATCTTTCCTAATTTTATCTCAGCTATTCCCATGCACTGACCGTATCTCGCTATATTGTCCTATTCACCTTAACAACACATTTTTCCCAATCTCTTCCATACTACATTTACCAAAATACCAGACTTACTCTATGATGAACCATTTCTAAACCCTTATTTACAATTTTTGTGGGGGGGGGGGGTAATAAAATTTAGATAGATATTTACAAAATAAAAGGAACCCCAATGATTGATATATATTTACAAAAAAAATGGGAAAACGAAATTAGTATGTGACCTACCCACAAGGACCTAATATGGTAGAACAGCAAGTTAAATGGTCAAAAAGATGAATGCTGAGGCGAAAATTAACCTCAAAATCCTCTGGAGAACATTACCTTCTGGCATCTAACGGGGGAGGGGCGGGGTAATCGGAAACAAAAAGCGGGGACTAAAAAAAAGCGGGGGAGTTGATGCTCATTCTCTCCCAAGCTAAGAAAGAGTTGACTTACTGAAAAGTAAAAACTAATCAACTCCAACTTGGGCTGGGTTGTCGTGTTTGTGTCAGAACCTCAAAATTCTTTTACTTTACCAGTAAAATTCAAATATGCCACTCCAGTTTAGCATCTTTCACTCTACACAGTCGGCCCACTCTCACCCACCTTCCGTTGAATTCCGACCAAGGGAGCCTTTCCCTCTCGACCCTGATCTTAACTTTAAGCTGATACTTAAAGAAAGCGATCAGTTGTTCGGGAGTGAAATGCTCTCCTTCGTCGAACCCCTTCTGACGCATCGTCCAAATCACCATTCTCATCACGCCAAGTAAGCACACTAGCACTAAATGTGCGTCTTTTTCTAACGATGGGAACACATTGCTACAGACAGCGCTGGCATCAAGGGCAAAAAATGTACCCTGACGATGCGAACTATGTAGCCTTCAACTAGCTTGCACAGCGGCTGCACCACACAGCAGTGAAAGAAGGCGTGCTCAAGAGACTCCTCCATGTCACCGCAGCCCACGCACTCTGGAGACTCCACCAGACCTGCTGCAAAAAGTCGTTTGCCGACCCAGAGAGCATTCCGAATGACTAGCCAGGTGAGGGACGCCTCCTTGTCATTGAGGCACCTTGCATGGCCCGTCCGTCCAGACAAAGGGACCAGGGAGAGGGCAACCTCTCCACAAGTCCAGCAACAAGCCTTCCGACTTGCCGCAGTTGGTTTTGGCCCCTGCCACCATCTAATACCTCTGGATTTCTACGCTGACTTGCCTGATCTCAGCAATGCTCGTTACAAGCTAAGTCACATCGTCAACGTTGGCAGTGTACTTGACTGGCGTGTGACCGCCAGGCAAAGTAATTCCGCGTAGGGCTCGATTCGCCTTTACTTTGCTCAGGAAAGGTTCCAGCGTAAGAATGTACAGCATCGGCGAAAGTGGACAACCTTGACGAACTGATCTGGACAACTGAAAGGGTTTTGACCTCACTCCATTCACCTCCACCACCGAGCTGGGGGATGCATACAAGAGACGAATCCAGGAGTGAAAGATCTGACCGAAGCCAGCTGCGGACAAGACGGACTCGAGAAAACCATGACCAACCCTATCGAACACTTTGGACTGATCTAATTTGATCAGCGTGGCTCCATTGTCGACTTTCTCAATGATCGTGCGTACCGTGTGCAGATTATCCTGGATAGTCCGACCTTTTACAGAACAAGTCAGTTCGGGGCCAATCAGACCATTCAGCACGGGCTGCAGCCGGTTTGACAGGACCTTGGCCAAAATCTTTATTCAACAGAGTTATGGGCCTGAAGTTATCTACCCCGTCCCCTCCATCTTTGTCTTTGCGTAGCTACTTCACCACCCCCATGGTAAAGTGATGGGGAATATTCCGCTGCTTCAACCAGTGGTTGAAGATAGCTGCCAGCAAATGGACGAATATGGACGACAGCCTCAAATACACCTCGTAAGGCAAACCATCAATTCCCGGAGTCTTCTCTTTCTCCGCGCTCTTTAGTGCTTCCCGGATTTCCTCCTCTGTTAGGAGCCCCTCGCACCCAGCTGCTTCAGTCGCCTCAAGGCGAGGGAAGTCGGCTAAATACGTGTCAAACTGAGCAGAACTCAGACCAGCCTCCCTTGTGAATAGCTCCTGGAAGTTGGCACGAAACACCTCGCAGATACCTTCGTTTGTGGTCACAAGTCGTCCGTCCGGTGACGTGACACTAGAGATATGCCGGCTCGACACACTCTGAATTTCTTTTGCTCGCAGTTCCGCGGCCATATTCGTTGCCTCGGGGGACATTCTTTTTAACCTAGCTCTAACTACTAGAGCTCGATCCTTCTTGGCATGTAAGGAGGCTAGCTCTACCTTAGTTAGTTGAACCTGGCTAGAGTCTCCACCCTCCACGGCTTGTTCTATCCGAGATTCTACTGCCTTTTGTGCCGCTAGTCTCTCTAGCTTGAGTCGCCTACTATAATCGGCAGCAAAAGACCTATTTTATTTTTTAGGTGCCCCCAGAATGGCCCCCGTCAATTCCCGCTGAATCACTAATGTTAGCTGGTCCTGAAAATCCTCCACGTCCACGAGGGATGTATTGAATTTCCAGTAACCAGACTTGAAGGGCTTAGCTGTACCTAAGTTCATTCGGACCCTTACTAATCTATGGTCCGAAAATGGGATGCTATGGAAGCTTGGACATTCTAAGAGGAGGACTCAAACTCTGAGTTGAGAATAATAATCTGTTTTTTGTTTGATTGCTGGGAACCACGTATGGCTCCCTTCACGAGATATTAGAAAGTCTTTTCTCACAACAACATGATATGCAGAATGCTTAGGGAGCAACACTTGCTACTATGAACATATAAGTTGTAGACAGAGTCGCTGGTGTTGGTCAACACTTAATTCCATATAATAAATTACCAATAGTACTATTTGAAATGATCTTATTATTTTCCATTAGAACTATCTATTTTAACACTTCTCTCATAATGATTTTCAAAAAAATATAATAATTATAATACTTACAAGTAATTTTCAAGTTATTTTTTATTGATTCTGACCATCTAACCTTGACCTTTTGCGTATACAAGGTGGGCAATATGAAAGGTCAAGGTTAAGATGTCAAAATTAACTTTCTTTAGAGTATCATTTGAAAATATTTTTTTAAAAACCTTTTCGAAATGAATGTTCTAATGATATTGAGGCGCTACTTATGAAAATGCTAGACGATGTGTAGATGGCACTTACAAATGAACCTGGATTTGGCATTACAGAAAAGAGTTGCCGACACAATGGTTTTGTCGATTCTTTCTGAGGTTCTTGCTCCAGTATAGCCGATCAAAGGTTTTGTTGACAATAGTCTTTTATCTTTCATCAGTCTATATTCTATTTGTTTGTCCAAATTGACATCAGAAGATGTTACACAATCCAGATAGCTTTCCATATAGACACTAGATATATATATATGCTTCTATGTATATATGAGTGTATGTATATACGTATATATACATACATATATATATATATATTGTGTATCTATGTTTGTTTGTTTTCACTCAAATCCTTGGCAGACTGCTGGATAGCAACATTCTGATCCGTATTTACTTGCTTCCCCACGAGATTAAGATATGACACGAGGTCAGGAAAGTGGGGGGTCCTATACAGAAATATTCAAACATTGCTCCAGTCACTCAACTAATATTCACTCCAAAAAGTGCAACTATAGAGTACTAAATTTATCGGTAATGTTTTATTGGTCAATTAATAACAAAAGCATCATATATATATATATATATGTTGTATTGGTATTGTACCTGTGCAAAGCTACCAAAGAATGTATTGCCAGTAGATACTTCCCTTTGATCTATATTTTCTCACTTCCTCATGAAAGCAAGATGGGACACAAGGTCAGTTCATTATGGGCTTGCATATATGGCAAGATAGCAAAATAGCAAGATATTGATCCTAGGGAGTGTGCACAGATAATTTAAGACAAAAGTGTTGATCCATACTTGAATATCCAAATCTTTCTTTTAGGGATTATATACTAGTAATAAATCAATGGATTCCTCTGCCTTCGAAGAGCTTGGAGTAACATATCTTGGGGAATATACGGCACTAAACAGCATGTTCTCTTAGCAGTGACACTTAAATACTTGGTAGAGTGCACAATCACTCTGATTCAATGTAGAAATGCCCATCTATTGTTAAATAATCCTGTTGTTTTTTATGGGTGCTATGTTAGGGTTGGAAAAAATTGATTCTTCTGGTTCCTTACGCCTTGGAGTAAATTGTTGCAGTTTTCACGTATAAAGAACAGTAAAGTGGGACAGTAATTAAATAGTATTGCATATCATTTTGTTGTGAGAAAAGACTTTCTATTATCTCTTGAAGGGAGCCATACGTGGTTCCCAACAATCTAATAAAGAACAGACCATTTATGATTTAAGCCAAAGATAATCTTCTTGAAGAAATGCCTTGTGGGAGGAAATTGATCTTATTTTATTATCATCAATTTTCCGTAAGGTTTCATTTGTTCATTGACAAAATCGTTGTATATATATTTGTAAATAAATAGAAGGCTTTGTGGTCAAATGCTTTGTATGCGAAATTCGAAGGAAATGGGTTATTCCACCTAGACTCTTTTCCAGTGAGCGAATTATTGATTTTTGCCTCCCAATGAATCAAGAGAGATTGCATTTTGTTGAAAAGTACATTATAAAGGATTTACATTTCCACTTTTATCTCATTTGAAGAAATTTAGATATGATGCATTTCATCAAGAAACACTTCAGATATTGAGATACGTAATAATATATTTACGTTGATTGACCTCTGTCAAGGATAACTATAGGGGTAGCTGGTGTTTGCTGCTACTTCTTGAGCTGGTAAAGCGGTTATGGGAAAATGATTTTCACAAAAAATTCACTCGCATGTTTCTTTAAAAAACATTGCCGATGCTAAAACTTTTTGTCAATATATCTGGAAAAATACGAAGCACTGGGAGTAGTTGGTTCAAGCTTTTACCGAGACATTAGTCCAAAGTGAATATGTAGGTCTAATTAGTCACTTAATTGAAACTTTTATGTGACAAAATTCTCTTTGCAGCATACTATCTTCAATGAATGAATGTATTTCTCTCATTCCTATAGCATATAGTGTTCTAAAGAGCATGTTCTCTTGGCAGTGACATTGTAATGCTTGGTAAAATACACTGATAATCTGATTCAAAGCAGGAGTTCCAATCTATAGTTAAATGATCCTTTCATTCTTTATGGGTGCTAGGAATAAATAAATGGATTGTTCTGGTTCTCAAAGCTTGGGGTAAATTGTTATTGTATCAGTCATATGTTTACCAAAGATTCTGCCTTCAGGGTAGCACCCATCCATTGCACTGAAAGGGAAAGGTGATAAGTTGATCCTGTAAGGAATATTAAAAAGTCTTGATCATTGTTTACACAAAGACTTTTCTCACCAACTACTTGGATATGCAATATGCAACATAATAATCCTGAGACAAAGACATTCTAACGTGAACATATATGTTGCAGGCAGGGCTTGATTCATGGTTAGAAATTCTCACAATCACTGCATCAAAACATTTTATTCCTCTTCCTTGAAATTATTCATTAGAACATTCATATCAATGAGGTTTTTCAAAAATATATTTTTAAATGATACTCCAAAGAAAGATATTTTTTCATTTTAACATCCTAGCCTAATAAGTTCTATTAGTTTATTACCAAAAGCATTATTTACAAATATATTTGGAGATGTTGCAGGTGTTTGTCACTACAGCCTGAGCTAATAAGGTGTTTATGGGGAAGTGGTGTGACCAAGAGTTCATTCACATGCACACTTTTCCTCTGCTTTTGCAGATTGCTTTTGATAGCAACGTTGCTTGTTAGAACTCATGTCTCCCTGTAAGCAGTCTCTAGTGACAGTTGTCAATTCAAGATAAGGGTTCTCCTTGAGGAGTACCTGTATCTCTTCTTTGGCACCCTACTTAAGGAGCATTTTAAAAAAAAAAACTATATTCTTCCTTGCCTCATGGTCTGCTCAGAGAAAATAAGCTCTAGGATTGTGGTGTTTGTGACAGAGTAATTCCAATGCCTATTGAGAATGATGCTGAGGCAATACTGATGGAAATGGTCAAGGAGGCATGAATGATCCTGGTATATGATCCAGGATTCAATAGTATGAAAAATCTTGCAAGTTCATGTCGCTCCAGTATAGACAATCAAATGTTTCATTATCAAGTTACCGAGTATGTAGTTACTGACAAAATGGTGGTAATTTGACAATCAGAAGGTGAATATTCCTTATAAGATCACCTTTCAGTTCAATGGATCAGTGCTACCTTGGAGGTGGAATCTTGAGGGAAGAAGTCTTAATGCTCTTTATGCCTAACAACTGCAACAATTTTCTCCAAGCCTTAAGGAACCAGAGGAATACATCTCTTTATTCCCAGTAAAATAGCCATGAACAATGACAGGATTATTTAACAATAGATGGACACTTCTACATTGGATCAGAGTGACTGAGCAATCTGCCAGGTATTAAAGTGTCACTGCAAAGAGAACATGCTGTTTAGTGTTATGTATTCCCCCAAGAGATGTTACTCAAAGCCCTTAGAAGGCAGAGGAATCCATTTATCTATTACTAGTATATAATCCCTAAAAGAACAAGTAGTGTATTTAAGGTTGGATCAGAACTTTTGTCTTAGATTATCTGTGTGCTCTCCCTAGGATCGAAACGTTGCTATTTTGCCATGTACGCAACGCTACATTGAACTGACCTTGTGCCTCATCTTGCTTTCATGGGGAAGTGAGAAAAATATAGATCAAAGGGAAGTATCTACTTGCAATACATTCTTTGGTAGCTTTGCGCAGGTACAATACCAATACAATACATATATATATATATATATATATATATTTGTATATATACATTTATGATGCTTTTGTTATTAATTGACCAATAAAACATTACCGATAAATTTAGTACTCTATAGTTGCACTTTTTGGAGTGAATATTAGTTGAGTGACTGGAGCAATGTTTGAATATTTCTGTATAGGACCCCCCACTTTCCTGACCTCGTGTCATATCTTACTCTCATGGGGAAGCAAGTAAATACGGATCAGAATGTTGCTATCCAGCAGTCTGCCAAGGATTAGAGTGAAAACAAACAAACATAGATACACAATATATATATATATGTATGTATATATACGTATATACATACACTCATATATACATAGAAGCATATATATATATCTAGTGTCTATATGGAAAGCTATCTGGATTGTGTAACATCTTCTGATATCAATTTGGACAAACAAATAGAATATCGACTGATGAAAGATAAAACACTATTACCAACAAAACCTTTGATTGGCTATACTGGAGCAAGAACCTCAGAAAGAATCGACAAAACCATTGTGTCGGCAACTCTTTTCTGTAATGCCAAATCTAGGTTCATTTGTAAGTGCCATCTACACATCGTCTAGCATTTTCATAAGTAGCGCCTCAGTATTATTAGAACATTCATTTCGAAAAGGTTTTTTAAAAAATATTTTCAAATGATACTCTAAAGAAAGTTAATTTTGACATCTTAACCTTGACCTTTCATATTGCCCACCTTGTATACGCAAAAGGTCAAGGTTAGATGGTCAGAATCAATAAAAAATAACTTGAAAATTACTTGTAAGTATTATAATTATTATGTTTTTTTGAAAATCATTATGAGAGAAGTGTTTAAATAGACTGTTCTAATGGAAAATAATAAGATCATTTTAAATAGTACTATTGGTAATTTATTATATGGAATTAAGTGTTGAATCAACACCAGCAACTCTGTCTACAACATATATGTTCATAGTAGCAAGTGTTGCTCCCTAAGCATTCTGCATATCATGTTGTTGTGAGAAAAGACTTTCTAATATCTCGTGAAGGGATCCATACGTGGTTCCCAGCAATCAAACAAAAAACAGATTATCATTCTCAACTCAGAGTTTGAGTCCTCCTCTTAGAATGTCCAAGCTTCCATAGCATCCCATTTTCGGACCATAGATTAGTAAGGGTCCGAATGAACTTAGGTACAGCTAAGCCCTTCAAGTCTGGTTACTGGAAATTCAACACATCCCTCGTGGACGTGGAGGATTTTCAGGACCAGCTAACATTACTAATTCAACGGGAATTGACGGGGGCCATTCGGGGGGGCACCTCAAAAATAAAATAGGTCTTTTGCTGCCAATTATAGTAGGCGACTCAAGCTAGAGAGACTAGCGGCACAAAAGGCAGTAGAATCTCGGATAGAACAAGCCGTGGAGGGTGGAGACTCTAGCCAGGTTCAACTAGCTAAGGTAGAGCCAGCCTCCTTGCATGCCAAGAAGGATTGAGCTCTAGTAGTTAGAGCTAGGTTAAAAAGAATGTCCCCCGAGGCAACGAATATGGCCGCGGAACTGTGAGCAGAAGAAATTCAGAGTGTGTCGAGCCGGCATATCTCCAGTGTCACGTCACCGGACGGACGACTTGTGACCACAAACGAAGGTATCTGCGAGGTGTTTCGTGCCAACTTCCAGGAGCTATTCACAAGGGAGGTTGGTCTGAGTTTGGCCCAGTTCGACACCTTTTTAGCCGACTTCCCTCGCCTTGTTGCGACTGAATCAGCAGCGTGCGAGGGGCTCCTAACAGAGGAGGAAATCCGGGAAGCGCTAAAGAGCGCAGAGAAGGAGAAGACTCCGGGAATCGATGGTTTGCCTTACGAGGTGTATTTGAGGCTGTCGTCCATATTTGTCCATTTGCTAGCAGCTATCTTTAACCATTGGTTGAAGCAGGGGAACATTCCCCGTCACTTTACCAGGGAGGGGTGGTGAAGTTGCTACGCAAAGACAAAGATGGAGGGGACGGGGTAGATAACTTCAGGCCCATAACTCTGTTGAATAAAGATTTTGGCCAAGGTCCTATCAAACCGGCTGCAGCCCGTGCTGGATGGTCTGATTGACCCCGAGCAGATTTGTTCTGTAAAAGGTTGGACTATCCAGGATAATCTGCACACGGTACGAGAAAGTCGACAATGGAGCCGTGCTGATCAAATTAGATCAGTCCAAAGCGTTCGATAGGGTTGGTCATGGTTTTCTCGAGTCCGTCTTGTCCGCAGCTGGCTTCGGTCAGATCTTTCACTCCTGGATTCGTCTCTTGTATGCATCCCCCAGCTCGCTGGTGGAGGTGAATGGAGTGAGGTTGAAAGCCTTTCGGTTGTCCAGATCAGTTCGTCAAGGTTGTCCACTTTCGCCGATGCTGTACATTCTTACGCTGGAACCTTTCCTGAGCAAAGTAAAGGCGAATCCAGCCCTTCGCGGAATTACTTTGCCTGGCGGTCACACGCCAGTCAAGTACACTGCCTACGTTGATGATGTGACTTAGCTTGTAACGAGCATTGCCGAGATCAGGCAAGTCAGCGTAGAAATCCAAAGGTATGAGATGGTGGCAGGGGCCAAAACCAACTGCGGCAAGTCGGAAGGCTTGTTGCTGGACTCGTGGAGAGGTTGCCCTTTCCCTGGTCCCTTTGTCTGGACGGACGGGCCGTGCAAGATACTCGGCGTCTGGTTTGGTCCCGACCTCCAGTTGGAGAAAAATTGGTCAGGGGTACTGGACAAGGTGGAGAAAGCAGTTAATCTGTGGACTCGAAGGAAGCTCTCCTCCGAGGTGTGCGTTTCGCACATCTACCCCCTCATCCTTTACCGACTCTCGGTGCTCTCTCTTCCGTGTACCGACCAACAAAAGTTAGAGGCTGCCATGTTTAGACTCCTCTGGGGTTGCAAGCAGCCAATGGTATCTCGCAAGATTTGTCAGCTCCAACCGGCGGAAGGCGGCCTAGGAATGCCGAACATTCAAGCTCGGCAACATACCTTACCGTTGTCTTTTCTAGGTTGGATGTGTGCACAAGAAGAGCAGAACGGCGAATTCTGGAAGGAAGACGCCAAGAAGGCTTTCCCAGCCTTGAGAAACGTGCATTCCGACGACGGGGGTGAGGCCCACCGTTTGCCCCGGGCGGAAAGCTCTTTCTATAGAGAATGCCGGCACGCTCTGAGAATCTCCTCACGGGCAAAGGAAAGCCTCGCTGATACCCAGACGTTGTGAAAGAGGGCATTATATCGAGTAATAGTGAGGGGGTCCGTTCGAGACGAGATAATTGAGGGGCTCGGTTTGATGGAGGCGGAGAGTAGCTCGATCTGGCCTTGGACGCCTGGTCTGAGGTGCCTCAATAACAACGAGGCGTCCCTCACCTGGCTAGTCATTCGGAATGCTCTCTGGGTCGGCGAGCGGCTTTTTGCAGCGGATCTGGTGGAGTCTCCAGAGTGCGTGCGCTGCGGTGACATAGAGGAGTCTCTTGAGCACGCCTTCTTTCACTGCTGTGTGGTGCAGCAGCTGTGCAAGCTAGTTGAAGGCTACATTGTTCGCATCATCAGGGCACATTTTTTGCCCTTGATGCCAGCGCTGTCTGTAGCAATGTGTTCCCATCGTTAGAAAAAGACGCACATTTAGTGCTAGTGTCCTTACTTGGCGTGATGAGAATGGTGATTTGGACGACGCGTCAGAAGGGGTTCCATGAAGGAGAGCATTTCACTCCCGAACAACTGATCTCTTTCTTTAAGTATCAGCTTAAAGTCAAGATCAGGGTCGAGAGGGAAGGCTCCTTTGTTTGGAATTCAACGGAAGGTGGGTGAGAGTGGCCCGACTGTGTAGAGTGAAAGATGCTAAACTGGAGTGGCATATTTGAATTTTACTGGTAAAGTAAAAGAATTTTGAGGTTCTGACACAAACACGACAACCCAGCCTAAGTTAGAGTAGATCAGTTTTTACTTTTCAGTAAGTCAACTGTTTCTTAGCTAGGGAGAGAATGAGCATCAACTCCCCCACTTTTTTTTAGTCCTCGCTTTTCGTTAATGTTAAAACTAAAAAAAAGGGGACTAAAAAAATAAAAACAGGCCGATGATCATTCGCTCTCTAGCTAAGTTAAACCAGCTTAACAAAAGAAAATGTGACTTATTCTACCTTAATCTGGGCTGGGTTGACACATTTTTTTCCGGTTCTCAAAATTCTTTTAACCAGTCACTTCTAAATGCCACTCAATTTTCGCATCTATTTCTCTACACAATCGCGCACAATTCACCCACCTTTTGTTGAACTCCGACGAGGAGAGCCGTAACCTCTCGGCCTTGATTTTCACTTTAAGCTGATGTTTAAAAAAAACAATCAGTTGGCCGGAGGAAAAGCGCTCGCCCCCGTGAAATTCCTTCTGTCTCGTCGTCCAAACCACGACTCTCATAATGCTAAGTAAGCACTTTAAAATATAATATTCTATTTTTCCTAGCGACAGTATTACATTACTGCACACGGCGCTGGCATCCAAGGCAAAAAAGGGTATGCGGAGGGCGCGAACCATGTAGTCTTCAATCAATCCACACAACGGGCGTACGACACTGCAGTGAAAGAAGGCGTGCTCAAGAGACTCCTCCAAGTCACCGCAGCGAACGCATTCTGGTGAATCTACCAGTTTCGCTGCGAACGACCGCTTGCCGACCCAGAGCGCGTTCCGAATCACTAGCCAGGAGAGTGATGCCTCGTTATTGTTGAGACATTTCATCCCGGGAGCCCAAGGCCACAACGAGTGACCCTCTCTCTTCGTCAGACCGAGCTCCCTGATCAGATCGTCTCAGACGGACCCCCTGACTATCTCCTGATATAATATCTTCCTCGACAACGGTCGGGTTTCGGGTAGGCCTTCCTTTACCCGTGAGAAGACTCTCAGTGCTTGTCGACATTCGCGGTAGAAGGAGCATTCGTTTTGGGGTACACGGCGGGCCTCCCCTCTATCCGAACGCACGCTTCTCAAGGCCGGGAAGGCCTTCTTGGCGTCTTCTTTCCAGAAATCGCCGTTTCCTTCATGTGGTGTACACATCCGCTCTAGGAATTTTAACCGTAACGTATGTCGACGAATCTTAACGTGTGGCATACCCAGACCGCCTTCAGATGGATGGTGCTGGCAGATCTCGCGACGTACCGTCGGTTGTCTGTGACCCCAGAGGAGTCTGAACAGAGCAGCCTCTAGCTTAGCTAGCTGGGTAGACGGGAGAGGAAGTGCCGATAGTCGATAAAGAATGAACGGGTAAATATGCGAAGCGCACACCTCCGCCCTCCCCTTCAAAGAAAGATTCCTTCGACTCCACACCTTAACTGTTTTGTCGACCAAGAACGTACAGCATAGCCGAAAGTGGACAACCTTGACGGACAGATCTAGATAGATTCTGAGTTTCTTCTGCACGCAGTTCTGCGGCCATATTCGTCGCCTCGGGAGACATTCTTTTTAACTTAGATCTAACTACCAGAGCTTGATCCTTTTTGATAAGCAAAGAGGCCAGCTCTGCTTTAGCTATGACTGTTTCAGCCGCATCTCCGCTACGTACAGCCTGATCTAAGCGGCTTTCCAATGTCGTTCGTGCCGCTAATCTATTTAAATTGAGTCTTTTACTATAGTCGGCAGCAAACGACCTAATCTTATCTTTTAGATTGCCCCACCATTTATTTCCTACTACTGAACCAGTTAGTTCCTTTAGTATTATTAATGTTAACTGGTCTCGAAAGTCCCTCTCGTCCAGTAAAGATGAGTTGAGCTTCCAATATCCACTCATCTTAATCTCAGGTCTACCTAGATTTACTCGGACCCTCACTAGTCTATGATCCGAATAAAGTACATCATGAAAACTTGGACACTCTAACAAGCCTACGTCGACTCTCTTAACTAATACCCGGTCGATGTAACTATAGCGTTGTATCGAGTTCGGGTTGCCTCTAGCAGTCCAAGTCCATACTATTTTAGAGGGGTGCTCGCTTCGGAACTTGTCGACTAGATCTAGCCTGTCGATCAGGTTTCGAAACGGAGTCACGTCTTGGTTAGTAGTGTTATTCCTATTCTCTTTCTATCTAAATCGGGATCAAGGACGGCATTCCAATCCCCCGCTAGAAATACCCGTTTCGACGTCGTCACGAAGGGCTCGATCCGCCGAAAAAAATCGGCTCGCTCGGCCTGGTTATTGGGCCCATAAACCCTGATCAATCGAAACTCGTCACTTTTTATGGTAACGTCCAACACACACAATCTGCCTACCTGGTCGGCGAAAGCAAGGGAACACGTCGCATTCAAAGATCGGCTTACCAGCCAAGAAACACCCCTTGCACGACTATTAAAATATGCTGAGAAAAGGCGAAACTTTTTTTACTCAGTATGTTCTCATAGTCGGCCAAAGTAAAGTGTGTCTCTTGTACACAACATATATTCACACTCAAGTGCTGAAGATTACGAACGAGTCTAGTTCTTTTACTCTCGTTCCTCAGCCCTTGGCCATTCACACTTGCTTAAAAGAGTGCCATTTATCCGTCTACTGGCGTTGAGAACCTGAAACGAACATATTGGGGGTCAGAACACCGATGGCCCGCCCAATTGACTCGTGACCCATTTCGGTCTTAATATATTCGTCATGGGACAAGCCACCGATGTGTCCAGGGAACGTTAGCTTAGCAGCGCTATAGAGGGAAGGGTGCATAAAAACCGGGGCCCTCCCAGCACAATATTGTTCAAGTTTTTTTAAGGGTTTATCTAGTGAGCCGCTGCCTACTGACGGGCTCCTGTGTCGTTTAGGTGTTGGTGTTTGTGTTGGGGTAGATTGGGGAGGGGCAAAATCAGTTTCTTGTGTTTTTGTGGTAGGCAGCTTTGATGTCGGTGTTGTTGTTGTTGGTGTTGTTTTTGTGAGGGGGGTGGGACACACAGAAGTGCTAGGTTGGGGAGAGGAAACCTTTTTGGGTGGTGTTGTTTTAGTCGGAGTTTCCTTTTTAGTGGGATGTGGAGAAGCTGAAGGGGTTCCCCCCTCTACTGGTCGATTTTTTCCTTTTTTTTTTCTTTCAGTTGGGTCAGCAGTCTCTCGGCCATCTTGAATTTTTCTTTACCCGGACAAGCCCAACTGCTAACACCTTTAGCCCCGTCTGCATACGTCTGTGGGGTCTCTCTTTTTTTTCTTTCTGGACTGCTGGTGTCAACCGGATTGGAAGGTTTTGGGGACTGAAGTACCGCTGTTTGGTCCTTCCTTCCGTCTTTTCCCACTAACTGCCACTCTCCATTTGTCTTTTCCTCCTCAGTTGCCAACACTTTTTGTGGCGATGGAGTCAGACACTTGGGAGGGGGGGGCGAAGATGCTCCCCTGTTGAGGACCTGATCTTTTTGGGCCCGATAGTGGGCTTGTCTGCTATAGACCTCTTTTCTACAGTAGAGGCAGACGGAGGGGGATCTTTGTAATGGTCTGCCGGAATCAAAGGTGCCTTTTTACCTTTGCAAGCAGCAGAGAGGTGACCAGTCTCTCCGCATAGCCAACACACTGGTCGTCTGCCAGTAACAATTACTGGCAGTTTCCGGCTCTCCGCGTCCAAGCAGTTGGGAATGGAGATGAAGGCTTTATGATCGACCATCAGGTCGAATCTCCATTCGCCTCGCATTCGGTCAGAGGACACCGAGACAATATCTCCGAACTGAAGGAGAAAAGCTCCTAAATGTTCCCCCAATACGAATGGAGGTACTTCAAATATTGTTACCCTGGTCCTTCTACGACCAAGGTATTCTACACGAAGGATATGATCTTTAGAGTGTAATTCCTTTTTTGTCAGGGCTTTACAATCCTCCTCCGTGGGGAACAATACGTCCCACAAGGCAAAACCTCTTCCTTTCACAACTTGTTGGAATTTTACTCCCAACCCGGTCAGTGATTTAATCACTTGGTCTTTTGTGGATTTGACAATCTTTTTGGTTTTTCTGTCAACCACAAAGACAGACACCGTTCTCTTTTCGATATTCCTCAGTTCGGGCATATCTACAAGAAGACCATCTTCTTTTACAAGATGTTCGTACTTCTTACATTTATCCACGAACTCTGCAATATCGTACATAAATGAAGGCGGAGATTTCCACTGGTTAGGAGAGTCCCTACTTGACTTTTTTTCTGTTTGTGTGTGTTCCCCCTGTTCGGGGCATGTGTCTTGTTTTAGTCCATTTTTCCCCCGTAACAAGGGGAGATTTTTCGTCTTTCTTGTCTTTGTTTTTTACGGGCGTACGAAATAAAGCCTTCATGGCCTTATTAACGTCCTCGGCCATTGCACAGGGCTAGGAAGGGGTAAATAAAGATAAAATAAAAGTTTAAAAAAAAAAAAAAAACCCACCTCGAGAAAGCTTGGCAGTTTTCTAAATGTCCAGGTAAAATTCTGCAAGACTCGTTCTTTTCTTTTTTTGGTAATTCAAAATGGTACCGGAGAACGTCACTATACGTCTTGCCTGAGCGGCGGTCAAAGATTGGACTGATCCAAAACAACCTGTGCCAGGGTGCTATGCTAGGGTTGGAAAAAATTGATTCTTCTGGTTCCTTACGCCTTGGAGTAAATTGTTGCAGTTTTCACGTATATAGAACAGTAAAGTGTCTGTTCCGTTGAGATTCCACCTTCAGGGTAGCACCCATCCATTGCACTGAAAGGGAAGGCTTATAAGTTCATCCCATAAGGAAAATCTAAAAGTCGGTTTCATAGTTGTTCGAGATGAAATAAAAAGTATTATTTCACCAACTGCATAAACATACAATATGATAATCCCGAGACAACGACAAGCTTACTTAAAACATGTATGTTTATGAAGGGCTTAATTATCACTATTACTGCATCAAAACATTCTATTTCTCTTTTTGAATTTATTGTTCATCAAAACATTTATTTCAATTGGGAAATATTTCTAAATGATACTCTGAAGAAAGTTATTCTTTTTCTATTTTGCCATCCTAACCTTGACCTTTCATTTTGCCCACCTTGTATACGCAAAAGGTCAAGGTTAGATGGTCAGAATCAATAAAAAATAACTTGAAAATTACTTGTAAGTATCATAATTAAAATGTTTTTTCGAAAATCCTTATGAGAGAAGTGTTCAAATAGATAGTTCTAATGGAAAATAATAAGATCATTTTGAATAGTACAAGTGGTAATTTATTATATGGAATTAAGTGTTGAATCAACACCATCATCTCTGTCTACAACTTATATGTTCATGATATCAAGTGTTCACCTTCCTAAGAGTATGCATATCATGTTGTTGTGAGAAAAGACTTTCTAATATCTCTTGACGGGAGCCATACGTGGTTCCCAGCAATCAAACAAAAAACAGATTATTATTCCCAACTCAGAGATGGAGTTCTCCTCTCAGAAATCATGCTCAAAATTTTTTTGAGATTCCCTATAGATACTTTTTCAACTTATTATCAACAAAAGAATCATATACATCAAGAGAGAAAGATGTTTTTTTTAAAAATCATTTTTAAGAGAATTGTTCAAATAGATAGTTAAAATGAAAAATAATAAGATCATTTCAAATTGAACTAGTGGTAATTTATTATATGGGATTAAGTGTTGAACCAACACCAGCAACTCTGTCTACAACATATATGTTCATGATAGCAAGTGTCCCCCCCCAAGCATATTGCATATCATGCAATTTCACCTTTCTCTGGCCTTTTCATCGGTAGTGTAGTATCTGCTCCACGGCATAGACCGAGGAGTCGGTACTGACACTTGCCCGTTGAATGGGTCGGAGATTGTGGTGTATCAAAGACCGAGTGCGCCGGTGCAAACGTTAGCCAATGAGGTTATGCTGAGGCTGCGTTTGCTAAGCGCATTGGGGAGCCTTTGGACTCGTCCTTAGGATCTCCCATTATTACTCGGCCCAGCTGCGGGGTCTTTGCCGGGGTAGCACTGCTCCATTGCACTTAAAGGGGCAGGTCCCCTGGTGGATGCTTTCGTAGCTGATGTATTCTAGCCATTACGATGAGCTTTTTGAGGGAATAACCCATTTTCTTCAAATTTTGCATACAAAGCATTTGACCACAAAGCCTTTTATTTATTTACAAATATATATACAACGATTTTGTCAATGAACAAATGAAACCTTACAGAAAATTGATGATAATGAAATAAGATCAATTTCCTCCCACAAGGCATTTCTTCAAGAAGATTATCTTTGGCTTAAATCATAAATGGTCTGTTCTTTATTAGATTGTTGGGAACCACGTATGGCTCCCTTCAAAAGATAATAGAAAGTCTTTTCTCACGACAACATTGATATGCAATATTATATTTATTTTCAAAAAGAAAAATACGACATGAAGTCAAAAGGGGGAGTGGGGAAATTTTGGTTGGTCAACATCTTTCCTAATTTTATCTTAGCTATTCCCATGCACTGACCGTATCTCGCTATATTGTCCTATTCACCATAACAACATATTTTTCCCAATCTCTTCCATACTACATTTACCAAAATACCAGACTTACTCTATGATGAACCATTTCTAAACCCTTATTTACAATTTTTGTGGGGGGGGGGTAATAAAATTTAGATAAATATTTACAAAATAAAAGGAACCCCAATGATTGATATATATTTACAAAAAAAATGGGAAAACGAAATTAGTATGTGACCTACCCACAAGGACCTAATATGGCAGAACAGCAAGTTAACTGGTCAAAAAAATGAATGCTGAGGCGAAAATTAACCTCAAAATCCTCTGGAGAACTTTACCTTCTGGCATCTAACGGGGGAGGGGCGGGGTAATCGGAAACAAAAAGCGGGGATTAAAAAAAAGCGGGGGAGTTGATGCTCATTCTCTCCCAAGCTAAGAAACAGTTGACTTACTGAAAAGTAAAAACTCATCTACTCCAACTTGGGCTGGGTTGTCGTGTTTGTGTCAGAACCTCAAAATTCTTTTACTTTACCAGTAAAATTCAAATATGCCACTCCAGTTTAGCATCTTTCACTCTACAGAGTCGGCCCACTCTCACCCACCTTCCGTTGAATTCCGACCAAGGGAGCCTTTCCCTCTCGACCCTGATCTTAACTTTAAGCTGATCAGTTGTTCGGGAGTGAAATGCTCTCCTTCGTGGAACCCCTTCTGACGCGTCGTCCAAATCACCATTCTCATCACGCCAAGTAAGGACACTAGCACTAAATGTGCGTCTTTTTCTAACGATGGGAACACATTACTACAGACAGCGCTGGCATCAAAGGCAAGAAAACGTGCCCTGACGATGCGAACTATGTAGCCTTCAATTAGCTTGCACAGCGGCTGCACCACACAGCAGTGAAAGAAGGCGTGCTCAAGAGACTCCTCAATGTCACCGCAGCCCACGCACTCTGGAGACTCCACCAGACCCGCTGCAAAAAGTCGTTTGCCGACCCAGAGAGCATTCCGAATGACTAGCCAGGTGAGGGACGCCTCCTTGTTATTGAGGCACCTTGCACGGCCCGTCCGTCCAGACAAAGGGACCAGGGAGAGGGCAACCTCTCCACGAGTCCAGCAACAAGCCTTCCGACTTGCTGCAGTTGGTTTTGGCCCCTGCCACCATCCAATACCTTTGGATTTCTACGCTGACTTGCCTGATCTCGGCAATGCTCGTTACAAGCTAAGTCACATCGTCAACGTAGGCAATGTATTTGACTGGCGTGTGACCACCAGGCAAAGTAATTCCGCGTAGGGCTCGATTCGCCTTTACTTTGCTCAGGAAAGGTTCCAACGCAAGAATGTACAGCATCGGCGAAAGTGGACAACCTTGACGAACTGATCTGGACAACCGAAAGGGTTTCAACCTCACTCCATTCACCTCCACCAGCGAGCTGGGGGATGCATACAAGAGACGAATCCAGGAGTGAAAGATCTGACCGAAGCCAGCTGCAGACAAGACGGACTCAACCCTATCGAACGCTTTGGACTGATCTAATTTGATCAGCGCGGCTCCATTGTCGACTTTCTCAATGATCGTGCGTACCGTGTGCAGATTATCCTGGATAGTCCGACCTTTTACAGAACAAGTCAGTTCGGGGCCAATCAGACCATACAGCACGGGCTGCAGCCGGTTTGACAGGACCTTGGCCAAAATCTTTATTCAACAGAGTTATGGGCCTGAAGTTATCTACCCCGTCCCCTCTATCTTTGTCTTTGCATAGCAATTTAACCACCCCCCCTGGTAAAGTGACAGGGAATATTCCCCTGCTTCAACCAGTGGTTAAAGATAGCTGCTAGCAAATGGACAAATATGGACGACAGCTTCAAATACACCTCGTAAGGCAAACCATCGATTCCCGGAGTCTTCTCCTTCTCCGCGCTCTTTAGCGCTTCCCGGATTTCCTCCTCTGTTAGGAGCCCCTCGCACCCAGCTGATTCAGTCGCTTCAAGGCGAGGGAAGTCGGCTAAATACGTGTCGAACTGAGCAGAACTCAGACCAGCCTCCCTTGTGAATAGCTCCTGGAAGTTGGCACGAAACACCTCGCAGATACCTTCGTTTGTGGTCACAAGTCGTCCGTCCGGTGACGTGACACTAGAGATATGCCGGCTCGACATACTCTGAATTTCTTTTGCTCACAGTTCCGCGGCCATATTCGTTGCTTCGGGGGACATTCTTTTTAACCTAGCTCTAACTACTAGAGCTCGATCCTTCTTGGCATGTAAGGAGGCTAGCTCTACCTTAGTTAGTTGAACCTGGCTAGAGTCTCCACCCTCCACGGCCCGTTCTATCCGAGATTCTACTGCCTTTTGTGCCGCTAGTCTCTCTAGCTTGAGTCGCCTACTATAATCGGCAGCAAAAGACCTATTTTATTTTTGAGGTGCCCCCAGAATGGCCCCCGTCGATTCCCGCTGAATTACTAATGTTAGCTGGTCCTGAAAATCCTCCACGTCCACGAGGGATGTGTTGAATTTCCAGTAACCAGACTTGAAGGGCTTAGCTGTACCTAAGTTCATTCGGACCCTTACTAATCTATGGTCCGAAAAAGGGACTTGCTTAGACATTCTAAGAGGAGAACTCCATCACTGAGTCGAGAACAATAATCTGTTTTTTGTTTGATTGCTGGGAACCACGTATGGATCCCTTCACGAGATATTAGAAAGTCTTTTCTCACAACAACATGATATACATATGCAATGGAGGGGCAAGACTTGCTTTCATGAACATATAAGTTGTAGACAGAATCGCTGGTTTTGGTCAACACTTAATCTCATATAATAAATTATTTCTTGTACTATATTAGAAGATCTGATTATTTTCCATTAGAACTATTTATTTAAATATTTCTCCCAACAGCATTTTCTGACAAATATATTTATAATGGTACTTAAAAGAAATTTTCATGTTGGTTCTCCTTGATTTTGTCCCTTAACCTTGACCTTCTATGATCACATGGTGAGCACCATGAAAGGTCAACGTTAGGATGTCAAAATCAACTTTCTTTGGAGTATCATTTGAGAATATTTTTTGAAAAACTTCATTGAAATGAATGTTCTAATGAATAATTTCAAGGAAGAGGAATAAAATGTTTTGATGCAGTGATTGTGAAAATTTCTTACCATGAATCAAGCCATGCCTGCAACATATATGTTCACGTTAGAATGTCTTTGTCTCAGGATTATTATGTTGCATATTGCATATCTGAGTTGTTGGTGAGAGAAGTCTTTGTGTTTTCTCTGAAACAACAATTAAACAAAGAATAGACTTTTTAATATTCCTTACAGGATTAAATCATCACTTTTCCTTTTCAGAGCAATGAATGTGTGCTACCCCTAAGGATCCAGGGGAATCCATTCATTTATTCCTAGCATAGTGCCCATAAAGAACAGCAGGATCATTTAACTATAGATTGGATTTATCAGTAGCATAGTACCTGTAAAGAATGACAAATATACATCAAGAGAGAAAAATACATATACATTTATATCAATTGCTGTCAAAGATAACAATGGGGGTAATAGTTGTTTATCGCAACTGCCTGATTCAATAAGGTGGTTTGCCAAAGAGTTCACTCACTTTTCCTCTGCTCTGGTTCTGCAGATTGCTTCTAATAGTGATGTTGTTCGTATGATCTTATGTTTCACTCTCAGCGGTCTGTAGTGACAGTTGTCAATTCCACAAAAGATAACAGACCTTTTTAATGGGTGTGTGTATCACTTCTGTGGCACCTCACTCAAAAATAATAGTCATCCTTGCCTCATGGTCAGCTCATCATAAATAAGCCTTCTACTGTGTAGATTCAAAAACTTTGATGTTCACGATGAAGTAATTCCAAAATCATATGCAACGTTCACATTGAGAACAAGGATATAACTATCAAATTCAAAGATACAAAACTGGGGAAAGTAAACCCCTACATCTACCTAAGACAACGAATCTCCATGAAATCCACAAAAGAGGAAGAGATCAAGTGAATAATCGCCCTTGGGTGGCAAGCCTTTCGCAGATCAAGCTCAACCTTTAAAAATAAGATGATCCTAATAATCCTAAAGAGAAGAGTATACAACCAATGCAGTCACTTATGGAGCTGAAACATGGAACCCAACCCAGAGACAGACCCACAAATTGAGAAGCATGCAACGCACACATGAGAGAATCATGCTCAACCTCACATGCAGAGATCACAAGACAGCATAGTATATAAGGAAGAAAAAACGGAGTCAGAGACATCATATAATCTATTAGAAAACTTCAATGGCAATGGGCAGGCCATGTTGCAAGAATGAGAGACAACCGATGGACTTCATCAACATAATTCCCCGGAGGTCATAAACAGAGGCCGACAGAATACAACATGGAGAAATGAACTGGAGAAATTGAGAAAATACTGTCTCCATTTGAAAATGATGCAGTGACTCCAGTAAAGACAATCAAATGTTTTCTTTTCATTTGTCAGTTACTTAGCAGTTACTCAATCGTTTTACAATCACTTTGTTCAACTTGGCACCAGAGGATATGACACAATCAAGATAGCTTTCTATATAGATATTATACATATAGATGTATGTATGTATATTTGTCGTGGGGAATGAGGTAATCTGACAGAATGATGATAATTTGACAATTGGGAGGCAAAGAGAAATAGAAACGAAAAACAAATTTTTTTTTTTATCATGTGGCAGGCTTTTATGCATTTTATTGGTTGCTTCCAACTTCTTCAGAATGATTTGCTGTGGTTGTAGAGTGATAATATGCTGTTTAAATGTTTTACAGTGATGTGATGAAATGAGGAAACAAATCTGTTCGGTTGAAAGTTTTCTGATTTGAAATGTAATATGTAAATATGTGTGTGTAAGGGTGCAATTCAATTCTTTTATCTATATATGTATATATTTTGTGTGTGAAGCATTTTCCAATCAACACACTGGTACAACACTCTGATCCGTATTTACTTGATTTCCAACAAGAGCAATATGTGGAACAAGGTTGGTTTAATGTTGGGTTCTATCTTCTGAAAGTTTAAAGAATTGCTTCAGTACCTGAAACTGGTTTTTAAAGGGCGTCAGGTCAAGCCTGACTCATCCTAGTTTTAGTATTGCACCTGCGTCAAGTTACCAAAGAATGTATTGTAAGCAGAAAACTACCATTTGATCCATATTTTCTCACTTGAAAGCAGGATGGGACACAAGGTCAGTTGATTATGGAGTTGCATATATGGCAAGATAGCAAGATTTTGATCCTAGGGAGTGTGTACAGATAATTTGAGACAAAAGTGTTGATCCATACTTAAATATCCAAATCTTTCTTTTAGGGATTATATACTAGTAATAAATAAATGAATTCCTCTACCTTTGAAGAGGTTGGAGTTACATCTCTTGGGGAATATACTGCACTAAACAGCATGTTCTCTTAGCAGTGACACTTTAATACTTAGTAGAGTGCACAATCACTCTGATCCAACGTAGAAATGCCCATCTATTGTTAAATAATCCTGTTGTTTTTTATGGGTGCTATGCAAGGGTTGAAAAAAATTGATTCCTCTGGTTCCTTATGCTTTGGAGTAAATTGTTGCAGTTTTCAGGTATATAGAACAGTAAAGTGTCAGTTCCGTTGAGATTTCACCTTCAGGGTAGCTCCGATCCATTGCACTGAAAGGGAAGGCTTATGAATTGATCGATGATTTGAACTCTGGAAAAGAGTTTAGGTAGAATAACTCATTTTTCTCAAATTTTGCGTACAAAGCATTTGACCACAAAGCCTTTTTTTTATTTACAAATATATATACAACGATTTTGTCAATGAAAAAATGAAACCTTATGGAAAATTGAAGATAATAGAATCAGTTCAATTTCCTCCCACAAGGCATTTCATCAAGAAGATAATCTTTGGCTTAAATCATAAATGGTCTGTTCTTTATTAGATTGGTGGGAACCACGTATGGCTCCCTTCACGAGATATTAGAAAGTCTTTTCCCACAACAACATTATATGCATAATTTTAGGAAGGTGAACACTTGCTATCATGAACATATAAGTTGTAGACAGAGTTGCTGGTGTTGATTCAACACTTAATTCCATATAATAAATTACCAATAGTACTATTCAAAATGATCTTATTATTTTCTATTAGAGTTATCTATTTAAACACTTCTCTCATAATGATTTTCAAAAAAACCATATCAATTATGATACTTACAAGTAATTTTCAAGTTATTCTTTATTGATTCTGACCATCTAACCTTGACCTTCTATGATCACATGGTGAGCACCATGAAAGGTCAACGTTAGGATGTCAAAATCAACTTTCTTTGGAGTATCATTTGAAAATATTTTTTGAAAAACCTCATTGAAATGAATTTTCTAATGAATAATTTCAAGGAAGAGGAATAAAATGTTTTGATGCAGTGATTGTGAAAATTTCTTACCATGAATCAAGCCATGCCTGCAACATATACGTTCACGTTAGAATGTCTTTGTCTCAGGATTATTATGTTGCATATTGCATATCTGAGTTGTTGGTGAGAGAAGTCTTTGTGTTTTCTCTCAAACAACAATTAAACAAAGAATAGACTTTTTAATATTCCTTACAGGATTAACTCATCACTTTTCCTTTTCAGAGCAATGAATATGTGCTACCCTGAAGGTGGAATCTTGGTACAACATATGGCTGTGACATTTCCAAGTCACTCCGACCCCTGAGGATCCAGGGGAATCCATTCATTTATTCCTAGCATAGTGCCCATAAAGAACGGTAGGATCATTTAACTATAGATTGGATTTATCAGTAGCGTAGCACCTGTAGAGGATGACAAATATTCAAGTATAGATGAGCACTTCTGCACAAGATCAGAGTATTTGGGCTCTCTGACTAGCATTAAAGTGTCCCTCCTTGACTGATTGCTTAGGATCAGAGTGTAGTAACTGCTTCCAGTACATTCTTTGTCAAATCTGTACCGCTGCAATACTGTAGCTGATGATGGTGTACTGAGGCATACGATTCATTCTTGGGCCTCAAAAAATAAATCTGCCAAGTCTCTGGAGATCAGCAAACCCTGGGATAGTGCTTTCCCATTGCACTAAAAGGCAAGGGTTGGGCTTTCTCTGATACTTTCACAACACTAGTTGCACGACTGGAGCAATTTATGAATTTTTCTCCACGGGACCCCCACTTTCATGGCCTTGTTTCATATCTTGCTCTTGTGAGGTGACGAGTAAATACGGATCAGACTGTTGCTATCTAGCAGATAGAAGATAACAACAGGGGCAATAAAACCCAATAATGCTACTAAGCATCGTTGCAGGAATGACCCCTATATGGTGTTCAAACCCCTTGACAAAATGAATATCCCCATACCATCCACTACCACAATCTCACCAAATTCCCAATAAATAGACCTGAAAAAACATAGACAATCATTCACCTGATGAGGCCCAGAGAGGGCAGAAACATGAGCTAGTTCGCCTAGAGAATCCACAATCTATTATTTATTTATATATATATATATAATACATAATACATGATATATATAATACCTTTGAGCACATACTCACACAGCACACACCACTGAAGATAGGAGCAATCCCAAAACATGTCTGGACCATTTACATCTAAGGATTAATAAACCTTACCTCTAAATGTAGGTACATAGACTCATATATACATAAAAACATACATACACAATGTCTGTATGGAAAGCTATCTGGATCGTGTAATATCCTCTGATGCTAAGTTGAACAAACAAATAGATAACATACTGTTGAGAGATAACAGAAATATACGAACAAAACCTTTGATCAGCTGTACCGGAGCAAGAACCTCAGAAAGAGTCTACAAAGCCATTGTGCTGGCAACCCTTCTTTTCGCAATGCCAAATCCCAGTTCATATATCATAGCCATCGACACAATGTCAAACGCTTCCATCCCTATGGCCTTTAAATCATTCTTAATATGCACTGGAGTTGCTTTATCAAAAACACGGGTCAGATTTTATGTTAAATCCTCTTCTCCAGACTCCTGTAATCATTTTAGATTATCGCATGACTTTCAATTGTTTAGTGTCGACACGTCTGAAATCTCGATTGAATATTGCTGCTTCGAATTGTTTTATCATCTTTCCTTGAAACTGTCCATTTAAACATTTCTTTCATTATAACTTATATGTTCATGATAGCAAGTGTTGAACATCCTAAAATTATGCATATCATGTTGTTGTGAGGAGTCCAATTTTTGACCGCCGCTCAGGCAAGACGTATGGTGACATTCTCCGGTACCATTTTGAAAGACCAAAAATAAGAAGAAAAAAAAACGAGTCTCGCGGATTTTTACCCGGACATTCAAGTCACTACCAAAACAAATAATATACTTACCTGGCACAGGTTGTTTTGGACCAGTCCAACCTTTGACTGACGCTCAGGCAAGACGTATAGTGCCATTTTGAAAGACCAAAAATAAGGAAAAAAAAAAAAACGAGTCTTGCGGATTTTTACCCGGACATTTGAGTCACTGCCAAGCTTTTTTCGAGGTGGGTCCCCCCCCAAAACAATTTTATTTTTTTTTTATTTTTATTTACCCCATCTTAGCCCTGTATAATGGCCGAGGACGTGAATAAGGCCATGAAGGCTTTATTTCGCACGCCCGAAAAAGTCGACGAAAAAAAAAACGAGTCTGGCGGAATTTTACCCGGACATTTGAATCACTGCCAAGCTTTTTTCGAGCCCTGTACAATGGCCGAGGACGTGAATAAGGCCATGAAGGCTTTATTTTGTACGCCCGAAAAAGACGAAGAAAAGAAAAACGAAAAATCTCCCCTTGTTACGGGGGATAGACTAAAACAAGACACATGCCCCGAACAGGGGGAACACACACAAACAGGAAAAAAGTCAAGTGGGGACTCTCCTAACCAGTGGAAATCCCCGCCTTCATTTATGTACGATATTACAGAGTTTGTGGATAAATGTAAGAAGTACGAACATCTTGTAAAAGAAGATGGCCTTCTTGTAGATATGCCCGAACTGAGGAATATCGAAAAGAGAACGGTGTCTGTCTTTGTGGTTGACAGAAAAACCAAAAAGATTGTCAAATCCACAAAAGACCTAGTGATTAAATCACTGACCGGGCTAGGTGTGAAAGTCCAACAAGTTGTAAGAGGACGAGGTTTTGCCTTTTGGGACGTATTGTTGCCCACGGAGGAAGATTGTAAAGACCTGACAAAAAAGGAATTACACACCAAAGACCATATCCTTCGTGTAGAATACCTTGGTCGTAGAAGGACCAGGGTAACAATATTTGAAGTACCCCCATTCGTATTGGGGGAACATTTAGGAGCCTTTTTTCTGCAGTTCGGAGACATTGTCTCGGTGTCCTCTGACCGAATGCGTGGCGAATGGAGATTCGACCTGATGGTCGAATATAAAGCCTTCACCTCCATTCCCAACTGCTTAGACGTGGAGAGCCGGAAAATGCCAGTAATTGTTACTGGCAGACGACCAGTGTGCTGGCTATGCGGAGAGACTGGTCACCTCTCTGCTGCTTGCAAAGGTAAAAAGGCAACTTTGATGCAGGCAGACCTAAATAATGATTCCCCCCCGTCTGCCTCTTCTGTAGAAAAGAGGTCGATAGCAGACCAGCCCACAACTGGGACCAAAAAGATCAGGTCGACAACAGGGGGGCATCTTCGCCCCCCCTCTCCCAAGTGTCCGACTCCATCGCCACAAAAAGTGTTGGCAACTGAGGAGGAGAAGACAAACGGAGAGTGGCAGTTAGTGGGAAAAGACGGAACGAAGGCCCAGACAGCGGTACTTCAGTCCCCAAAGCCTTCCAATCCGGTTGACACCAACAGTCCAGAAAGAAAAAAAGGAGAGACCCCACAGACATACACAGACAGGGCTAAACGTGTTGGCAGTTGGGCTAGTCCGGGTAAAGAAAAATTCAAAATGGCCGAGAAACTACTAACTCAACTGAAAGAAAAAAAAAAGAAAAAAGAAAAAAATAGACCAGCAGAGGGGGGAACCCCTTCAGCAAAAAAAGAAACTCCGACCAAATCAACACCACCCAAAAATGTTTCCTCTCCCCAACCTAGCACTTCTGTGTGTCCCATCCCCTGCACAAAAACAACACCAAAAATAACAACACCAACATTCAAGCTGCCTACCACAACAACACAAGAAACTGATTCTGCCCCTCCCCAATCTACCCCAACACAAACACCTGCACCGAAACGACACAGGAGCCCGTCAGTAGGCAGCGGCTCACTAGAAGAACCCCCGAAAAAAAAAGAACCGAAAGCAAAATATAAAAGGGGGAGAGACATATGTCGCGTTGACCCGGACATTCATGAAAAGAACGACCTACCAGTCAAAACACAGAAAGAACTAAAAGTCCTCCACAATTTCAAGTTGGCAGACAATAAGAATGTGGAGGACCCTACCAACTATCCAAAGGCTGGCAGAGTTCTGACTGTAGTCAGAACGGGTCTCGGTTCGCGACAGGTATGGAGCATGCTGAAGGAAGCTAACAACACCTTCAACATGTCCCCCCCACTGGCCGATTGGACGGATAAAAAATTAAAAAAACTTGAACAATTTTGTGCTGGGAGGGCCCCGGTTTTTATGCACCCTTCCCTCTATAGGGCTGCTAAGCTAGCATTCCCAGGACACATCGGTGGCTTGTCCCATGACGGAGAGATTAAGACCGAAATGGGTCACGAGTCAATGGGGCGGGCCATCGGTGTTCTGACCCCCGACATGTTCGTTTCAGGTTCTCAACGCCAGTAGACGGATAAATGGCTCTCTTTTTAGCAAGTGTAAATGGCCAAGGGCTGAGGAACGAGAGTAAAAGAACTAAACTCGTTCGTAATCTTCAGCACTTGGGAGTGAATATATGTTGTGTGCAAGAGACACACTTTACTTTGGCCGACTATGAGAACGTACTGAGTAAAAAGTTTCGTCTTTTCTCAGCATGTTTTAATAGTCGTGCGAGAGGTGTTTCTTGGCTAGTAAGCCGATCTTTGAATGCAACGTGTTCCCTTGCTTACGCCGACCTGGCAGGCAGATTGTGTGTGTTGGACGTTACCATAAAAAGTGACGAGTTTCGATTGATTGGGGTTTATGGGCCCAATAACCAGGCCGAGCGAGCCACTTTTTTTCGGCGGATCGAGCCCTTCGTGACGACGTCGAAACGGGTAATTCTAGCGGGAGATTGGAATGCCGTCCTTGATCCCGATTTAGATAGACAAGAGAATAGGAATAACGCTACTAACCAAGACGTGACTCCGTTTCGAAACCTGATCGACAGGCTGGACCTGGTCGACAAGTTCCGAAGCGAGCACCCCTCTAAAATAGTATGGACTTGGACTGCTAGAGGCAACCCGAACTCGATGCAACGCTATAGTTACATCGACCGGGTATTAGTTAAGAGAGTCGACGTAGGCTTGTTAGAGTGTCCAAGTTTTCATGATGTAAATTATTCGGATCATAGACTAGTGAGGGTCCGGGTAAATCTAGGTAGACCTAAAATTAAAATGACTGGATATTGGAAGTTCAACTCATCTTTACTGGACGAGAGGGACTTTCGAGACCAGTTAACATTACTAATATTAAAGGAACTAACTGGTTCAGTAGTAGGAAATAAATGGTGGGGCAGTCTAAAAGATAAGATTAGGTCGTTTGCTGCCGACTATAGTAAAAGACTCAATTTAAATAGATTAGCGGCACGAACGACATTGGAAAGCCGCTTAGATGAGGCTGTACGTAGCGGAGATGCGGCTGAAACAGTCATAGCTAAAGCAGAGCTGGCCTCTTTGCTTATCAAAAAGGATCAAGCTCTGGTAGTTAGATCTAAGTTAAAAAGAATGTCTCCCGAGGCGACGAATATGGCCGCAGAACTGCGCGCAGAAGAAACTCAGAATGCTTCGAGTCGACATATCGCTAGAGTCACATCACCGGATGGACGACACGTGACCACAAACGGAGGTGTCTGCGAGGTTTTTCGCTCTTACTTTCAGCAGCTTTTCACTAGGGAGCCTGGTCTGAGCTCGGCTCAGTTCGACGCCTATTTGGCCGATTTCCCTCGCCTCGATGCGACTGAAACGGCTAGGTGCGAGGGGCTCATTACAGAGGTGGAGGTCCAGGTGGCGCTTAGTACCGTCGGAAGAGAGAAGACTCCGGGGATCGACGGTCTGCCATACGAATTGTACTTGAGGCTGTCGCCCATCTTCGTCCATCTGCTAACAGTGATGTTCAACCACTGGTTAAAGCAGGGGAGCATTCCCCAACGCTTTAGCAGGGGTGTGGTGAAATTGCTACGCAAGGACAAAGATGGAGGGGACGGGGTAGACAATTTTAGGCCCTTAACTATGTTGAACACAGAGTTAAAGATTTTGGCCAAGATCCTGTCGAACCGTTTGCAGACTGTGCTGGCTAGTCTGATTGGCCCCGAACAGACATGTTCTGTTAAGGGGAGGACTATCCAAGATAATCTGCATCTGGTGCGCACGATCGTCGAGAAAGTCGACAATGGAGCCGCGCTGATCAAATTAGATCAGTCCAAGGCTTTCGATAGGGTTGACCATCGTTTTCTGGAGTCCATCTTGTCTGCGGCTGGCTTCGGCCAGGACTTTCGCTCCTGGATACACATCCTGTATGCGTCTCCCAGTGCTATAGTGGAAGTGAATGGAGTCAAGTCGAAGCCTTTCAGTCTATCTAGATCAGTCCGTCAAGGTTGTCCACTTTCGCCGATGCTTTATGTTCTTGCGTTGGAACCGTTCCTAAGCAATTTGAAGGCGAACCCGGTCCTAAGCGGAATAAGCTTACCTGGTGCCAACATCTCAGCCAGATACACCGCTTATGTTGACGACATAACTTTGCTTGTAGCGAGCAATGCCGAGATTATGGAAGTCAGCAAAGAAATCAGAAAGTATGAGACAGTGGCAGGGGCCAAAACCAACTGCAGTAAGTCTGAAGGCTTACGGCTGGGCGCGTGGAGAGGTTGTCCTCTGCCGGGTCCCTTTAGCTGGACGGACGGGCCTTGCCAGATACTCGGCGTCTGGTTCGGTCCTGGCCTTCAGCTGGAGAAAAATTGGTCGGAGGTGCAGGAGAAGGTCGACGAAACAGTTGAGCTGTGGAGTCGAAGGAATCTTTCCTTGAAGGGGAGGGCGGAGGTGTCCGCTTCGCATATTTACCCCCTCATTCTTTACCGACTCTCTGTACTTCCTCTCCCGTCTACCCAGCTAGCTAAGCTAGAGGCTGCTCTGTTCAGACTCCTCTGGGGTCACAGACAACCCACGGTACGTCGCGAGATCTGCCAGCTCCATCCATCTGAAGGCGGTCTAGGAATGCCAAACGTTAAGATTCGGCGACATACGTTACGGTTAAAATTCCTAGAGCGGATGTGTACACCAAATGAAGGAAACGGCGATTTCTGGAAAGAAGACGCCAAGAAGGCCTTCCCGGCCTTGAGAAGCGTGCGTTCGGAAAGGGGAGAGGCCCGCCGTGTACCCCGAAACGAATGCTCCTTCTACCGCGAATGTCGACAAGCTCTGAGGGTCTTCTCACGGGTAAAGGAAGGCCTACCTGAAACCCGACCGTTGTCGAGGAAGATATTATATCAGGAAATAGTCGGGGGGACCGTCCGAGACGATCTGATCGGGGAGCTGGGTCTGTCGAAGGGAGAGGGTCGCTCGCTGTGGCCTTGGGCTCCCGGGATGAAATGTCTCAACAACAACGAGGCATCACTCTCCTGGCTAGTCATTCGGAACGCGCTCTGGGTCGGCAAGCGGTTGTTCGCAGCGGGACTGGTAGATTCACCAGAATGCGTTCGCTGCGGTGACTTGGAGGAGTCTCTTGAGCACGCCTTCTTTCACTGCAGTGTCGTACGCCCGTTGTGTGGACTGATTGAAGACTACATGGTTCGCGCCCTCCGCAAACCTTTTTTGCCTTGGATGCCAGCGCCGTGTGCAGTAATGTAATACTGTCGCTAGGAAAAATAGAATTTTATATTCTAAAGTGCTTACTTAGCATTATGAGAGTCGTGGTTTGGACGACGAGACAGAAGGAATTTCACGGGGGCGAGCGCTTTTCCTCCGGCCAACTGATTGTTTTTTTTAAACATCAGCTTAAAGTGAAAATCAAGGCCGAGAGGTTACGGCTCTCCTCGTCGGAGTTCAACGAAAGGTGGGTGAATTGTGCGCGATTGTGTAGAGAAATAGATGCGAAAATTGAGTGGCATTTAGAAGTGACTGGTTAAAAGAATTTTGAGAACCGGAAAAAAATGTGTCAACCCAGCCCAGATTAAGGTAGAATAAGTCACATTTTCTTTTGTTAAGCTGGTTTAACTTAGCTAGAGAGCGAATGATCATCGGCCTGTTTTTGTTTTTTTTAGTCCCCCCTTTTTTTTTTTTTTTTTTTTTTTTTTTTAAACATTACCCTTCCCCTCCCCCGGGTAGGTGACAGAAGGCAGAGTTCTCCGGCGGACGTGGGTGTTTTTTTTTTTTTTTTCCACTTTTTCCTCCCACATCCACTTTTTCGACTGGTTAACTCGCTTTGTCTGCCATATTAGAATTTGAGGGGGGTCATCCAGACAGACTAACGTTCATTTTCATCTGAGAATCTTTTTAGTGTACAACTTTCACATTCTCAGCCCTCCCCTCAGTAAAATTGTATATAAAAACCTTTAGTTAGAAATTACACAGAGAACATGCGGGATTTTGGTGATAGAAGTAAGAAAGATTTTCTTTTCTGAATAAATGAGATGTTATGGTGAAAGGAACAATGTTTGTACGAACGGGTCAGTAAATGAGACTAGCTAAGTTTAAAGTTAAGATAGTGATGACCAAAAACCTTCCCCACTCCCCTATTGGACCGCGTGTCCGATTTTCCTGTGAGGGAAGCCTGTAATTTTTTTTCTTCCTTTCAGGAAATAAATAAATAATATCATGTTGTTGTGAGAAAAGACTTTCTAATATCTCGTGAAGGGAGCCATACGTGGTTCCCAGCAATCAAACAAAAAACAGATTATTATTCCCAACTCAGAGATGGAGTTCTCCTCTCAGAAATCATGCTCAAAATTTCTTGGGGATTTTCTAAAGATATTTTTTCTAACTTATTACTAACAAAAAAATCATATACATCAAGAGAGAAAGATTCACATATATTTATATCAATTGCTGTCAAAGATATAACTCCAGGATAGGGAATGTACAACTAGGCTTATTGCGTATTGATATAGTTGTGAGAAAAGACTTTCTATTTTCTCTTGAAGGGAGCCATACGTGGTTCCCAACTTTCAAACAAAGAACCGACCATTTTGTGGATTCAGACTATGATTTCCACTTGTAGTGCAATGCTGAACTCTAATGCCAGAGTTGGGGGAAAAAAATTTGTTGCAGCCAAATCTGAATTAATTATCATTGATTTCCAGTAAGGTTTTATGTTTATCAATAATAAAAGCATCATTTATATCTATATAAAGGGCTCCATGGCATGAAGTATTATATTCCAAATTTGAAAAAAAATCAGTTCCTCCAGGGTGGGATCTATCGACATTTTGCATTTTCAGCTTAGCTAAAAGTCAGCCAATTGACATTTGCCTTACTTTCCCCACAGAAAACCTTTTCAGCCTCCCCATGAATCAAAAGAAACTGATTATCTTAGATAATGGGACTGAGGTTCTCATGTCTTTTAGAGCAATATGCCCTTTTGTTCCCTGTATTGCCTGGAGAAGTAGTCAAAGTAATTCCCAATCCTGAAGAGCCTAAAGAATCCATCTATATCTAATACAGAACACCATATATCCAAAACTTTCAAAAGTCAATACAGCTTACATAACTCATTTTAACTAGCACTACCTTTGTTCTTTCAACTCATTAGAAATGTAAAATTATATTCACTCCACAACCAGTGAAATATGAAACAAGCAAAATTCTTAGAGTTACTTCCAATTACATTTAAAGCTATTTGTGATTCAATACTGGTTTATGTTTTATAAATTTGTATTGTGTATTGTAATTTATTCTTGTTTGCTATCCTTCAAATTTTTACCCACTGCAAAACCTCTCTTACCCATTTTTATCGTTTTCTATTTATCTAGTTCCACTTTCACTTTCTCTTTCCTAACTCGATCCAATAACGATTTTGTTTGGTCTGAACATAAAAACAAATTTCTATAAACAATAAAAATGGAATAAAATAATTTCATAACTCTTTTCTCTCAATACAGAAAAAAAAACAAAAACAAGCATCTTTTTATACACATTTTTACAGGAGCTAAATGCAGATTAAGGAACCTTGAATTTAACTTGAGTAAAAGCTTTGTTCCTTTAACTCTTTAGAAACATAAAATTACATTTACATCACCAATACTGAAAGAAGAAACAAATCAAAATTACATTACAGGACCACATACTGGATATATCTCATTATGTATCTGAAAATGTTTGGAAACCCGAAAAAATCACCCAAACTCTTCTGATCCAAGGCATTTTGGAAAAGGGGTGCTGAACTGATAAAGCATAGTACTTGTCAACATTGCTAGGATTAGATTATCTATGAACTCTACCTAGGATCAGAATTTATCATCTCATTGAAAATCAAAACAAAAATAATATATATAAACTCATATATAGGAAACACATTGCATTTAACATATTATGAAGCCATTTTGAATATCTCAAGATCCCATCATGTGGCTTTGATGTAACTTGGCAAGCAATCAGAAGGTACATTACTGCACATGTGTGTCCGGATACTCTCCATTGGGGTTACTCAGTCAACAGTGAGATTGAGCTTGTGTGCTGTGTGACTGTTGCATTCATAATGATTGAGCCTGATCCGTAACAAAATGTTTTAGAGCGCCCACTTAGGATCAAAATTAATCCAGTAATAATGGTTTGTGGGATTAATTTACAAAGCATTGCCTTACAGTAGTGGTTCTCAACCTTTTTTATTTGGTGCCCCATTCTGATGTCTCCAAAAATTTGATGCCCTTCTTACTATAAAACAAGAACCATAAGGTCAACAATACATATGCCATTTTTAGTTAAATATCAATCCTTCATGATACAGCTGAGAAAAATTGATATTCAGTATTACTAGTCATGGTAGTAGTAGCAGAAGGTGGAGTAGGAGGAAGAAAAGGAATATGGGGATGGTTGATATCAAGGACCAACTGACAGACCGACCAAAAAGTGTTTTACAGATGTACATCTAGGTTCATCTAAAAATTATCATATATCATGTGAGAGATTCTTTGTTAGAAAATATTGATACATGAACTTTAAGATACTTTTTTATAATTTCTTTATTGCATGAAATTTTGTATCAACATTACAAAACTACCTATTCGCTTTTATACCTGACAATGTTAATAAGTTGATCATTTCTTACTATGGAATCTATTGTAAAAATAGTAAGTAATGATATTTTGTAATTATAAATCATAGAGTTGTATAATCAGGAATTAATCATTATCATCATCATCAATCTTTTAACATCTGTCATCAAACATAGATCTTCGTCAGAATTAGCCACAGCTCTCTATCATGGGCATCACAACACCAATACTTTCTGAACTTGTGTAGTTTGTCTCTCCATCTTATATTCTGCTTGCCTCAATTGTGTATGCGATATCTGGGGATCCTCATTGTGAGTTGTGATGTCTAGTGGTTGTCTGCCATTCTCACAATATGACCAGCCCATTGCCATTTGAGTTTTCTAAGGGATTCTATGATATGTCGGACTCTTATTTCCTCCTTGATATGATGTGCTGCCTTGTGATCTCTCCATGTGAGGTTGAGTATGATTATCCCCTGTGCACATTGTATGCTTGAAAGTTTTCAGGTTAGACTCTTGGTTAGGTTCTATGCTTCAGCTCCATAGGTGACTATAGCGAGGATGCATTGGTTGTATGCCCTTCTTTTTAGGACTAACGGGATCTTCTTGTTTTTGAAAGTTGAGCTGGCTCTGCTATAGTCTTGCCATACTAGAGTGATTCACCGTTTGATTTCTTCTCTTTTTGAAGATTCAAAAGAGATTTGTTGTCCTAGGTAGATGCAGTGGTCTCCTCTCTCCACTTCTGCATCTTTGATTTTGACCATTATGTCTTTATTTCCGATGTGATTGTTTCACATTGTAATATAAGGAATAAATCAGTCAAGTCTTTTTGATTCTCTTTTGGGTAAAATGCTTTTCTCTCTTCACACCTTGATTTTAAATTGCCCCTCAATCAGTGGTGTATGGTGATTTGTATCTTTGGAGTGCTCTGTGCTAAGGATGCATAAAAATGTAAAAATATTTCAATGTCAATAAAAGTAAACAAATCATAAAAGCCTTTTTTGTACAGTTTTGGGAAGGTAGTCCTTATTGCGCATTGTAAAGCTCCGTGGCTCATTTGGTGTTGTAAACAGCGAACAAATAAAGAAAAAAACAAGAGAATTAATGGAAGAAAAACAAAATTCAGATTGGACTCTATTATTCGCTGATAATGGTGTTGGACACTAAAATATTCATATGATTTTGTGGATTTGTAGCACAGAGCACACCCCAGATACAAAGCACGATACGCCACTGCCCCAATCTATTCAAATAGTCTGCTCTCAAGGCATTCACCCATTGTTCTGAATCACTATACAACAGTATGGTGTCTTTGATATTTACCAAGTTTAGCTGAGTTTAGCACAAAGCAGTAGTGGCACTTAATCTGACTGATTTTTTAGATTTTCTTTTGATTATTTCTTTTAGATTTTGCAGGGTTCCTCGGATGTATTGCACCCCTAGAGCTCCAGCAAATCCCGCAGCAGCAGAGTCTGCAGATGCCATGAGCCACCTCTGCACACCATAACATTTGGTAAGCACTGAGTTAAGTTTTAATAATCTACAAAACTAGTTTGCAAACAATTACTCTACAGAAAGTTGTCTTAGAAAATTTACAAAATCTTCACTGAAATGAAGATGTATGCAGCAAGAACATTTTGATAAAAGATTTGCCAGATCTCTCCATCCTGGGTGTTGCAGAGCCAGTACTTCCTGAACTAGTCTAATTCATCACAACATCTTACTTTTTGCCGGATAAGATTTTACATATGATATCTGGGGAACCATGTTGTGAGTCATGATATCCAGTGGTTTCATTGTGACACTTCAACCTTGACCTTTCGTGGTGCTCACCATGTGATCAGAGAAGGTCAAGGTTAAGGGACAAAATCAAGGAGAACCAGCATGAAAATTTCTTCTAAGTACCATTATAAATATATTTGTCATAAAATGCTATTGGGAGAAATATTTAAATAGATAGTTCTAATGGAAAATAATCAGATCTTCTAATATAGTACAAGACATAATTTATTATATGAAATTAAGTGTTGACCAAAACCAGCGACTCTGTCTACAACTTATATGTTCATGATAGCAAGTCTTGCCCCTCCACTGAACTACACATATCATGTTGTGAGAAAAGACTTTCTAATATCTCGTGAAGGGAGCCATACATGGTTCCCACCAATCTAATAAAGAACAGACCATTTATGATTTAAGCCATACATTATCTTCTTGAAGAAATGCCTTGTGGGAGGAAATTGATCTTATTTTATTATCATCAATTTTCCGTAAGGTTCCATTTTTTTCATTGACAAAATCGTTGTATATATATTTGTAAATAAATAAAAGGCTTTGTGGTCAAATGCTCTGTATGCAAAATTTGAGAAAAATGACTTATTCTACCTAAACACTTTTGCAGAGTTCAAATCATCGATCAACTTATAAGCCTTCCCTTTCAGTGCAATGGATGGGTGCTACCCTGAAGGTGGAATCTCAACGGAACAGACACTTTACTGTTCTATATACCTGAAAACTGCAACAATTTACTCCAAAGCATAAGGAACCAGAAGAATCAATTTTTTTCAACCCTAGCATAGCACTCATAAAAAAAACCAGGATTATTTAACAATAGATGGGCATTTCTACGTTGGATCAGAGTGATTGTGCACTCTACCAAGTATTAAAGTGTCACTGCTAAGAGAACATGCTGTTTAGTGCCGTATATTCCCCAAGATATGTTACTCCAAGCTCTTTGAAGGCAGAGGAATTCATTACTTATTACTAGTATATAATCCGTAAAAGAACGATTTGGATATTGAAGTATGGATCAACACTTCTGTCTCAAATTATCTGTGCACACTTCGTAGGGTTCAATATCTTGCTATCTTGCCATATATGCAAGCCCATAATGAACTGACCTTGTGTCCCATCTCGCTTTCATGGGGAAGTGAGAAAATATGGATCAAAGGGTAGTTTCTGCTAGCAATACATTCTTTGGTAACTTGACGCAGGTGCAATACTAAAACTAGGATGAGTCAGGCTTGACCTGACGCCCTTCAAAAACCAGTTTCAGGTACTGGAGCAATTCTTTAAACTTTCAGAAGATAGAACCCAACATTAAACCAACCTTGTTCCACATATTGCTCTTGTTGGAAATAAAGTAAATACGGATCAGAGTGTTGTACCAGTGTGCTGATTGAAAAATGTTTCACACACAAAATATATACATATATAGATAAAAGAATTGAATTACACGCATACACACACATATTTACATATTACATTTCAAATCAGAAAACACTCGAGCCAACAGATTTGTTTCCTCATTTCATCACATCACTGTAAAACATTTAAACAGCATATTATCACTCTACAACTACAGCAAATCATTCTGAAGAAGTTGGAAGCAACCAATAGAATGCATAAAAGCCTGCCACATGATAAAAAAAAACATTTGTTTTTCTCTTCTATTTCTCTTTGCCTCCCAATTGTCAAATAATCATCATTCTGTCAGAATACCTCAATCCCCACGACAAATATACATACATACATCTATTTGTATAATATCGGTATAGAAAGTTATCTTGATTGTGTCGTATCCTCTGGTGCAAAGTTGAACAAAGTGATTGTAAAACGATTAAGTAACTGCTAAGTAACTGACAAATGAAAAGAAAACATTTGATTGTCTGTACTGGAGTCTCTGCATCATTTTCAAATGGAGTCAGTATTTTCTCAATTTCTCCAGTTCATTTCTCCATCTTGTATTCTGTCGGCCTCGGTTTGTGACCTCCGGGGATCTATGTTGTGAGTCATGAAGTCCATCGGTTGTCTCTCATTCTTGCAACATGGCCTGCCCATTGCCATTTAAGTATTCTAATATATCATATGATGTCTCTGATTCCTTTTTTTCTTCCTTATATACTATGCTGTCTTGTGATCTCTCCATGTGAGGATGAGCATGATTCTCTCATGTGTGCGTTGCACGCTTCTCAATTTGTAGGTTTGTCTCCTGGTTGGGTTCCATGTTTCAGCTCCATAAGTGACTGCATGGTTGTATACTCTTCTCTTTAGGATTATTAGGATCGTCTTATTTTAAAGGTTGAGCTTGCACTGCGAAAAGCTTGCCACCCAAGGGCAATCATTCTCTTGATCTCTTCCTCTTTTGTGGGTTTCATGGAGATTCGTTGTCTTAGGTAGATGTAGTGGTCTACTTTACCCAGTTTTGTATCTTTGAATTTGATAGTTATGTCCTTGTTCTCAAAGTGAATGTTGCACATGATTTGGGAATTACTTCATCGTGAACATCAAAGTTTTTGAATCTACACAGTAGAAGGCTTATTTATAATGAGCTGACCATGAGGCAAGGACGACTATTGTCTTGTGTTATTCTCCTGGCTTTTTGAGTGAGGTGCCACAGAAGTGATACACACACCCCTTAAAAAAGTCCGTTATCTTTTGTGGAATTGACAACTGTCACTACAGACCGCTGAGAGTGAAACATAAGATCTTACCTATTAGAAGCAATCTGCAGAATCAGAGCCGAGGAAAAGTGAGTGAACTCTTTGGCAAACCACCTTATTGACTCAGGCAGTTGTGATAAACAACTATTACCCCCATTGTTATCTTTGACAGCAATTGATATAAATATATATTTTTCTCTGTTGATGTATATGATTCTTTTGTTGGTAATGAGTTAAAAAAGTATCTATAGGGAATCTCAAAGTAATTTTGAGCATGATTTCTGAGAGGAGAACTCCATCTCTGAGTTGGGAATAATAATCTGTTTTTTGTTTGATTGTTGGGAACCACGTATGGCTCCCGTCAAGAGATAATAGAAAGTCTTTTCTCACGACAACATTGATATGCAATATTGTATTTATTTTCAAAAAGAAAAATACGACATGAAGTCAAAAGGGGGAGTGGGGAAATTTTGGTTGGTCAACATCTTTCCTAATTTTATCTTAGCTATTCCCATGCACTGACCGTATCTCGCTATATTGTCCTATTCACCATAACAACACATTTTTCCCAATCTCTTCCATACTACATTTACCAAAATACCAGACTTACTCTATGATGAACCATTTCTAAACCCTTATTTACAATTTTTGTGGGGGGGGGGGGTAATAAAATTTAGATAAATATTTACAAAATAAAAGGAGCCCCAATGATTGATATATATTTACAAAAAAAATGGGAAAACGAAATTAGTATGTGACCTACCCACAAGGACCTAATATGGCAGAACAGCAAGTTAACTGGTCAAAAAGATGAATGCTGAGGTGAAAATTAACCTCAAAATCCTCTGGAGAACATTACCTTCTGGCATCTAACGGGGGAGGGGCGGGGTAATCGGAAACAAAAAGCGGGGACTAAAAAAAAGCGGGGGAGTTGATGCTCATTCTCTCCCAAGCTAAGAAACAGTTGACTTACTGAAAAGTAAAAACTAATCTACTCCAACTTGGGCTGGGTTGTCGTGTTTGTGTCAGAACCTCAAAATTTTTTTACTTTACCAGTAAAATTCAAATATGCCACTCCAGTTTAGCATCTTTCACTCTACAGAGTCGGCCCACTCTCACCCACCTTCCGTTGAATTCCGACCAAGGGAGCCTTTCCCTCTCGACCCTGATCTTGACTTTAAGCTGATACTTAAAGAAAGCGATCAGTTGTTCGGGAGTGAAATGCTCTCCTTTGTGGAACCCCTTCTGACGCGTCGTCTAAATCACCATTCTCATCACGCCAAGTAAGGACACTAGCACTAAATGTGCGTCTTTTTCTAACGATGGGAACACATTGCTACAGACAGCGCTGGCATCAAAGGCAAGAAAACGTACCCTGACGATGCGAACTATGTAGCCTTCAACTAGCTTGCACAGCGGCTGCACCACACAGCAGTGAAAGAAGTCGTGCTCAAGAGACTCCTCTATGTCACCGCAGCCCACGCACTCTGGAGACTCCACCAGACCCGCTGCAAAAAGCCGTTTGCCGACCCAGGGAGCATTCCGAATGACTAGCCAGGTGAGGGACGCCTCCTTGTTATTGAGGCACCTTGCACGGCCCGTCCGTCCAGACAAAGGGACCAGGGAGAAGGCAACCTCTCCACGAGTCCAGCAACAAGCCTTCCGACTTGCTGCAGTTGGTTTTGGCCCCTGCCACCATCTAATACCTTTGGATTTCTACGCTGACTTGCCTGATCTGGGCAATGCTCGTTACAAGCTAAGTCACATCGTCAACGTAGGCAGTGTACTTGACTGGCGTGTGACCACCAGGCAAAGTAATTCTGCGAAGGGCTGGATTCGCCTTTACTTTGCTCAGGAAAGGTTCCAGTGCAAGAATGTACAGCATCGGCGAAAGTGGACAACCTTGACGAACTGATCTGGACAACCGAAAGGCTTTCAACCTTACTCCATTCACCTCCACCAGCAAGCTGGGGGATGCATACAAGAGACGAATCCAGGAGTGAAAGATCTGACCGAAGCCAGCTGCGGACAAGACGGACTCGAGAAAACCATGACCAACCCTATCGAACGCTTTGGACTGATCTAATTTGATCAGCGTGGCTCCATTGTCGACTTTCTCAATGATCGTGCGTACCGTGTGCAGATTATCCTGGATAGTCCGACCTTTTACAGAACAAGTCAGTTCGGGGCCAATCAGACCATACAGCATGGGCTGCAGCTGGTTTGACAGGACCTTGGCCAAAATCTTTATTCAACAGAGTTATGGGCCTGAAGTTATCTACCCCGTCCCCTCCATCTTTGTCTTTGCATAGCAATTTAATTTCCCCCCCCTGGTAAAGTGACAGGGAATATTCCCCTGCTTCAACCAATGGTTAAAGATAGCTGCTAGCAAATGGACAAATATGGACGACAGCTTCAAATACACCTCGTAAGGCAAACCATCGATTCCCGGAGTCTTCTCCTTCTCTGCGCTCTTTAGCGCTTCCCGGATTTCCTCCTCTGTTAGGAGCCCCTCGCTGATTCAGTCGCAACAAGGCGAGGGAAGTCGGCTAAATACGTGTCGAACTGAGCAGAACTCAGACCAGCCTCCCTTGTGAATAGCTCCTGGAAGTTGGCACGAAACACCTCGCAGATACCTTCGTTTGTGGTCACAAGTCGTCCGTCCGGTGACGTGACACTAGAGATATGCCGGCTCGACACACTCTGAATTTCTTTTGCTCGCAGTTCCGCAGCCATATTCGTTGCCTCGGGGGACATTCTTTTTAACCTAGCTCTAACTACTAGAGCTCGATCCTTCTTGGCATGTAAGGAGGCTAGCTCTACCTTAGTTAGTTGAACCTGGCTAGAGTCTCCACCCTCCACGGCCCGTTCTATCCGAGATTCTACTGCCTTTTGTGCCGCTAGTCTCTCTAGCTTGAGTCGCCTACTATAATCGGCAGCAAAAGACCTATTTTATTTTTGAGGTGCCCCCAGAATGGCCCCCGTCAATTCCCGCTGAATTACTAATGCCAGCTGGTCCTGAAAATCCTCCACGTCCACGAGGGATGTGTTGAATTTCCAGTAACCAGACTTGAAGGGCTTAGCTGTACCTAAGTTCATTCGGACCCTTACTAATCTATGGTCCGAAAAAGGGATGCTATGGAAGCTTGGACATTCTAAGAGGAGGACTCAAACTCTGAGTTGAGAATAATAATCTGTTTTTTGTTTGATTGTTGGGAACCACGTATGGATCCCTTCACGAGATATTAGAAAGTCTTTTCTCACAACAACATGATATGCATAATTTTTAGGAGGGGCAACACTTGCTATCATGAACAAATAAGTTGTTGACAGAGTTGCTGGTGTTGGTCAACACTTAATTCATTATTATAAATTACCACTTGTACTATTTGAAATGATCTTATTATTTTCTATTAGAGTTATCTATTTAAACACTTCTCTCATAAGGATTTTCAAAAAAACATATTAATTTTGATACTTAAAAGTAATTTTCAAGTTTTTTTTTATCGATTCTGACCATCTAACCTTGACCTTTTGCATATACAAGGTGGGCAATATTAAAGGTCAAGGTTAAGATGTCAAAATTAACTTTCTTTAGAGTATCATTTGAAAATATTTTTTAAAAAACCTTTTCGAAATGAATGTTCTAATGATACTGAGGGGCTACTTATGAAAATGCTAGACGATGTGTAGATGGCACTTACAAATGAATCTGGATTTGGCATTACAGAAAAGAGTTGCCGACACAATGGTTTTGTCGATTCTTTCTGAGGTTCTTGCTCCAGTATAGCCGATCAAAGGTTTTGTTGGTAATAGTGTTTTATCTTTCATCAGTCGATATTCTATTTGTTTGTCCAAATTGATATCAGAAGATGTTACACAATCCAGATAGCTTTCCATATAGACACTAGATATATATATATGTTTTTATGTATATATGAGTGTATGTATATACATATATATACATACATACATATATATATTGTGTATCTATGTTTGTTTGTTTTTACTCTAATCCTTGGCAGACTGCTGGATAGCAACAGTCTGATCCGTATTTACTTGCTTCCCCACGAGATTAAGATATGACACGAGGTCAGGAAAGTGGGGGGTCCTATACAGAAATATTCAAACATTGCTCCAGTCACTCAACTAATATTCACTCCAAAAAGTGCAACTATACAGTACTAAATTTATTGGTAAAGTTTTATTAGTCAATTAATAACAAAAGCATCATATATATATATATATATATATATATATATATTGTATTGGTATTGTACCTGTGCAAAGCTACCAAAGAATGTATTGCCAGTAGATACTTCCCTTTGATCTATATTTTCTCACTTCCTCATGAAAGCAAGATGGGACACAAGGTCAGTTCAATGTAGGGTTGCGTACATGGCAAAATAGCAACGTTTTGATCCTAGGGAGAGCACACAGATAATCTGAGACAAAAGTTCTGATCCAACCTTAAATACACTACTTGTTCTTTTAGGGATTATATACTAGTAATAGATAAATGGATTCCTCTGCCTTCTAAGGGACCATGAGGCAAGGAAGAATATAGTTTTTTTTTTAAAATGCTCCTTAAGTAGGGTGCCACAGAAGAGATACAGGTACTCCTCAAGAAGAACCCTTATCTTGAATTGACAACTGTCACTAGAGACTGCTTACAGGGAGACATGAGTTCTAACAAGCAACGTTGCTATCAAAAGCAATCTGCAAAAGCAGAGGAAAAGTGTGCATGTGAATGAACTCTTGGTCACACCACTTCCCCATAAACACCTTATTAGCTCAGGCTGTAGTGACAAACACCTGCAACATCTCCAAATATATTTGTAAATAATGCTTTTGGTAATAAACTAATAGAACTTATTAGGCTAGGATGTTAAAATGAAAAAATATCTTTCTTTGGAGTATCATTTAAAAATATATTTTTGAAAAACCTGATTGATATGAATGTTCTAATGAATAATTTCAAGGAAGAGGAATAAAATATTTTGATGGAGTGATTGTGAGAATTTCTAACCATGAATCAAGCCCTGCCTGCAACATATATGTTCATGTAAAAATGTCCTTGTCTCAGGATTATTATGTTGCATATTGCATATCCAAGTAGTTGGTGAGAAAAGTCTTTGTGTGAACAATGATCAAGACTTTTTAATATTCCTTACAGGATCAACTTATCACCTTTCCCTTTCAGTGCAATGGATGGGTGCTACCCTGAAGGCAGAATCTTTGGTAAACATATGACTGATACAATAACAATTTACCCCAAGCTTTGAGAACCAGAACAATCCATTTATTTATTCCTAGCACCCATAAAGAATGAAAGGATCATTTAACTATAGATTGGAACTCCTGCTTTGAATCAGATTATCAGTGTATTTTACCAAGCATTACAATGTCACTGCCAAGAGAACATGCTCTTTAGAACACTATATGCTATAGGAATGAGAGAAATACATTCATTCATTGAAGATAGTATGCTGCAAAGAGAATTTTGTCACATAAAAGTTTCAATTAAGTGACTAATTAGACCTACATATTCACTTTGGACTAATGTCTCGGTAAAAGCTTGAACCAACTACTCCCAGTGCTTCGTATTTTTCCAGATATATTGACAAAAAGTTTTAGCATCGGCAATGTTTTTTAAAAAAACATGCGAGTGAATTTTTTGTGAAAATCATTTTCCCATAACCGCTTTACCAGCTCAAGAAGTAGCAGCAAACACCAGCTACCCCTATAGTTATCCTTGACAGAGGTCAATCAACGTAAATATATTATTATGTATCTCAATATCTGAAGTGTTTCTTGATGAAATGCATCATATCTAAATTTCTTTAAATGAGATAAAAGTGGAAATGTAAATCCTTTATAATGTACTTTTCAACAAAATGCAATCTCTCTTGATTCATTGGGAGGCAAAAATCAATAATTCGCTCACTGGAAAAGAGTCTAGGTGGAATAACCCATTTCCTTCGAATTTCGCATACAAAGCATTTGACCACAAAGCCTTTTATTTATTTACAAATATATATACAACGATTTTGTCAATGAACAAATGAAACCTTACGGAAAATTGATGATAATAAAATAAGATCAATTTCCTCCCACAAGGCATTTCTTCAAGAAGATTATCTTTGGCTTAAATCATAAATGGTCTGTTCTTTATTAGATTGTTGGGAACCACGTATGGCTCCCTTCACGAGATAATAAAAAGTCTTTTCTCACAACAAAATGATATGCAATACTATTTAATTACTGTCCCACTTTACTGTTCTTTATACGTGAAAACTGCAACAATTTACTCCAAGGCGTAAGGAACCAGAAGAATCAATTTTTTCCAACCCTAACATAGCACCCATAAAAAACAACAGGATTATTTAACAATAGATGGGCATTTCTATGTTGGATCAGAGTGATTGTGCACTCTACCAAGTATTTAAGTGTCACTGCTAAGAGAACATGCTGTTTAGTGCCGTATATTCCCCAAGATATGTTACTCCAAGCTTTTCGAAGGCAGAGGAATCCATTGATTTATTACTAGTATATAATCCCTAAAAGAAAGATTTGGATATTCAAGTATGGATCAACACTTTTGTCTCAAATTATCTGTGCACACTCCCTAGGATCAATATCTTGCTATTTTGCTATCTTGCCATATATGCAAGCCCATAATGAACTGACCTTGTGTCCCATCTTGCTTTCATGAGGAAGTGAGAAAATATAGATCAAAGGGAAGTATCTACTGGCAATACATTCTTTGGTAGCTTTGCACAGGTACAATACCAATACAATATATATATATATATATATATATATATATATATATATATTATGCTTTTGTTATTAATTGACTAATAAAACTTTACCGATAAATTTAGTACTGTATAGTTGCACTTTTTGGAGTGAATATTAGTTGAGTGACTGGAGCAATGTTTGAATATTTCTGTATAGGACCCCCCACTTTCCTGACCTCGTGTCATATCTTAATCTCGTGGGGAAGCAAGTAAATACGGATCAGACTGTTGCTATCCAGCAGTCTGCCAAGGATTAGAGTGAAAACAAACAAACATAGATACACAATATATATATATATATATGTATGTATATATACGTATATACATACACTCATATATACATAGAAGCATATATATATATCTAGTGTCTATATGGAAAGCTATCTGGATTGTGTAACATCTTCTGATGTCAATTTGGACAAACAAATAGAATATAGACTGATGAAAGATAAAAGACTATTGTCAACAAAACCTTTGATCGGCTATACTGGAGCAAGAACCTCAGAAAGAATCGACAAAACCATTGTGTCGGCAACTCTTTTCTGTAATGCCAAATCCAGGTTCATTTGTAAGTGCTATCTACACATCGTCTAGCATTTTCATAAGTAGCGCCTCAGTATCATTAGAACATTAATTTCGAAAAGGTTTTTTAAAAAATATTTTCAAATGATACTCTAAAGAAAGTTAATTTTGACATCTTAACCTTGACCTTTCATATTGCCCACCTTGTATACGCAAAAGGTCAAGGTTAGATGGTCAGAATCAATAAAAAATAACTTGAAAATTACTTGTAAGTATCAGAAATATTATGTTTTTTTGAAAATCATTATGAGAGAAGTGTTAAAATAGATAGTTCTAATGGAAAATAATAAGATTATTTCAAATAGTACTATTGGTAATTTATTATATGGAATTAAGTGTTGACCAACACCAGCGACTCTGTCTACAACTTATATGTTCATAGTAGCAAGTGTTGCTCCCTAAGCATTCTGCATATCATGTTGTTGTGAGAAAAGACTTTCTAATATCTCGTGAAGGGATCCATACGTGGTTCCCAGCAATCAAACAAAAAACAGATTATTATTCTCAACTCAGAGTTTAAGTCCTCCTCTTAGAATGTCCAAGCTTCCATAGCATCCCATTTTCGGACCATAGATTAGTAAGGGTCCGAATGAACTTAGGTACAGCTAAGCCCTTCAAGTCTGGTTACTGGAAATTCAACACATCCCTCGTGGACGTGGAGGATTTTCGGGACCAGCTGGCATTAGTAATTCAGCGGGAATTGACGGGGGCCATTCTGGGGGCACCTCAAAAATAAAATAGGTCTTTTGCTGCCGATTATAGTAGGCGACTCAAGCTAGAGAGATTAGCGGCACAAAAGGCAGTAGAATCTCGGATAGAACGGGCCGTGGAGGGTGGAGACTCTAGCCAGGTTCAACTAGCTAAGGTAGAGCCAGCCTCCTTGCATGCCAAGAAGGATCGAGCTCTAGTAGTTAGGTTAAAAAGAATGTCCCCCGAGGCAACGAATATGGCCGCGGAACTGCGAGCAAAAAAAATTCAGAGTGTGTCGAGCCGGCATATCTCTAGTGTCACGTCACCGGACGAACGGTTTGTGACCACAAACGAAGGTATCTGCGAGGTGTTTCGTGCCAACTTCCAGGAGCTATTCACAAGGGAGGCTGATCTGAGTTCGGCTCAGTTCGACACGTATTTAGCCGACTTCCCTCGCCTTGAAGCGACTGAATCAGCTGGGTGCGAGGGGCTCCTAACAGAGGAGGAAATCCGGGAAGCGCTAAAGAGCGCGGAGAAGGAGAAGACTCCGGGAATCGATGGTTTGCCTTACGAGGTGTATTTGAAGCTGTCGTCCATATTTGTCCATTTGCTAGCAGCTATCTTTAACCACTGGTTGAAGCAGGGGAATATTCCCTGTCACTTTACCAGGGGGGGGGGGTTAAATTGCTATGCAAAGACAAAGATGGAGGGGACGGGGTAGATAACTTCAGGCCCATAACTCTGTTGAATAAAGATTTTGGCCAAGGTCCTGTCAAACCGGCTGCAGCCCGTGCTGGATGGTCTGATTGACCCCAAGCTGACTTGTTCTGTAAAAGGTCGGACTATCCAGGATAATCTGCACACGGTACGCACGATCATTGAGAAAGTCGACAATGGAGCCACGCTGATCAAATTAGATCAGTCCAAAGAGTTCGATAGGGTTGGTCATGGTTTTCTCGAGTCCGTCTTGTCCGCAGCTGGCTTCGGTCAGATCATCCACTCCTGGATTCGTCTCTTGTATGCATCCCCCAGCTCGCTGGTGGAGGTGAATGGAGTGAGGTCGAAACCCTTTCGGTTGTCCAGATCAGTTCGTCAAGGTTGTCCACTTTCGCCGATGCTGTACATTCTGTCGCTGGAACCTTTCCTGAGCAAAGTAAAGGCGAATCCAGCCCTACGCGGAATTACTTTGCCTGGTGGTCACACGCCAGTCAAGTACACTGCCTACGTTGACGATGTGACTTAGCTTGTAACGAGCATTGCCCAGATCAGGCAAGTCAGCGTAGAAATCCAAAGGTATGAGATGGTGGCAGGGGCCAAAACCAACTGCGGCAAGTCGGAAGGCTTGTTGCTGGACTCGTGGAGAGGTTGCCTTCTCCCTGGTCCCTTTGTCTGGACGGACGGGCCGTGCAAGGTGCCTCAATAACAAGGAGGCGTCCCTCACCTGGCTAGTCATTCGGAATGCTCTCTGGGTCGGCAAACGACTTTTTGCAGCGGGTCTGGTGGAGTCTCCAGAGTGCGTGGGCTGCGGTGACATAGAGGAGTCTCTTGAGCACGCCTTCTTTCACTGCTGTGTGGTGCAGCCGCTGTGCAAGCTAGTTGAAGGCTACATAGTTCGCATCGTCAGGATACATTTTTTGCCCTTGATGCCAGCGCTGTCTGTAGCAATGTGTTCCCATCGTTAGAAAAAGACGCACATTTAGTGCTAGTGTGCTTACTTGGCGTGATGAGAATGGTGATTTGGACGATGCGTCAGAAGGGGTTCCACGAAGGAGAGCATTTCACTCCCGAACAACTGATCGCTTTCTTTAAGTATCAGCTTAAAGTTAAGATCAGGGTCGAGAGGGAAAGGCTCCCTTGGTCGGAATTCAACGGAAGGTGGGTGAGAGTGGGCCGACTCTGTAGAGTGAAAGATGCTAAACTGGAGTGGCATATTTGAATTTTACTGGTAAAGTAAAAGAATTTTGAGGTTCTGACACAAATACGACAACCCAGCCCAAGTTGGAGTAGATTAGTTTTTACTTTTCAGTAAGTCAACTGTTTCTTAGCTTGGGAGAGAATGAGCATCAACTCCCCCGCTTTTTTTTAGTCCCCGCTTTTTGTTTCCGATTACCCCGCCCCTCCCCCGTTAGATGACAGAAGGTAAAGTTCTCCAGAGGATTTTGAGGTTAATTTTCGCCTCAGCATTCATCTTTTTGACCAGTTAACTTGCTGTTCTACCATATTAGGTCCTTGTGGGTAGGTCACATACTAATTTCGTTTTCCCATTTTTTTTGTAAATATATATCAATCAGTGGGGTTCCTTTTATTTTGTAAATATTTATCTAAATTTTATTACACCCCCCCCCCCCCAAAAATTGTAAATAAGGGTTTAGAAATGGTTCATCATAGAGTAAGTCTGGTATTTTGGTAAATGTAGTATGGAAGAGATTGGAAAAAATGTGTTGTTATGGTGAATAGGACAATATAGCGAGATACGGTCAGTGCATGGGAATAGCTGAGATAAAATTAGGAAAGATGTTGACCGACCAAAATTTCCCCACTCCCCCTTTTGACTTCATATCGTATTTTTCTTTTTGAAAATAAATACAATATTGCATATCAATGTTGTTGTGAGAAAAGACTTTCTATTATCTCTTGAAGGGAGCCATACGTGGTTCCCAACAATCTAATAAAGAACAGACCATTTATGATTTAAGCCAAAGATAATCTTCTTGAAGAAATGCCTTGTGGGAGGAAATTGATCTTATTTCATTATCATCAATTTTCTGTAAGGTTTCATTTGTTCATTGACGAAAATCGTTGTACATATATTTGTAAATAAATAAAAGGCTTTGTGGTCAAATGCTTTGTATGCAAAATTTGAAGAAAATGGGTTATTCCCTCAAAAAGCTCATCGTAATGGCTAGAAAACGTCAGCTACGAAAGCATCCACCAGGGGACCTGCCCCTTTAAGTGCAATAGAGCAGTGCTGCCCCGGGGAAAGACCCTGCAGCTGGGCCGAGTAATAATGGGAAAGCCTAAGGACGAGTCCAAAGGCTCCCCAATGCGCTTAGCAAACGCAGCCTCAGCATAACCTCATTGGCGAACGTTTGCACCGGCGCACTCGGTCTTTGATACACCACAATCTCCGACCCATTCGACGGCAAGTGTCAGTACCGACTCCTTGGTCTATGCCGTGGAGCAGATACTACACTACCGAAGAAAAGGCCAGAGAAGGGTGAAATTGCATGAAATGCAATATGCTTGGAGGGGGACACTTGCTATCATGAACATATATGTTGTAGACAGAGTTGCTGGTGTTGGTTCAACACTTAATCCCATATAATAAATTACCACTAGTACAATTTGAAATGATCTTATTATTTTTCATTTTAACTATCTATTTGAACAATTCTCTTAAAATGATTTTTAAAAAAAACATCTTTGTCTCTCGATGTATATGATTCTTTTGTTGATAATAAGTTGAAAAAGTATCTATAGGGAATCTCAAAAAAATTTTGAGCATGATTTCTGAGAGGAGAACTCCATCTCTGAGTTGAGAATAATAATCTGTTTTTTGTTTTATTGCTGGGAACCACGTATGGATCCCGTCAAGAGATATTAGAAAGTCTTTTCTCACAACAACATGATATGCATAATTTTTAGGAAGTTCAACACTTGCTGTCATGAACATATAAGTTATAGACAGAGTTGCTGGTGTTGGTCAACACTTAATTCCATATAATAAATTACCAATAGTACTATTCAAAATACACTTATTATTTTCCATTAGAACTATTTATTTTAACACTTCTCTCATAAGGATTTTCAAAAAACATAATATTTCTGATACTTACAAGTAATTTTCAAGTTATTTTTTATTGATTTTGACCATCTAACCTTGACCTTTTGTACATACAAGATGGGCAATATGAAAGGTCAAGGTTAGGATGGCAAAATAAAAAAAGAATAACTTTCTTTAGAGTATCATTTAGAAATATTTCCCAATTGGAATAAATGTTTTAATGAATAATAAATTCAAAAAAAAAAATACAATGTTTTGATGCAGTAATAGTGATAATTAAGCCCTTCCCAAACATATATGTTTCATTTCGAACAACTATCAAACCAACTTTTAGATTTTCCTTATGGGATCAACTTATAAGCCTTCCCTTTCAGTGCAATGGATGGGTGCTACCCTGAAGGTGGAATCTCAACGGAACAGACACTTTACTGTTCTATATACCTGAAAACTGCAACAATTTACTCCAAGGCGTAAGGAACTAGAAGAATCGATTTTTTTCAACCCTTGCATAGCACCCATAAAAAACGACAGGATTATTTAACAATAGATGGGCATTTCTACGTTGGATCAGAGTGATTGTGCACTCTACCAAGTATTAACGTGTCACTGCTATGAGAACATGCTGTTTAGTGCAGTATATTCCCCAAGATATGTTACTCCAAGCTCTTTGAAGGCAGAGGAATTCATTTACTTATTACTAGTATATAATCCGTAAAAGAACGATTTGGATATTTAAGTATGGATCAACACTTTTGTCTCAAATTATCTGTGCACACTTCGTAGGGTTCAATATCTTGCTATCTTGCCATATATGCAAGCCCATAATGAACTGACCTTGTGTCCCATCTCGCTTTCATGGGGAAGTGAGAAAATATGGATCAAAGGGTGGTCTCTGCTTACAATACTTTCTTTGGTAACTTGACGCAGGTGCAATACTAAAACTAGGATGAGTCAGGCTTGACCTGAAGCCCTTTAAAAACCAGTTTCAAGTACTGGAGCAATTCTTTAAACTTTCAGAAGATAGAACCCAACATTAAACCAACCTTGTTCCACATGTTGCTCTCGTTGGAAATAAAGTAAATACAGATCAGAGTGTTGTACCAGTGTGCTGATTGAAAAATGTTTCACACACAAAATATATACATATATAGATAAAAGAATTGAATTACACGCATACACACACATATTTACATATTACATTTCAAATCAGAAAACACTCGAGCCAACAGATTTGTTTCCTCATTTCATCACATCACTGTAAAACATTTAAACAGCATATTATCACTCTACAACTACAGCAAATCATTCTGAAGAAGTTGGAAGCAACCAATAGAATGCATAAAAGCCTGCCACATGATAAAAAAAAACATTTGTTTTTCTCTTCTATTTCTCTTTGCCTCCCAATTGTCAAATAATCATCATTCTGTCAGAATACCTCAATCCCCACGACAAATATACATACATACATCTATTTGTATAATATCTGTATAGAAAGTTATCTTGATTGTGTGGTATCCTCTGATGCAAAGTTGAACAAAGTGATTGTAAAACGATTAAGTAACTGCTAAGTAACTGACAAATGAAAAGAAAACATTCGATTGTCTATACTGGAGTCTCTGCATCATTTTCAAATGGAGACAGTATTTTCTCAATTTCTACAGTTCATTTCTCCATCTTGTATTCTGTCGGCCTCTGTTTGTGACCTCCGGGGATCTATGTTGTGAGTTATGAAGTCCATCGGTTGTCTCTCATTTTTGCAACATGGCCTGCCCATTGCCATTGAAGTTTTCTAATAAATCATATGATGTCTCTGACTCCGTTTTTTCTTCCTTATATACTATGCTGTCTTGTGATCTCTCCATGTGAGGTTGAGCATGATTCTCTCATGTGTGCGTTACACGCTTCTCAATTTGTAGGTCTATCTCTTGGTTGGGTTCCATGTTTCAGCTCCATAAGTGACTGCATTGGTTGTATACTCTTCTCTTTAGGATTATTAGGATCATCTTATTTTTAAAGGTTGAGCTTGCACTGCGAAATGCTTGCCACCCAAGGACGATTATTCACTTGATCTCTGTGGCTGACATTTCCAAGTCACTCCAACCCCTGAGGATCCAGGGGAATCCATTCATTTATTCCTAGCATAGTGCCCATAAAGAACAGTAGGATCATTTAACTATAGATTGGATTTATCAGTAGCGTAGCACCTGTAGAGGATGACAAATATTCAAGTATAGATGAGCACTTCTGCACAAGATCAGAGTATTTGGGCTCTCTGACTAGCATTAAAGTGTCCCTCCTTGACTGATTGCTTAGGATCAGAGTGTAGTAACTGCTTCCAGTACATTCTTTGTCAAGTCTGTACCGCTGCAATACTGTAGTTGATGATGGTCTACTGAGGCATACGATTCATTCTTGGGCCTCAAAAAATAAATCTGCCAAGTCTCTGGAGATCAGCAAGCCCTGGGGTAGTGCTTTCCCATTGCACTAAAAGGCAAGGGTTGGGCTTTCTCTGATACTTTCACAACACTAGTTGCACGACTGGAGTAGTTTATGAATTTTTCTCCACGGGACCCCCACTTTCATGGCCTTGTTTCATATCTTGCTTTTTTGAGGTGACGAGTAAATACGGATCAGACTGTTGCTATCTAGCAGATAGAAGATACCAACAGGGGCAATAAAACCCAATAATGCAACTAAGCATCGTTGCAGGAATGACCCCTATATGGAGTTCAAACCCCTTGACAAAATGAATATCCCCATACCATCCACTACCACAATCTCACCAAATTCCCAATAAATAGACCTGAAAAAACATAGACAATCATTCACCTGATTAAGCCCAGAGAGGGCAGAAACATGAGCTAGTTCGCGTAGAGAATCCACAATCTATTATTTATTTATTTATATTATATATATATATATATATATATATATATATATATATATATATATAATACATGATATATATAATACCTTTGAACACATACTCACACAGCACACACCACTGAAGATAGGAGCAATCCCAAAACATGTCTGGACCATTTACATCTAAGGATTAATAAACCTTACCTCTAAATGTAGGTACATAGACTCATATATACATAAAAACATACATACACAATGTCTGTATGGAAAGCTATCTGGATTGTGTAATATCCTCTGATGCTAAGTTGAACAAACAAATAGATAACATACTGTTGAGAGATAACAGACTAATACGAACAAAACCCTTTGATCAGCTGTACCAGAGCAAGAACCTCAGAAAGAGTCTACAAAGCCATTGTGCTGGCAACCCTTCTTTTCGCAATGCCAAATCCCAGTTCATATATCAGAGCCATCGACACATTGTCAAACACTTCCATCCATATGGCCTTTAAATCATTCTTAATATGCACAGGAGTTGCTTTATCAAAAACACGGGTCAGATTTTATGTTAAATCCTCTTCTCCAGACTCCTGTAATCATTTTAGATTATCGCATGACTTTCAATTGTTTAGTGTCGATATGTCTGAAATCTCGATTGAATATTGCTGCTTCGAATTATTTTATCATCTTTCCTTGAAACTGTCCATTTAAACATTTCTTTCATTATAACTTTTTAGAAAATACAATTCAAATGGTACGTTAAAGAATTTTCAATCTTTTTTTTCATTTTGACATCCTAACGTTGACCTTTCATGGTGCTCATCATGTGATCATAGAAGGTCAAGGTTAGATGGTCTGAATCAATAAAGAATAACTTGAAAATTACTTGTAAGTATCATAATTATTATGTTTTTTTGAAAATCCATATGAGAGAAGTGTTCAAATAGATAGTTCTAATGGAAAATAATAAGATCATTTCAAATAGTACTATTGGTAATTTATTATATGGAATTAAGTGTTGAATCAACACCAGCAACTCTGTCTACAACTTATATGTTCATGGTAGCAAGTGTTGACCTTCCTAAAAATTATGCATATCATGTTGTTGTGAGAAAAGACTTTCTAATATCTCGTGAAGGGAGCCATACGTGGTTCCCAGCAATCAAACAAAAAACAGATTATTGTTCTCAACTCAGAGATGGAGTTCTCCTCTCAGAAATCATGCTCAAAATTTCTTGGGGATTTTCTAAAGATATTTTTTCTAACTTATTACCAACAAAAAAATCATATACATCAAGAGAGAGAGATTCACATATATTTATATCAATTGCTGTCAAAGATATAACTCCAGGATAGGGAATGTACAACTAGGCTTATTGCATATTGATATAGTTGTGAGAAAAGACTTTCTATTTTCTCTTGAAGGGAGCCATACGTGGTTCCCAGCATTCAAACAAAGAACAGACCATTTTGTGGATTCAGACTATGATTTCCACTTGTAGTGCAATGCTGAACTCTAATGCCAGAGTTGGGGGAAAAAAATTGGTTGCAGCCAAATCCTAATTAATTATCATTGATTTCCAGTAAGGTTTTATGTTTATCAATAATAAAAGCATCATATATATCTATATAAAGGGCTCCATGGCATAAAGTATTATATTCCAAATTTGAAAAAAATCATTTCCTCCAGGGTGGGATCTATCGACATTTTGCATTTTCAGCTTTGCTAAAAGTCAGCCAATTGACATTTGCCTTGCTTTCCCCACAGAACACCTTTTCAGCCTTCCCATGAATCAAAAGAAACTGACTATCTTAGATAATGGGACTAAGATTCTCATGTCTTTTAGAGCAATATGCCCTTTTGTTCCCTGTATTGCCTGGAGAAGTAGTCAAAGTAATTCCCAATCCTGAGGAGCCTAAAGAATCCATCTATAATATCTAATACATAACACCACATATCCAAAATTTTCAAAAGTCAATACAGCTTACATAACTCATTTTAACTAGCACCACCTTTGTTCTTTCAACTCATTAGAAATGTAAAATTATATTCACTCCACAACCAGTGAAATATGAAACAAGCAAAATTCTTAGAGTTACTTCCAATTACATTTAAAGCTATTTGTAATTCAATACTGGTTTATGTTTTATAAATTTGTATTGTGTATTGTAATCTATTCTCGTTTGCTATCCTTCAAATTTTTACCCACTGCAAAACCTCTCTTACCCATTTTTATCGTTTTTCATTTATCTAGTTCCACTATCACTTTCTCTTTCCTAACTTGATTCAATAACAATTTAGTTTGGTCTGAACATAAAAAAAATTTCTATGAACAATAAAAATGGAATAAAATAATTTCAAAACTCTTTTCTCTCAATACAGAAACCCCCCCCAAAAAAACAAGCATCTTTTTTTACACAACGTAACAGTGCTATACACAGATTAATAAACCTTGAATTTAACTTGAGTAAAAGCTTTGTTCCTTTAACTCTCTAGAAACATAAAATTACATTTACATCACCAATACTGAAAGAAGAAACAAATCAAAATTACATTACAGTACCACATACTGGATATATCTTATTATGTATCTGAAAATGTTTGGAAACCCGAAAAAATCACCCAAACTCTTCTGATCCAAGGCATTTTGGAAAAGGGGTGCTGAACTGATAAAGCATAGTACTTGTCAAGATTGCTAGGATTAGATTATTTATGAACTCTACATAGGATCAGAATTTATCATCTCATTGAAAATCAAAACAAAAATAATATATATAAACTCATATATAGGAAACACATTGCATTTAACATATTATGAAGCCATTTTGAATATCTCAAGATCCCATCATGTGGCTTTGATGTGACTTGGCAAGCAATCAGAAGGTACCTTACTACACATGTGTGTCTGGATACTCTCCATTGGAGTTACTCAGTCAACAGTGAGATGCCATTGAGTGAGCTTGTGTGCAGTGTGACTGTTGCATTCATAATGATCGAGCCTGATATGTAACAAAAAGTTTTAGGGCACCCATTTAGGATCAAAATCAATCTAGTAATAATGGTTTGTTGGATTAATTTACAAAGCATTGCCTTACAGTAGTGGTTCTCAACCTTTTTTATTTGGTGCCCCATTCTGATGTCTCCCAAAATTTGATGCCCCTCTTACTATAAAACAAGAACCATAAGGTCAATAATACATATGCCATTTTTAGTTTCATATCAATCCTACATAATACAGCTGAGAAAAATTGATATTCAGTATTACTAGTCATGGTAGTAGTAGCAGAAGGTGGAGTAGGAGGAAGAAAAGGAATATGGGGATGGTTGATATCAAGGACCAACTGACTGACCGACCAAAAAGTGTTTTACAGATGTACATCTGGGTTCATCTAAAAATTATCATATATCATGTGAGAGATTCTTTGTTAGAAAATATTGATACATGAACTTAAAGATACTTTTTTATAATTTCTTCATTGCATGAAATTTTATATCAACATTACAAAACTACCTATTGGCTTTTATACCTGACAATGTTAATAAGTTGATCATTTCTTACTATAGAATCTATTGTAAAATTGGTAAGTAATGATATTTTGTAATTATAAATCATAGTGTTGTATAATCAGGAATTAATCATCATCATCAATCTTTTAACATCTGTCATCAAACATAGATCCTCGTCAGAATTAGCCACAACTCTCTATCATGGGCGTCACAGCACCAATACTTTGTGAACTTGTCTAGTTTGTCTCTCAATCTTGTATTCTGCTGGCCTCAATTGTGTATGTGATATCTGGGGATCCACATTGTGAGTTGTGATGTCTAGTGGTTGTCTGCCATTCTCACAATATGACCAGCCCATTGCCATTTGAGTTTTCTAAGGGATTCCATGATATGTCGGACTCTTATTTTCTCCTTGATATGATGTGCTGCCGTGTGATCTCTCTATGTGAGGTTGAGTATGATTATCCCCTGTGCACATTGTATGCTTCTAAGTTTTCAGGTCAGACTCTTGGTTAGGTTCTATGCTTCAGCTCCATAGGTGACTATAGCGAGGATGCATTGGTTGTATGCCCTTGTTTTTAGGACTAACGGGATCTTCTTGTTTTTGAAAGTTGAGCTGGCTCTGCTATAGTCTTGCCATACTAGAGTGATTCACCATTTGATTTCTTCTCTTTTTGAAGATTCAAAAGAGATCTGTTGTCCTAGGTAGATGCAGTGGTCCCCTTCTCTCCACTTCTGCATCTTTGATTTTGACCATTATGTCTTTATTTCCGATGTGATTGTCGCACATTGTAATATAAGCAATAAATCAGTCGAGTCTTAAGATGATTCTCTTTTGGGTAAAATGCTTTTCTCTCTTCACACCTTAATTTTAAATTGCCCCTCAATCAGTCGTGTATGGTGATTTGTATCTTTGGAGTGCTCTGTGCTAAGGATGCATAAAAATGTAAAAATATTTCAATGTCTATAAAAGTAAACAAATCATAAAAGCCTTTTTGGTAGAATTTTGGGAAGGTAGTCCTTATTGTGCATTGTAAAGCTCCGTGGCTCATTTGGTGTTGTAAACAGCGAACAAATAAAGAAAAAAACAAGAGAATTAATGGAAGAAAAACAAAATTTAGATTGGACTCTATTATTCACTGATAATGGTGTTGGACACTAAAATATTCTTATGATTTTGTGCATCTGTAGTGCAGAGCCCGCCCTAGATACAAAGCACGATACGCCACTGCCCCAAAGTATTGAAATACTCCGCTCGCAAGGCATTCACCCATTGTTCTGAATCACTATACAACAGCATGGTGTCTTTGATATTTACCAAGTTTAGCTGAGTTTAGCACAAAGCAGTAGTGGCACTTAATCTGACTGATTTTTTAAATTTTCTTTTGATTATTTCTTTTAGATTTTGCAGGGTTCCTCGGATGTATTGCACCCCTAGAGCTCCAGCAAATCCCGCAGCAGCAGAGTCTGCAGATGCCATAAGCCACCTCTGTACACAGTAACATTTGGGAAATCCAGGAGACAAACCTACAAATTGAGAAGCGTGCAACGCACACATGAGAGAATCATGCTCAACCTCACATGGAGAGATCACAAGACAGCATAGTATGTAAGGAAGAAAAAAGGAATCAGAGACATCATATGATATATTAGAATACTTAAATGGCAATGGGCAGGCCATGTTGCAAGAATGAGAGACAACCGATGGACTTCATGACTCACAACATAGATCCCCGGGGGTCACAAACAGAGGCCGACAGAATACAACATGGAGAAATGAAGTGGAGAAATTGAGAAAATACTGTCTCCATTTGAAAATGATGCAGAGACTCCAGTATAGACAATCAAATGTTTTCTTTTCATTTGTCAGTTACTTTGTTACTTCACTTTGTTCAAATAATCTGCAGAACTAGTTTGCAAACAATTACTCTACAGAAAGATGTCTTAGAAATCTTACAAAATCTTCACTGAAATGAAGATGTATGCCACATGAACATTTTGATAAAAGATTTGCCAGATCTCTCCATCCTGGGTGTTGCAGAGCCAGTACTTCCTGAACTAGTCTAATTCATCACAACATCTTATTTTTTGCCGGATAAGATTTTACATATGATCTCTGGGGAACCATGTTGTGAGTCATGATATCCAGTGGTTTCATTGTGACACTTCAACCTTGACCTTTCATGGTGCTCAACCATGTGATCATAGAAGGTCAAGGTTAAGGGACAAAATCAAGGAGAACCAACATGAAAATTTCTTTTAAGTACCATTATAAATATATTTGTCAGAAAATGCTATTGGGAGAAATATTTAAATAAATAGTTCTAATGGAAAATAATTAGATCTTCTAATATAGTACAAGAAATAATTTATTATATGGAATTAAGTGTTGACCAAAACCAGCGACTCTGTCTACAACTTATATGTTCATGATAGCAAGTCTTGCCTCTCCACTGCATATGTATATCATGTTGTTGTGAGAAAAGACTTTCTAATATCTCGTGAAGGGAGCCATACGTGGTTCCCAGCAATCAAACAAAAAACAGATTATTGTTATCAACTCAGAGATTGAGTCTTCCTCTTAGAATGTCCAAGCTTCCATAGCATCCCCTTTTCGGACCATAGATTAGTAAGGGTCCGAATGAACTTAGGTACAGCTAAGCCCTTCAAGTCTGGTTACTGGAAATTCAACACATCTCTCGTGGACGTGGAGGATTTTCAGGACCAGCTAACATTAGTAATTCAGCAGGAATCGACGGGGGCCATTCTGGGGGCACCTCAAAAATAAAATAGGTCTTTTGCTGCCAATTATAGTAGGTGACTCAAGCTAGAGAGACTAGCGGCACAAAAGGCAGTAGAATCTCGGATAGAACGGGCCGTGGAGGGTGGAGACTCTAGCCAGGTTCAACTAACTAAGGTAGAGCTAGCCTCCTTACATGCCAAGAAGGATCGAGCTCTAGTAGTTAGAGCTAGGTTAAAAAGAATGTCCCCCGAGGCAACGAATATGGCCGCGAAACTGCGAGCAAAAGAAATTCAGAGTGTGTCGAGCCGGCATATCTCCAGTGTCACGTCACCGGACGGACGACTTGTGACCACAAACGAAGGTATCTGCGAGGTGTTTCGTGCCAACTTCCAGGAGCTATTCACAAGGGAGGCTGGTCTGAGTTCGGCTCAGTTCGACACGTATTTAGCCGACTTCCCTCGCCTTGAAGCGACTGAATCAGCTGGGTGCGAGGGGCTCCTAACAGAGGAGGAAATCCGGGAAGCACTAAAGAGCGCAGAGAAGGAGAAGACTCCGGGAATCGATGGTTTGCCTTACGAGGTGTATTTGAAGCTGTCGTCCATATTTGTCCATTTGCTAGCAGCTATCTTTAACCACTGGTTGAAGCAGGGGAATATTCCCTGTCACTTTACCAGGGGGGTGGTTAAATTGCTATGCAAAGACAAAGATGGAGGGGACGGGGTAGATAACTTCAGGCCCATAACTCTGTTGAATAAAGATTTTGGCCAAGGTCCTGTCAAACCGGCTGCAGCCCGTGCTGTATGGTCTGATTGGCCCCGAGCTGACTTGTTCTGTAAAAGGTCGGACTATCCAGGATAATCTGCACGCGGTACGCACGATCATTGAGAAAGTCGACAATGGAGCCACGCTGATCAAATTAGATCAGTCCAAAGCGTTCGATAGGGTTGGTCATGGTTTTCTCGAGTCCGTCTTGTCCGCAGCTGGCTTCGGTCAGATCATCCACTCCTGGATTCGTCTCTTGTATGCATCCCCCAGCTCGCTGGTGGAGGTGAATGGAGTGAGGTTGAAAGCCTTTCGGTTGTCCAGATCAGTTCGTCAAGGTTGTCCACTTTCGCCGATGCTGTGCATTCTTGCGCTTGAACCTTTCCTGAGCAAAGTAAAGGCGAATCCAGCCCTTCGCGGAATTACTTTGCCTGGTGGTCACACGCCAGTCAAATACACTGCCTACGTTGACCATGTGACTTAGCTTGTAACGAGCATTGCCCAGATCAGGCAAGTCAGCGTAGAAATCCAAAGGTATGAGATGGTGGCAGGGGCCAAAACCAACTGCAGCAAGTCGGAAGGCTTGTTGCTGGACTAGTGGAGAGGTTGCCCTCTCCCTGGTCCCTTTGTCTGGACGGACGGGCCGTGCAAGGTGCCTCAATAACAAGGAGGCGTCCCTCACCTGGCTAGTCATTCGGAATGCTCTCTGGGTCGGCAAACGGCTTTTTGCAGCGGGTCTGGTGGAGTCTCCAGAGTGCGTGGGCTGCGGTGACATGGAGGAGTCTCTTGAGCACGCCTTCTTTCACTGCTGTGTGGTGCAGCCGCTGTGCAAGCTAGTTGAAGGCTACATAGTTCGCATCGTCAGGGCACGTTTTCTTGCCTTTGATGCCAGCGCTGTCTGTAGCAATGTGTTCCCATCGTTAGAAAAAGACGCACATTTAGTGCTAGTGTCCTTACTTGGCGTGATGAGAATGGTGATTTGGACGATGCGTCAGAAGGGGTTCCACGAAGGAGAGCATTTCACTCCCGAACAACTGATCGCTTTTTTTAAGTATCAGCTTAAAGTTAAGATCAGGGTCGAGAGGGAAAGGCTCCCTTGGTCGGAATTCAACGGAAGGTGGGTGAGAGTGGGCCGACTGTGTTGAGTGAAAGATGCTAAACTGGAGTGGCATATTTGAATTTTACTGGTAAAGTAAAAGAATTTTGAGGTTCTGACACAAATACGACAACCCAGCCCAAGTTGGAGTAGATTAGTTTTTACTTTTCAGTAAGTCAACTGTTTCTTAGCTAGGGAGAGAATGAGCATCAACTCCCCCGCTTTTTTTTAGTCCCCGCTTTTCGTTTCCGATTACCCTGCCCCTCCCCCGTTAGATGCCAGAAGGTAATGTACTCCAGAGGATTTTGAGGTTAATTTTCGCCTCAGCATTCATCTTTTTCACCATTTAACTTGCTGTTCTACCATATTAGGTCCTTGTGGGTAGGTCACATACTAATTTCGTTTTCCCATTTTTTTTGTAAATATATATCAATCATTGGGGTTCCTTTTATTTTGTAAATATTTATCTAAATTTTATTACCCCCTCCCCCACAAAAATCGTAAATAAGGGTTTAGAAATGGTTCATCATAGAGTAAGTCTGGTATTTTGGTAAATGTAGTATGGAAGAGATTGGGAAAAATGTGTTGTTATGGTGAATAGGACAATATAGCGAGATACGGTCAGTGCATGGGAATAGCTGAGATAAAATTAGGAAAGATGTTGACCAACCAAAATTTCCCCACACCCTCTTTTGACTTCACGTCGTATTTTTCTCTTTGAAAATAAATATAATATTGCATATCAATGTTGTTGTGAGAAAAGACTTTCTATTATCTTTTGAAGGGAGCCATACGTGGTTCCCAACAATCTAATAAAGAACAGACCATTTATGATTTAAGCCAAAGATAATCTTCTTGAAGAAATGCCTTGTGGGAGGAAATTGATCTTATTTCATTATCATCAATTTTCTGTAAGGTTTCATTTGTTCATTGACGAAAATCGTTGTATATATATTTGTAAATAAATAAAAGGCTTTGTGGTCAAATGCTTTGTATGCGAAATTTGAAGAAAATGGGTTATTCCCTCAAAAAGCTCATCGTAATGGCTAGAAAACGTCAGCTACGAAAGCATCCACCAGGGGACCTGCCCCTTTAAGTGCAATGGAGCAGTGCTACCCCGGGAAAGACCCCGCAGCTGGGCCGAGTAATAATGGGAGATCCTAAGGACGAGTCCAAAGGCTCCCCAATGCGCTTAGCAAACGCAGCCTCAGCATAACCTCATTGGCTAACGTTTGCACCGGCGCACTCGGTCTTTGATACACCACAATCTCCGACCCATTCAACGGGCAAGTGTCAGTACCGACTCCTTGGTCTATGCCGTGGAGCAGATACTACACTACCGAAGAAAAGGCCAGAGAAAGGTGTAATTCTATTTAATCACTGTCCCACCGCAGCGATACGTGACACAGGGTCCAGCTTAATGTGGGAAAAAATAGGTGCATACCTCCCAAAAATGGCTCCAGCCGACAGGGAAAAACCCTGCAGCTGGCCCGAGTAATAATGGGAGAGCCTAAGGACGAGTCCAAAGGCTCCCCAATGCGCTTAGCAAACGCAGCCTCAGCATAACCTCATTGGCTAACGTTTGCACCGGCGCACTCGGTCTTTGATACACCACAATCTCCGACCCATTCGACGGCAAGTGTCAGTACCAATTCCTTGGTCTATGCCGTGGAGCAGATACTACACTACCGATGAAAAGGCCAGAGAAAGGTGTAATTGCACACCGACATGATATGCAATATTCTTAGGGAGCAACATTTGCTATCATGAACATATATGTTGTAGACGGAGTTGCTGGTGATGATTCAACACTTAATTCCATATAATAAATTACCACTCGTACTATTTGAAATGATCTTATTATTTTTCATTTGAACTATCTATTTGAACACTTCTCTCATAATGATTTTAAAAAAAACATCTTCGTCTCTCAATGTATATGATTCTTTTGTTGATAATAGGTTCAAAAAATATCTATTGGGAATCTCAAAAAAATTTTGAGCATGATTTCTGAGAGGAGAACACCAACTCTGAGTTGGGAATAATAATCTGTTTTTTGTTTGATTGCTGGGAACCACGTATGGATCCCTTCACGAGATATTAGAAAGTCTTTTCTCACAACAACATGATATGCGTAATTTTTAGGAAGTACAACACTTGCTATCATGAACATATAAGTTGTAGACAGAGTTGCTGGTGTTGATTCAACACTTAATTCCATATAATAAATTACCAATAGTACTATTTGAAATGATCTTGTTTTTTTCCATTAGAACTATCTATTTGAACACTTCTCTCATAAGGATTTTCAAAAAAACATATTAATTTTGATACTTAAAAGTAATTTTCAAGTTATTTTTTATTGATTCTGACCATCTAACCTTGACCTTCTATGATCACATGGTGAGCACCATGAAAGGTCAACGTTAGGATGTCAAAATCAACTTTCTTTGGAGTATCATTTGAAAATATTTTTTGAAAAACCTCATTGAAATGAATTTTCTAATGAATAATTTCAAGGAAGAGGAATAAAATGTTTTGATGCAGTGATTGTGAAAATTTCTTACCATGAATCAAGCCATGCCTGCAACATATATGTTCACGTTAGAATGTCTTTGTCTCAGGATTATTATGTTGCATATTGCATATCTGAGTTGTTGGTGAGAGAAGTCTTTGTGTTTTCTCTGAAACAACAATTAAACAAAGAATAGACTTTTTAATATTCCTTACAGGATTAAATCATCACTTTTCCTTTTCAGAGCAATGAATATGTGCTACCCTGAAGGTGGAATCTTGGTACAACATATGGCTGTGACATTTCCAAGTCAATCCAACCCCTAAGGATCCAGGGGAATCCATTCATTTATTCCCAGCATAGTGCCAATAAAGAACAGCAGGATCATTTAACTATAGATTGGATTTATCAGTAGCATAGTACCTGTAAAGAATGACAAATATTCAAGTATGGATGTGCACTTCTGAACAAGATCAGAGTATTTGGGCTCTCTGACTAGCATTAAAGTGTCTTTCCTTGACTGATTGCTTAGGATCAGAGTGTAGTAACTGCTTCCAGTACATTCTTTGTCAAATCTGTACCGCTGCAATACTGTAGCTGATGATGGTCTACTGAGGCATACGATTCATTCTGGGGCCTCAAAAAATAAATCTGCCAAGTCTCTGGAGATCAGCAAGCCCTGGGGTAGCACTTTACTATTGCACTAAAAGGCAAGGGTTGGGCTTTCTCTGATACTTTCACAACACTAGTTGCACGACTGGAGCAATTTATGAATTTTTCTCCACGGGACCCCCACTTTCATGGCCTTGTTTCATATCTTGCTCTTGTGAGGTGACGAGTAAATACGGATCAGACTGTTGCTATCTAGCAGATAGAAGATACCAACAGGGGCAATAAAACCCAATAATGCTACTAAGCATCGTTGCAGGAATGACCCCTATATGGAGTTCAAACCCCTTGACAAAATGAATATCCCCATACCATCCACTACCACACTCAACACAATCTCACCAAGTTCCCAATAAATAGACCTGAAAAAACATAGACAATCATTCACCTGATGAGGCCCAGAGAGGGCAGAAACATGAGCTAGTTTGCATAGAGAATCCACAATCTATTATTTATTTATATATATATATATATTTATGTATATATATATATTTATATATATATAAATGTTTATATATATATAATACATAATATATATAATACCTTTGAACACATACTCACACAGCACACACCACTGAAGATAGGAGCAATCCCAAAACATGTCTGGACCATTTACATCTAAGGATTAATAAACCTTACCTCTAAATGTAGGTACATAGACTCATATATACATAAAAACATACATACACAATGTCTGTATGGAAAGCTATCTGGATTGTGTAATATCCTCTGATGCTAAGTTGAACAAACAAATAGATAACATACTGTTGAGAGATAACAGAATAATACGAACAAAACCTTTGATCAGCTGTACCGGAGCAAAAACCTCAGAAAGAGTCTACAAAGCCATTGTGCTGGCAACCCTTCTTTTCGCAATGCCAAATCCCAGTTCATATATCAGAGCCATCAACACATTGTCAAACACTTCCATCCATATGGCCTTTAAATCATTCTTAATATGCACTGGAGTTGCTTTATCAAAAACACGGGTCAGATTTTATGTTAAATCCTCTTCTCCAGACTCCTGTAATCATTATAGATTATCGCATGACTTTCAATTGTTTAGTGTCGATATGTCTGAAATCTCGATTAAATATTGCTGCTTCAAATTGTTTTATCATCTTTCCTTGAAACGGTCCATTTAAACATTTCTTTCATTATAACTTTTTAGAAAATACAATTCAAATGGTACCTTAAAGAAATTTCAATCTTTTTTTTCATTTATCATCCTAACGTTGACCTTTCATGGTGCAAAATTTGAGAAAAATGAGTTATTCTACCTAAACTCTTTCCCAGAGTTCAAATCATCGATCAACTTATAAGCCTTCCCTGTCAGTGCAATGGATGGGTGCTACCCTGAAGGTGGAATCTCAACGGAACAGACACTTTACTGTTCTATATACCTGAAAACTGCAACAATTTACTCCAAGGCGTGAGGAACCAGAGGAATCGATTTTTTTCAACCCTAGCATAGCACTCATAAAAAAAACCAGGATTATTTAACAATAGATGGGCATTTCTACGTTGGATCAGAGTGATTGTGCACTCTACCAAGTATTAAAGTGTCACTGCTATGAGAACATGCTATTTAGTGCAGTATATTCCCCAAGATATGTTACTCCAAGCTCTTCAAAGGCAGGGGAATCCATTTATTTATTACTAGTATATAATCCCTAAAGGAAAGATTTGGATATTTAAGTATGGATCAACACTTTTGTCTCAAATTATCTGTGCACACTCCATAGGATCAAAATCTTGCTATCTTGCCATATATGCAAGCCCATAATGAACTGACCCTGTGTCCCATCTCGCTTTCATTGAGAAGTGAGAAAATATGGATCAAAGGGTAGTTTCTGCTTGCAATACATTCTTTGGTAACTTGACGCAGGTGCAATACTAAAACTAAGATGAGTCAGGCTTGACCTGACGCCCTTCAAAAACCAGTTTCAGGTACTGGAGCAATTCTTTAAACTTTCAGAAGATAGAACCCAACATTAAACCAACCTTGTTCCACATATTGCTCTCATTGGAAATCAAGTAAAAACGGATCAGAGTGTTGTACCAGTGTGCTGATTGGAAAATGTTTCACACACAAAATATATACATATATAGATAAAAAAATTGAATTGCACCCATACACACACATATTTACATAATACATTTCAAATCAGAAAACATTCGAGCCAATAGGTTTGTATCCGCATTTCATCACATCACTGTAAAACATGTAAACAGCATATTATCACTCTACAACCACAGCAAGTCATTTTGAAGAAGTTGGTGGCAACCAATAAAACGCATAAAAGCCTGCCACATGATAAAAAAAAACATTTGTTTTTCTCTTGTATTTTGTCTTTGCCTCCCAATTGTCAAATTATCATCATTCTGTCAGATTACCTCATTCCCCACGACAAATATACATACATACATCTATATGTATAATATCTATATAGAAAGCTATATTGATTGTGTCATATCCCCTGGGTCCAAGTTGAACAAAGTGAAGTAACAAAGTAACTGACAAATGAAAAGAAAACATTTGATTGTCTATACTGGAGTCTCTGCATCATTTTCAAATGGAGTCAGTATTTTCTAAATTTCTCCACTTCATTTCTCCATGTTGTATTCTGTCGGCCTCTGTTTGTGACCCCCGGGGATCTATGTTGTGAGTCATGAAGTCCATCGGTTGTCTCTCATTCTTGCAACATGGCCTGCCCATTGCCATTTAAGTATTCTAATATATCATATGATGTCTCTGATTCCTTTTTTCTTCCTTACATACTATGCTGTCTTGTGATCTCTCCATGTGAGGTTGAGCATGATTCTCTCATGTGTGCGTTGCACGCTTCTCAATTTGTAGGTTTGTCTCCTGGTTGGGTTCCATGTTTCAGCTCCATAAGTGACTGCATTGGTTGTATACTCTTCTCTTTAGGATTATTAGGATCGTCTTATTTTAAAGGTTAAGCTTGCACTGCGAAAAGCTTGCCACCCAAGGGCGATTATTCACTTGATCTCTTCCTCTTTTGTGGATTTCATGGAGATTCGTTGTCTTAGGTAGATGTAGTGGTCTACTTTCCCCAGTTTTGTATCTTTGAATTTGATAGTTATGTCCTTGCTCTCAATGTGAATGTTGCACATGATTTGGGAATTACTTCATCATGAACATGAAAGTTTTGGAATCTACACAGTAGAAGGCTTATTTATAATGAGCTGACCATGAGGCAAGGACGACTATTGTCTTGTGTTATTCTCCTGGCTTTTTGAGTGAGGTGCCACAGAAGTGAGACACACAATCCTCAAAAGGTCTGTTATCTTTTGTGGAATTGACAACTGTCACTACAGACCGCTGAGAGTGAAACATAAGATCATACGAACAACATCACTATTAGAAGCAATCTGCAGAATCAGAGCCGAGGAAAAGTGAGTGAACTCTTTGGCAAACCACCTTATTGACTCAGGCAGTTACAATAAACAACTATTACCCCCATTGTTATCTTTGACAGCAATTGATATAAATATATATGTATTTTTCTCTGTTGATGTATATGATTCTTTTGTTGGTAATGAGTTAAAAAAGTATCTATAGGGTGTCTCCGAGAAATTTTGAGCATGATTTCTGAGAGGAGAACTCTATCTCTAAGTTAAGAAAAATAATCTGTTTTTTGTTTGATTGTTGGGAACCACGTATGGCTCCCTTCACGAGATATTAGAAAGTCTTTTCTCACAACAACATGATATGCGTAATTCAGTGGAGGGGCAAGACTTGCTATCATGAACATATAAGTTGTAGACAGAGTCGCTGGTGTTGGTCAACACTTAATTCCATATAATAAATTACCACTTGTACTATTTAAAATGATCTTATTATTTTCCATTAGAACTATCTATTTAAACACTTCTCTCATAATGATTTTTGAAAAAACACAATATTTCTGATACTTACAAGTAATTTTCAAGTTATTTTTTATGGATTCTGACCATCTAACCTTGACCTTTTGCTTATACAAGGGGGGTAATATGAAAGGTCAACGTTAGGATGTCAAAATAGAAAAAGAATAACTTTCTTTAGAGTATCATTTAGAAATATTTCCCAATTGAAATAAATGTTTTAAAGGTCAAAGTTGAAGGGTCACAATGAAACCATTGGATATCATGATTCACAACATGGTTCCCCAGAGATCATATGTAAAATCTTATCCGGCAAAAAATAAGATGTTGTGATGAATTAGACTAGTTCAGGAAGTACTGGCTCTGCAACACCTAGGATGGAGAGATCTGGCAAATCTTTTATCAAAATGTTCTTGCTGCATACATATTCATTTCAGTGAAGATTTTGTAAGATTTCTAAGACATCTTTCTGTAGAGTAATTGTTTACAAACTAGTTCTGTAGATTATTAAAACTTAACTCAGTGCTTACCAAATGTTGTGGTGTGCAGAGGTGGCTTATGGCATCTGCAGACTCTGCTGCTGCGGGATTTGCTGGAGCTCTAGGGGTGCAATACATCCGAGGAACCCTGCAAAATCTAAAAGAAATAATCAAAAGAAAATTTAAAAAATCAGTCAGATTAAGTGCCACTACTGCTTTGTGCTAAACTCAGCTAAACTTGGTAAATATCAAAGACACCATGCTGTTGTATAGTGATTCAGAACAATGGGTGAATGCCTTGCGAGCGGAGTATTTCAATACTTTGGGGCAGTGGCGTATCGTGCTTTGTATCTAGGGCGGGCTCTGCACTACAGATGCACAAAATCATATGAATATTTTAGTGTCCAACACCATTATCAGCGAATAATAGAGTCCAATGTGAATTTTGTTTTTCTTCCATTAATTCTCTTGTATTTTTCTTTATTTGTTCGCTGTTTACAACACCAAATGAGCCATGGAGCTTTACAATGCACAATAAGGACTACCTTCCCAAAATTGTACCAAAAAGGCTTTTATGATTTGTTTACTTTTATTGACATTAAAAAATATTTACACATTTTTATGCATCCTTAGCACAGAGCACTCCAAAGATACAAATCACCATACACGACTGATTGAGGGGCAATTTAAAATTAAGGTGTGAAGAGAGAAAAGCATTTTACCCAAAAGAGAATCATGTTAAGATTTGACTGATTTATTCCTTATATTACAATGTGCAACAATCACATCGGAAATAAAGACATAATGGTCAAAATCAAAGATGCAGAAGTGGAGAGAAGGGGACCACTGCATCTACCTAGGACAACAGATCTCTTTTGAATCTTCAAAAAGAGAAGAAATCAAACGGTGAATCACTCTAGTATGGCAAGACTATAGCAGAGCCAGCTCAACTTTCAAAAACAAGAAGATCCCGTTAGTCCTAAAAAGAAGGGCATACAACCAATGCATCCTCGCTATAGTCACCTATGGAGCTGAAGCATAGAACCTAACCAAGAGTCTGACCTGAAAACTTAGAAGCATACAATGTGCACAGGGGATAATCATACTCAACCTCACATAGAGAGATCACACGGCAGCACATCATATCAAGGAGAAAATAAGAGTCCGACATATCATGGAATCCCTTAGAAAACTCAAATGGCAATGGGCTGGTCATATTGTGAGAATGGCAGACAACCACTAGACATCACAACTCACAATGTGGATCCCCAGATATCACATGCACAATTGAAGCCAGCAGAATACAAGATGGAGAGACAAACTAGACAAGTTCAGAAAGTATTGGTGCTGTGACGCCCATGATAGAGAGTTGTGGCTAATTCTGACGAAGATCTATGTTTGATGACAGATGTTAAAAGATTGATGATGATGATTATGATTAATTCCTGATTATACAACACTATGATTTATAATTACATAATATCATTACTTACTAATTTTACAATAGATTCCATAGTAAGAAATGATCAACTTATTAACATTGTCAGGTATAAAAGCAAATAGGTAGTTTTGTAATGTTGATATAAAATTTCATGCAATAAAGAAATTATAAAAAAGTGTCTTAAAGTTCATGTATAGAATCTATCACATGATATACGATGATTTTTAGATGAACCTAGATGTACATCTATAAAACACTTTTTGATTGGTCAGTCAGTTGGTCCTTGATATCAACCATCCCCATATTCCTTTTCTTCCTCCTACTCCACGTTCTGCAACTACTACCATGACTACTGATACTGAATATCAATTTTTCTCAGCTGTATTATGTAGGATTGATATGAAACTAAAAATGGCATTTGTATTGTTAACCTTATGGTCTTGTTTTATAGTAAGAAGGGCATCAAATTTTGGGAGACATCAGAATGGGGCACCAAATAAAAAAGGTTGAGAACCACTACTGTAAGGCAATGCTTTGTAAATTAATCCAACAAACCATTTTGGGTTGTGTTGATTTGGTCGGAGTTTCTTTTTTTGCTGAAGGGGTTCCCCCCTCTACTGGTCGATTTTTTTCTTTTTTTTTTTCTTTCAGTTGAGTTAGTAGTCTCTCGGCCATTTTGAATTTTTCTTTACCCGGACTAGCCCAACTGCCAACACGTTTAACCCTGTCTGTGTATGTCTGTGGGGTCTCTCCTTTTTTTCTTTCTGGACTGCTGGTGTCAACCGGATTGGAAGGTTTTGGGGACTGAAGTACCGCTGTTTGGGCCTTCCTTCCGTCTTTTCCCACTAACTGCCACTCTCCATTTGTCTTTTCCTCCTCAGTTGCCAACACTTTTTGTGGCGATGGAGTCGGACACTTGGGAGAGGGGGGGCGAAGATGCTCCCCTGTTGTCGACCTGATCTTTTTGGTTCCAGTAGTGGGCTGGTCTGCTATCGACCTCCTTTCTACAGTGGAGGCAGACGGGGGGGAATCTTTATTTAGGTCTGCCGGAATCAAAGGTGCCTTTTTACCTTTGCAAGCAGCAGAGAGGTGACCAGTCTCTCCGCATAGCCAACACACTGGTCGTCTGCCAGTAACAATTACTGGCATTTTCCGGCTCTCCACGTCCAAGCAGTTGGGAATGGAGGTGAAGGCTTTATATTCGACCATCAGGTCGAATCTCCATTCGCCACGCATTCGGTCAGAGGACACCGAGACAATGTCTCCGAACTGCAGAAAAAAAGCTCCTAAATGTTCCCCCAATACGAATGGGGGTACTTCAAATATTGTTACCCTGGTCCTTCTACAACCAAGGTATTCGACACGAAGGATATGGTCTTTGGTGTGTAATTCCTTTTTTGTCAGGGCTTTACAATCCTCCTCCGTGGGCAACAATACGTCCCACAAGGCAAAACCTCGTCCTTTCACAACTTGTTGGAATTTTACTCCCAACCCGGTCAGTGATTTAATCACTAGGTCTTTTGTGGATTTGACAATCTTTTTGGTTTTTCTGTCAACCACAAAGACAGACACCGTTCTCTTTTCGATATTCCTCAGTTCGGGCATATCTACAAGAAGACCATCTTCTTTTACAAGATGTTCGTACTTCTTACATTTATCCACGAACTCTGCAATATCATACATAAATGAAGGCGGGGATTTCCAATGGTTAGGAGAGTCCCCACTTGACTTTTTTTCTGATTGTGTGTGTTCCCCCTGTTCGGGGCATGTGTCTTGTTTTAGTCTATCCCCCGTAACAAGGGGAGATTTTTCGTTTTTCTTTTCTTCAACTTTTTCGGGCGTCCGAAATAAAGCCTTCATGGCCTTATTCACGTCCTCGGCCATTGTACAGGGCTCGAAAAAAGCTTGGCAGTGACTCAAATGTCCGGGTAAAATTCCGCAAGACTCGTTTTTTTTTTCTTCGACTTTTTCGGGCGTGCGAAAATAAAGCCTTCATGGCCTTATTCACGTCCTCGGCCATTATACAGGGCTAAGATGGGGTAAATAAAAATAAAAAGAAAATTGTTTTGGAAAAAAAAAAAAAAAAAAAAAAAAAAAAACAACCCACCTCGAAAAAAGCTTGGCAGTGACTCAAATGTCCGGGTAAAAATCCGCAAGACTCGTTTTTTTTTTTTCTTATTTTTGGTCTTTCAAAATGGCACTATACGTCTTGCCTGAGCGGCAGTCAAAGATTGGACTGGTCCAAAACAACCTGTGCCAGGTAAGTATATTATTTGTTTTGGCAGTGACTCAAATGTCCGGGTAAAATTCCGCAAGACTCGTTTTTTTTTTTTTTCTTATTTTTGGTCTTTCAAAATGGTATCGGAGAATGGCACTATATGTCTTGCCTGAGCGGCGGTCAAAGATTGGACTCCTCACAACAACATGATATTATTTATTTCCTGAAAGGGAAAAAAAAAATTACAGGCTTTCCTCACAGGAAAATCGGACACGCGGTCCAATAGGGGAGTGGGGAAGGTTTTTGGTCATCACCATCTTAACTTTAAACTTAGCTAGTCTCATTTACTGACCCGTTCGTACCAACATTGTTCCTTTCACCATAACATCTCATTTGTTCAGAAAAGAAAATCTTTCTTACTTCTATCACCAAAATCCCGCATGTTCTCTGTGTAATTTCTAACTAAAGGTTTTTATATACAATTTTATTGAGGGGAGGGCTGAGAATGTGAAAGTTGTACACTTAAAAGATTCTCAGATGAAAATGATCGTTAGTATGTCTGGATGACCCCCCCCTCAAATTCTAATATGGCAGACAAAGCGAGTTAACCAGTCGAAAAAGTGGATGTGGGAGGAAATATGAAAGAACGAAAAAAAAAAAAAAAAAAATCCCACGTCCGCTGGAGAACTCTGCCTTCTGTCACCTACACGGGGGAGGGGAAGGGGAATGTTAAAAAAAAAAAAAAAAAAAAAAAGGGGGACTAAAAAATAAAAACAGGCCGATGATCATTCGCTCTCTAGCTAAGTTAAACCAGCTTAACAAAAGAAAATGTGACTTATTCTACCTTAATCTGGGCTGGGTTGACACATTTTTTCCGGTTCTCAGAATTCTTTTAACCAGTCACTTCTAAATGCCACTCAATTTTCGCATCTATTTCTCTACACAATCGCGCACAATTCACCCACCTTTCGTTGAACTCCGACGAGGAGAGCCGTAACCTCTCGGCCTTAATTTTCACTTTAAGCTGATGTTTAAAAAAAACAATCAGTTGGCCGGAGGAAAAGCGCTCGCCCCCGTGAAATTCCTTCTGTCTCGTCGTCCAAACCACGACTATCATAATGCTAAGTAAGCACTTTAAAATATAAAATTCTATTTTTCCTAGTGACAGTATTACATTACTGCACACGGCGCTGGCATCCAAGGCAAAAAAGGATGTGCGGAGGGCGCGAACCATGTAGTCTTCAATCAGTCCACACAACGGGCGTACGACACTGCAGTGCTCAAGAGACTCCTCCAAGTCACCGCAGCGAACGCATTCTGGTGAATCTACCAGTCCCGCTGCGAACGACCGCTTGCCGACCCAGAGCGCGCTCCGAATGACTAGCCAGGATAGTGATGCCTCGTTATTGTTGAGACATTTCATCCCGGGAGCCCAAGGCCACAACGAGTGACCCTCTCTCTTCGTCAGACCGAGCTCCCCGATCAGATCGTCTCAGACGGACCCCCTGACTATCTCCTGATATAATATCTTCCTCGACAACGGTCGGGTTTCGGGTAGGCCTTCCTTTACCCATGAGAAGACTCTCAGTGCTTGTCGACATTCGCGGTAGAAGGAGCATTCGTTTCGGGGTACACGGCGGGCCTCCCCTCTATCCGAACGCACGCTTCTCAAGGCTGGGAAGGCCTTCTTGGCGTCTTCTTTCCAGAAATCGCCGTTCCCTTCATGTGGTGTACACATCCGCTCTAGGAATTTTAACCGTAACGTATGTCGACGAATCTTAACGTTTGGCATACCCAGACCGCCTTCAGATGGATGGAGCTGGCAGATCTCGCGACGTACCGTGGGTTGTCTGTGACCCCAGAGGAGTCTGAACAGAGCAGCCTCTAGCTTAGCTAGCTGGGTAGACGGGAGAGGAAGTGCCGATAGTCGATAAAGAATGAACGGGTAAATATGCGAAGCGCACACCTCCGCCCTCCCCTTCAAAGAAAGATTCCTTCGACTCCACACCTTAACTGTTTCGTCGACCAAGAACGTACAGCATAGCCGAAAGTGGACAACCTTGACGGACAGATCTAGATAGATTCTGAGTTTCTTCTGCACGCAGTTCTGCAGCCATATTCGTCGCCTCGGGAGACATTCTTTTTAACTTAAATCTAACTACCAGAGCTTGATCCTTTTTGATAAGCAAAGAGGCCAGCTCTGCTTTAGCTATGACTGTTTCAGCCGCATCTCCGCTACACACAGCCTGATTTAAGCGGCTTTCCAATGTCGCTCGTGCCGCTAATCTATTTAAATTGAGTCTTTTACTATAGTTGGCAGCAAACGACCTAATCTTATCTTTTAGATTGCCCCACCATTTATTTCCTACTACTGAACCAGTTAGTTCCTTTAGTATTATTAATGTTGACTGGTCTCGAAAGTCCCTCTCGTCCAGTAAAGATGAGTTGAGCTTCCAATATCCACTCATCTTAATCTCAGGTCTACCTAGATTTACTCGGACCCTCACTAGTCTATGATCCGAATAAAGTACATCATGAAAACTTGGACACTCTAACAAGCCTACGTCGACTCTCTTAACTAATACCCGGTCGATGTAACTATAGCGTTGTATCGAGTTCGGGTTGCCTCTAGCAGTCCAAGTCCATACTATTTTAGAGGGGTGCTCGCTTCGGAACTTGTCGACTAGATCTAGCCTGTCGATCAGGTTTCGAAACGGAGTCACGTCTTGGTTAGTAGTGTTATTCCTATTCTCTTGTCTATCTAAATCGGGATCAAGGACGGCATTCCAATCTCCCGCTAGAATTACCCGTTTCGACGTCGTCATGAAGGGCTCGATCCGCCGAAAAAAAGTGGCTCGCTCGGCCTGGTTATTGGGCCCATAAACCCTGATCAAGCGAAACTCGTCACTTTTTATGGTAACGTCCAACAAACACAATCTGCCTACCTGGTCGGCGAAAGCAAGGGAACACGTCGCATTCAAAGATCGGCTTACCAGCCAAGAAACACCCCTTGCCCGACTATTAAAATATGCTGAGAAAAGGCGAAACTTTTTTTACTCAGTATGTTCTCATAGTCGGCCAAAGTAAAGTGTGTCTCTTGTACACAACATATATTCACACCCAAGTGCTGAAGATTACGAACGAGTTTAGTTCTTTTACTCTCGTTCCTCAGCCCTTGGCCATTCACACTTGCTTAAAAGAGTGCCATTTATCCGTCTACTGGCGTTGAGAACCTGAAACGAACATATTGGGGGTCAGAACACCGATGGCCCGCCCAATTGACTCGTGACCCATTTCGGTCTTAATATCTTCGTCATGGGACAAGCCACCGATGTGTCCAGGGAACGTTAGCTTAGCAGCGCTATAGAGGGAAGGGTGCATAAAAACCGGGGCCCTCCCAGCACAAAATTGTTCAAGTTTTTTTAACTTTTTATTCGTCCAATCGGCCAGTGGGGGGGGGGGGACATGTTGAAGGTGTTGTTAGCTTCCTTCAGCATGCTCCATACCTGTCGCGAACCGAGACCCGTTCTGACTACAGTCAGAACTCTGCCAGCCTTTGGATAGTTGGCAGGGTCCTCCACAATCTTATTGTCTGCCATCTTGAAATTGTGGAGGACCTTTAGTTCTTTCTGTGTCTTGACTGGTAGGTCGTTCTTTTCATAAATGTCCGGGTCAATGCGACATATGTTCCTCCCCCTTTTATATTTTGCTTTCGGTTCTTTTTTTTTTTCGGGGGTTTATCTAGTGAGCCGCTGCCTACTGACGGGCTCCTGTGTCGTTTAGGTGCTGGTGTTTGTGTTGGGGTAGATTGGGGAGGGGCAAAATCAGTTTCTTGTGTTTTTGTGGTAGGCAGCTTTGATGTCGGTGTTGTTGTTGTTGGTGTTGTTTTTGTGAGGGGGGGTGGGACACACAGAAGTGCTAGGTTGGGGAGAGGAAACCTTTTTGGGTGGTGTTGTTTTAGTCGGAGTTTCCTTTTTAGCGGGATGTGGAGAAGCTGAAGGGGTTCCCCCCTCTACTGGTCGATTTTTTCCTTTTTTTTTCTTTCAGTTGGGTCAGCAGTCTCTCAGCCATCTTGAATTTTTCTTTACCCGGACAAGCCCAACTGCTAACACCTTTAGCCCCGTCTGCATACGTCTGTGGGGTCTCTCCTTTTTTTCTTTCTGGACTGCTGGTGTCAACCGGATTGGAAGGTTTTGGGGACTGAAGTACCGCTGTTTGGTCCTTCCTTCCGTCTTTTCCCACTAATTGCCACTCTCCATTTGTCTTTTCCTCCTCAGTTGCCAACACTTTTTGTGGCGATGGAGTCAGACACTTGGGAGGGGGGGACGAAGATGCTCCCCTGTTGAGGACCTGATCTTTTTGGGCCCGATAGTGGGCTTGTCTGCTATAGACCTCTTTTCTACAGTAGAGGCAGACGGAGGGGGATCTTTGTAATGGTCTGCCGGAATCAAAGGTGCCTTTTTACCTTTGCAAGCAGCAGAGAGGTGACCAGTCTCTCCGCATAGCCAACACACTGGTCGTCTGCCAGTAACAATTACTGGCATTTTCCGGCTCTCCGCGTCCAAGCAGTTGGGAATGGAGATGAAGGCTTTATGATCGACCATCAGGTCGAATCTCCATTCGCCTCGCATTCGGTCAGAGGACACCGAGACAATATCTCCGAACTGAAGGAGAAAAGCTCCTAAATGTTCCCCCAATACGAATGGGGGTACTTCAAATATTGTTACCCTGGTCCTTCTACGACCAAGGTATTCTACACGAAGGATATGATCTTTAGAGTGTAATTCCTTTTTTGTCAGGTCTTTACAATCCTCCTCCGTGGGCAACAATACGTCCCACAAGGCAAAACCTCGTCCTTTCACAACTTGTTGGAATTTTACTCCCAACCCGGTCAGTGATTTAATCACTAGGTCTTTTGTGGATTTGACAATCTTTTTGGTTTTTCTGTCAACCACAAAGACAGACACCGTTCTCTTTTCGATATTCCTCAGCTCGGGCATATCTACAAGAAGACCATCTTCTTTTACAAGATGTTCGTACTTCTTACATTTATCCACGAACTCTGCAATATCGTACATAAATGAGGGCGGAGATTTCCACGGGTTAGGAGAGTCCCTACTTGACTTTTTTTCTGTTTGTGTGTGTTCCCCCTGTTCGGGGCATGTGTCTTGTTTTAGTCCATTTTTCCCCCCGTAACAAGGGGAGATTTTTCGTCTTTCTTGTCTTTGTTTTTTACGGGCGTACGAAATAAAGCCTTCATGGCCTTATTCACGTCCTCGGCCATTGTACAGGGCTAGGAAGGGGTAAATAAAGATAAAATAAAAGTTTTAAAAAAAAAAAAAAAAACCCACCTCGAGAAAGCTTGGCAGTTTTCTAAATGTCCAGGTAAAATTCTGCAAGACTCGTTTTTTTCTTTTTTTGGTAATTCAAAATGGTACCGGAGAACGTCACTATACGTCTTGCCTGAGCGGCAGTCAAAGATTGGACTGATCCAAAACAACCTGTGCCAGGGTGCTATGCTAGGGTTGGAAAAAATTGATTCTTCTGGTTCCTTACGCCTTGGAGTAAATTGTTGCAGTTTTCACGTATATAGAACAGTAAAGTGTCTGTTCCGTTGAGATTCCACCTTCAGGGTAGCACCCATCCATTGCACTGAAAGGGAAGGCTTATAAGTTGATCCCATAAGGAAAATCTAAAAGTCGGTTTCATAGTTGTTCAAGATGAAATAAAAAGTATTATTTCACCAACTGCATAAACATACAATATGATAATCCCGAGACAACGACAAGCTTAAAACATGTATGTTTATGAAGGGCTTAATTATCACTATTACTGCATCAAAACATTCTGTTTCTCTTTTTGAATTTATTGTTCATCAAAACATTTATTTCAATTGGGAAATATTTCGAAATGATACTCTGAAGAAAGTTATTCTTTTTCTATTTTGACATCCTAACCTTGACCTTTCATTATGCCCACCTTGTATACGCAAAAGGTCAAGGTTAGATGGTCAGAATCAATAAAAAATAACTTGAAAATTACTTGTAAGTATCATAATTAATATGTTTTTTTGAAAATCCTTATGAGAGAAGTGTTTAAATAGATTGTTCTAATGGAAAATAATAAGATCATTTTAAATAGTGCAAGTGGTAATTTATTATATGGAATTAAGTGTTGAATCAACACCAGCAACTCTGTCTACAACTTATTTGTTCATGATATCAAGTGTTCACCTTCCTAAGAGTATGCATATCATGTTGTTGTGAGAAAAGACTTTCTAATATCTCTTGACGGGATCCATACGTGGTTCCCAACAATCAAACAAAAAACAGATTATTATTCCCAACTCAGAGATGGAGTTCTCCTCTCAGAAATCATGCTCAAAATTTCTTTGAGATTCCCTATAGATACTTTTTTAACTCATTACCAACAAAAGAATCATATACATCAACAGAGAAAAATACATATATGTTTATATCAATTGCTGTCAAAGATAACAATGGGGGTAATAGTTGTTTATCGCAACTGCCTGAGTCAATAAGGTGGTTTGCCAAAGAGTTCATTCACTTTTCCTCGGCTCTGATTCTGCAGATTGCTTCTAATAGTGATGTTGTTCGTAAGATCTTATGTTTCACTCTCAGCGGTCTGTGGTGACAGTTGTCAATTCCACAAAAGATAACAGACCTTTTTAAGGATTGTGTGTATCACTTGTGTGGCACCTCACTCAAAAAGCCAGGAGAATAACACAAGACAATAGTCGTCCTTGCCTCATGGTCAGCTCATCATAAATAAGCCTTCTACTGTGTAGATTCAAAACTTTCATGTTCATGATGAAGTAATTCCAAAATCATGTGCAACATTCACATTGAGAACAAGGACAAAACTGTCAAATTCAAAGATACAAAACTGGGGAAAGTAGACCACTACATCTACCTAAGACAACGAATCTCCATGACACCCACAAAAGAGGAACAGATCAAGTGAATAATCGCCCTTGGGTGGCGAGCCTTTTGCAGAGCAAGCTCAACCTTTAAAAATAAGATGATCCTAATAATCCTAAAGAGAAGAGTATACAACCAATGCAGTCATCTATGGAGCTGAAACATGGAACCTAACCAAGAGACAGACCCACAAATTGAGAAGCCTACAACGCACACATGAGAGAATCATGCTCAACCTCACATGGAGAGATCACAAGACAGCATAGTATATAAGGAAGAAAAAAGGGAGTCAGACACATCATATGATCTATTAGAAAACTTCAATGGCAATGGACAGGCCATGTTGCAAAAATGAGAGACAACCGATGGACTTCATAACTCACAACATAGATCCCCGGAGGTCACAAACAGAGGCCGACAGAATACAAGATGGAGAAATGAACTGTAGAAATTGAGAAAATACTGTCTCCATTTGAAAATGATGCAAAGACTCCAGTACAGACAATCAAATGTTTTCTTTTCATTTGTCAGTTACTTTGTTACATCACTTTGTTCAACTTGGCACCAGAGGATATCACACAATCAAGATAGCTTTTTATACATATATTATACATATAGATGTATGTATGATTTTCTGTCGTGGGGATTGAGGTATTCTGACAGGATGGTGATAACTTGACAATTGGGAGGCAAAGACAAAATAGAAGAGAAAAACAAATGTTTTTTTTTATCATGTGGCAGGCTTTTATGCGTTTTATTGATTGCCACCAACTTCTTCAAAATGACTTGCAGTGGTTGTAGAGTGATAATATGCTGTTTACATGTTTTACAGTGATGTGATGAAATGAGGAAACAAATCTGTTGGCTCGAGTGTTTTCTGATTTGAAATGTAATATGTAAATATGTGTGTGTATGCGTGTAATTCAATTCTTTTATCTATATATGTATATATTTTGTGTGTGAAACATTTTTCAATCAGCACACTGGTACAACACTCTGATCCGTATTTACTTGATATCCAACAAGAGCAATATGTGGAACAAGGTTGGTTTAATGTTGGGTTCTATCTTCTGAAAGTTTAAAGAATTGCTCCAGTACCTGAAACTGGTTTTTGAAGGGCGTCAGGTCAAGCCTGACTCATCCTAGTTTTAGTATTGCACCTGCGTCAAGTTACCAAAGAATGTATTGTAAGCAGAGACCACCCTTTGATCCATATTTTCTCACTTCCCCATGAAAGCAAGATGGGACACAAGGTCAGTTGATTATGGGGTTGCATATATGGCAAGATAGCAAGATATTGATCCTACGAAGTGTGCACAGATAATTTGAGACAAAAGTGTTGATCCATACTTAAATATCCAAATCGTTCTTTTACGGATTATATACTAGTAATAAGTAAATGAATTCCTCTGCCTTCAAAGAGCTTGGAGTAACATATCTTGGGGAATATACTGCACTAAACAGCATGTTCTCTTAGCAGTGACACTTTAATACTTGGTAGAGTGCACAATCACTCTGATCCAACGTAGAAATGCCCATCTATTGTTAAATAATCCTAGTTTTTTTTATGGGTGCTATGCTAGGGTTGAAAAAAATTGATTCTTCTGGTTCCTTATGCTTTGGAGTAAATTGTTGCAGTTTTCAGGTATATAGAACAGTAAAGTGTCTGTTCCGTTGAGATTCCAACTTCAGGGTAGCACCCATCCATTGCACTGAAAGGGAAGGCTTATAAGTTGATCGATGATTTGAACTCTGGAAAAGAGTTTAGGTAGAATAAGTCATTTTTCTCAAATTTTGCATACAGAGCATTTGACCACAAAGCCTTTTATTTATTTACAAATATATATACAACGATTTTGTCAATGAAAAAAATGAAACCTTACGGAAAATTGATGATAATAAAATAAGATCAATTTCCTCCCACAAGGCATTTCTTCAAAAAGATAATCTTTGGCTTAAATCATAAATGGTCTGTTCTTTATTAGATTGGTGGGAACCACGTATGGCTCCCTTCACGAGATATTAGAAAGTCTTTTCTCACAACAACATGATATGCGTAATGCAGTGGAGGGGCAAGACTTGCTATCATGAAGATATAAGTTGTAGACAGAGTCGCTGGTTTTGGTCAACACTTAATTTCATATAATAAATTTTTTCTTGTACTATATTAGAAGATCTGATTTTTTTCCATTAGAACTATTTATTTAAATATTTCTCCCAATAGCATTTTCTGACAAATATATTTATAATGGTACTTAAAAGAAATTTTCATGCTGGTTCTCCTTGATTTTGTCCCTTAACCTTGACCTTCTCTGATCACATGGTGAGCACCACGAAAGGTCAAGGTTGAAGTGTCACAATGAAACCACTGGATATCATGACTCACAACATGGTTCCCCTGATATCATATGTAAAATCTTATCCGGCAAAAAATAAGATGTTGTGATGAATTAGACTAGTTCAGGAAGTACTGGCTCTGCAACACCTAGGATGGAGAGATCTGGCAAATCTTTTATCAAAATGTTCATGTGGCATACATCTTCATTTCAGTGAAGATTTTGTAAGATTTCTAAGACATCTTTCTGTAGAGTAATTGTTTGCAAACTAGTTCTGCAGATTATTAAAACTTAACTCAGGATTTCCCAAATGTTACTGTGGGCAGAGGTGGCTTATGGCATCTGCAGACTCTGCTGCTGCGGGATTTGCTGGAGCTCTAGGGGTGCAATACATCCGAGGAACCCTGCAAAATCTAAAAGAAACAATCAAAAGAAAATCTAAAAAATCAGTCAGATTAAGTGCCACTACTGCTTTGTGCTAAACTCAGCTAAACTTGGTAAATATCAAAGACACCATGCTGTTGTATAGTGATTCAGAACAATGGGTGAATGCCTTGAGAGCAGACTATTTGAATAGATTGGGGCAGTGGCGTATCGTGCTTTGTATCTGGGGTGTGCTCTGTGCTACAGATGCACAAAATCATAAGAATATTTTAGTGTCCAACACCATTATCAGTGAATAATAGAGTCCAATGTGGATTTTGTTTTTCTTCCATTAATTCTCTTGTTTTTTTCTTTATTTGTTTGCTGTTTACAACACCAAATGAGCCACGGAGCTTTACAATGCACAATAAGGACTACCTTCCCAAAATTGTACAAAAAAGGCTTTTATGATTTGTTTACTTTTATTGACATTGAAATATTTTTACGTTTTTATGCATCCTTAGCACAGAGCACTCCAAAGATACAAATCACCATACACCACTGATTGAGGGGCAATTTAAAATTTAGGTGTGAAGAGAGAAAAGCATTTTACCCAAAAGAGAATCATCTTAAGACTCGACTGATTTATTCCTTATATTACAATGTGCGACAATCACATCGGAAATAAAGACATAATGGTCAAAATCAAAGATGCAGAAGTGGAGAGAAGGGGACCACTGCATCTACCTAGGACAACAAATCTCTTTTGAATCTTCAAAAAGAGAAGAAATCAAATGGTGAATCACTCTAGTATGGTAAGACTATAGCAGAGCCAGCTCAACTTTCAAAAACAAGAAGATCCCGTTAGTCCTAAAAAGAAGGGCATACAACCAGTGCATCCTCCCTATAGTCACCTATGGAGCTGAAGCATAGAACCTAACCAAGAGTCTGACCTGAAAACTTAGAAGCATACAATGTGCACAGGGGATAATCATACTCAACCTCACATAGAGAGATCACAAGGCAGCACATCATATCAAGGAGAAAATAAGAGTCCGATATATCATAGAATCCTTTAGAAAACTCAAATGGCAATGGGCTGGTCATATTGTGAGAATGGCAGACAACCACTAGACATCACAACTCACAATGTGGATCCCCAGATATCACATACACAATTGAGGCCAGCAGAATACAAGATGGAGAGACAAACTAGACAAGTTCAGAAAGTATTGGTGTTGTGATGCCCATGATAGAGAGCTGTGGCTAATTCTGATGAAGATCTATGTTTGATGACAGATGTTAAAAGATTGATGATGATGATGATGATTAATTCCTGATTATACAACACTATGATTTATAATTACAAAATATCATTACTTACTAATTTTACAATAGATTCCATAGTAAGAAATGATCAACTTATTAGCATTGTCAGGTATAAAAGCAAATAGGTAGTTTTGTAATGTTGATACAAAATTTCATGCAATAAAGAAATTATAAAAAAGTATCTTAAAGTTCATGTATCAATATTTTCTAACAAAGAATCTCTCACATGATATATGATAATTTTTAGATGAACCTAGATGTACATCTGTAAAACACTTTTTGGTCGGTCAGTCAGTTGGTCCTTGATATCAACCATCCCCATATTCCTTTTCTTCCTCCTACTCCACCTTCTGCTACTACTACCATGACTAGTAATACTGAAAATCAATTTTTCTCAGCTGTATCATGTAGGATTGATATTTAACTAAAAATGGCATATGTATTATTGACCTTATGGTTCTTGTTTTATAGTAAGAGGGGCATCAAATTTTGGGAGACATCAGAATGGGGCACCAAATAAAAAAAGGTTGAGAACCACTACTGTAAGGCAATGCTTTGTAAATGAATCCCACAAACCATTATTACTGGATTAATTTTGATCCTAAGTGGGCGCTCTAAAACATTTTGTTACGGATCAGGCTCAATCATTATGAATGCAACAGTCACACAGCACACAAGCTCAATCTCACTGTTGACTGAGTAACCCCAATGGAGAGTATCCAGACACACATGTGCAGTAATGTACCTTCTGATTGCTTGCCAAGTTACATCAAAGCCACATGATAGGATCTTGAGATATTCAAAATGGCTTCATAATATGTTAAATGCAATGTGTATCCTATATATGAGTTTATATATATTATTTTTGTTTTGATTTTCAATGAGATGATAAATTCTGATCCTAGGTAGAGTTCATAGATAATCTAATCCTAGCAATGTTGACAAGTACTATGCTTTATCAGTTCAGCACCCCTTTTCCAAAATGCCTTGGATCAGAAGAGTTTGGGTGATCTTTTTGGGTTTCCAAACATTTTCAGATACATAATGAGATATATCCAGTATGTGGTCCTGTAATGTAATTTTGATTTGTTTCTTCTTTCAGTATTGGTGATGTAAATGTAATTTTATGTTTCTAGAGAGTTAAAGGAACAAAGCTTTTACTCAAGTTAAATTCAAGGTTTCTTAATCTGCATTTAGCTCCTGTAAAATTGCGTAAAAAAAGATGCTTGTTTTTTTTTTTTGCTGTATTGGGAGAAAAGAGTTATGAAATTATTTTATTCCATTTTTATTGTTTATAGAAATTTGTTTTTATGTTCAGACCAAACAAAATCGTTATTGGATCGAGTTAGGAAAGAGAAAGTGAAAGTGGAACTAGATAAATAGAAAACGATAAAAACGGGTAAGAGAGGTTTTGCAGTGGGTAAAAATTTGAAGGATTGCAAACAAGAATAGATTACAATACACAATACAAATTTATAAAACATAAACCAGTCTTGAATTACAAATAGCTTTAAATGTAATTGGAAGTAACTCTAAGAATTTTGCTTGTTTCATATTTCACTGGTTGTGGAGTGAATATAATTTTACATTTCTAATGAGTTGAAAGAACAAAGGTGGTGCTAGTTAAAATGAGTTATGTAAGCTGTATTGACTTTTGAAAGTTTTGGATATATGGTGTTCTGTATTAGATATTATAGATGGATTCTTTAGGCTCTTCAGGATTGGGAATTACTTTGACTACTTCTCCAGGCAATACAGGGAACAAAAGGGCATATTGCTCTAAAAGACATGAGAACCTCAGTCCCATTATCTAAGATAATCAGTTTCTTTTGATTCATGGGAAGGCTGAAAAGGTTTTCTGTGGGGAAAGTAAGGCAAATGTCAATTGGCTGACTTTTAGCAAAGCTGAAAATGCAAAATGTCGATAGATCCCACCCTGGAGGAACTGATTTTTTTCAAATTTGGAATATAATACTTTATGCCATGGAGCCCTTTATATAGATATAAATGATGCTTTTATTATTGATAAACATAAAACCTTACTGGAAATCAATGATAATTAATTCAGATTTGGCTGCAACCAATTTTTTCCCCCAACTCTGGCATTAAAGTTCAGCATTGCACTACAAGTGGAAATCATAGTCTGAATCCACAAAATGGTCTGTTCTGTGTTTGAATGTTGGGAACCACGTATGGCTCCCTTCAAGAGAAAATAGAAAGTCTTTTCTCACAACTATATCAATATGCAATAAGCCTAGTTGTACATTCCCTATCCTGGAGTTATATCTTTGACAGCAATGATATAAATATATGTGAATCTTTCTCTCTTGATGTATATGATTTTTTTGTTGGTAATAAGTTAGAAAAAATATCTTTAGAAAATCCCCAAGAAATTTTGAGCATGATTTCTGAGAGGAGAACTCCATCTCTGAGTTGAGAACAATAATCTGTTTTTTGTTTGATTGCTGGGAACCACGTATGGCTCCCTTCACGAGATATTAGAAAGTCTTTTCTCACAACAACATGATATACATAATTTTTAGGAGGGGCAACACTTGCTGTCATGAACATATAAGTTATAGACAGAGTTGCTGGTGTTGGTCAACACTTAATTCCATATAATAAATTACCACTTGTTCTATTTAAAATGATCTTATTATTTTTCATTAGAACTATCTATTATAACACTTCTCTCATAAGGATTTTCAAAAAACATAATATTTCTGATACTTACAAGTAATTTTCAAGTTATTTTTTATTGATTCTGACCATCTAACCTTGACCTTTTGCTTATACAAGATGGGCAATATGAAAGGTCAAGGTTAGGATGTCAAAATAAAAAAAGAATAACTTTCTTTAGAGTATCATTTAGAAATATTTCCCAGTTGAAATAAATGTTTTAATGAATAATAAATTCAAAAAATAAAAATACAATGTTTTGATGCAGTAATAGTGATAATTAAGCCCTTCCCAAACATATATGTTTTAAGTAAGCTTATCGTTGTCCCGGGATTATCATATTATTGTATGTTTATGCAGTTGGTGAGATAATACTTTTTATTTCATTTCGAACAACTATCAAACCAACTTTTAGATTTTCCTTATGGGATCAACTTATAAGCCTTCCCTTTCAGTGCAATGGATGGGTGCTACCCTGAAGGTGGAATCTCAACGGAACAGACACTTTACTGTTCTATATACGTGAAAACTGCAACAATTTACTCCAAGGCGTAAGGAACCAGAAGAATCGATTTTTTTCAACCCTTGCATAGCACCCATAAAAAACGACAGGATTATTTAACAATAGATGGGCATTTCTACGTTGGATCAGAGTGATTGTGCACTCTACCAAGTATTAAAGTGTCACTGCTATGAGAACATGCTGTTTAGTGCCGTATATTCCCCAAGATATGTTACTCCAAGCTCTTTGAAGGCAGGGGAATCCATTTATTTATTACTAGTATATAATCCCTAAAGGAAAGATTTGGATATTTAAGTATGGATCAACACTTTTGTCTCAAATTATCTGTGCACACTTCGTAGGATCAATATCTTGCTATCTTGCCATATATGCAACCCCATAATGAACTGACTTTGTGTCCCATCTTGCTTTCATGGGGAAGTGAGAAAATATGGATCAAACGGTAGTTTCTGCTAGCAATACATTCTTTGGTAACTTGGTGCAATACTAAAACTAGGATGAGTCAGGCTTGACCTGAAACCCTTCAAAAACCAGTTTCAGGTACTGGAGCAATTCTTTAAACTTTCAGAAGATAGAACCCAACATCAAACCAACCTTGTTCCACATATTGCTCTTGTTGGATATCAAGTAAATACGGATCAGAGTGTTGTACCAGTGTGCTGATTGGAAAATGTTTCACACACATAGTATATACATATATAGATAAAAGAATTGAATTACACGCATACACACACATATTTACATATTACATTTCAAATCAGAAAAACATTTGAGCCAACAGATTTGTTTCCTCATTTCATCACATCACTGTAAAACATGTAAACAGCATATTATCACTCTACAACCACAGCAAGTCATTTTGAAGAAGTTGGTGGCAACCAATAAAATGCATAAAAGCCTGCCACATGATAAAAAAAAACATTTGTTTTTCTCTTCTATTTTGTCTTTGCCTCCCAATTGTCAAATTATCATCATTCTGTCAGATTACCTCATTCCCCACGACAAATATACATACATACATCTATATGTATAATATCTATATAGAAAGCTATATTGATTGTGTGATATCCTCTGGGTCCAAGTTGAACAAAGTGAAGTAACAAAGTAACTGACAAATGAAAAGAAAACATTTGATTGTCTGTATGGAGTCTTTGCATCATTTTCAAATGGAGACAGTATTTTCTAAATTTCTCCAGTTCATTTCTCCATGTTGTATTCTGTCGGCCTCTGTTTGTGACCTCCGGGGATCTATGTTGCTTGTCATGAAGTCCATCGGTTGTCTCTCATTTTTGCAACATGGCCTGCCCATTGCCATTTAAGTATTCTAATATATCATATGATGTCTCTGATTCCTTTTTTCTTCCTTATATACTATGCTGTCTTGTGATCTCTCCATGTGAGGTTGAGCATGATTCTCTCATGTGTGCGTTGCACGCTTCTCAATTTGTAGGTTTGTCTCCTGGTTGGGTTCCATGTTTCAGCTCCATAAGTGACTGCATTGGTTGTATACTCTTCTCTTTAGGATTATTAAGATCATCTTATTTCTAAAGGTTAAGCTTGCTCTGCAAAAGGCTCGCCACCCAAGGGCGATTATTCACTTGATCTGTTCCTCTTTTGTGGTTTTCATAGAGATTCGTTGTCTTAGGTAGATGCAGTGGTCTACTTTCCCCAGTTTTGTATCTTTGAATTTGATAGTTATGTCCTTGTTCTCAAAGTGAACGTTGCACATGATTTTGGAATTACTTCATCATGAACATCAAAGTTTTTGAATCTACACAGTAGAAGGCTTATTTATAATGAGCTGACCATGAGGCAAGGACGACTATTGTCTTGTGTTATTCTCCTGGCTTTTTGAGTGAGGTGCCACAGAAGTGAGACACACGATCCTTAAAAGGTCTGTTATCTTTTGTGGAATTGACAACTGTCACTACAGACCGCTGAGAGTGAAACATAAGATCATACGAACAACATCACTATTAGAAGCAATCTGCAGAATCAGAGCAGAGGAAAAGTGAGTGAACTCTTTGGCAAACCACCTTATTGACTCAGGCAGTTGCGATAAACAACTATTACCCCCATTGTTATCTTTGACAGCAATTGATATAAATATATATGTATTTTTCTCTGTTGATGTATATGATTCTTTTGTTGGTAATGAGTTAAAAAGTATCTATAGGGAATCTCAAAGAAAATTTGAGCATCATTCCTGAGATGAGAACTCCATCTCTGAGTAGAGAACAATAATCTGTTTTTTGTTTGATTGCTGGGAACCACGTATGGCTCCCTTCACGAGATATTAGAAAGTCTTTTCTCACAACAACATGATATGCATAATTTTTAGGAGGGGAAACACTTGCTATCATGAACATATAAGTTGTAGACAGAGTCGCTGGTGTTGGTCAACACTTAATTCCATATAATAAATTACCACTTGTACTATTTAAAATGATCTTATTATTTTCTATTAGAGTTATCTATTTAAACACTTCTCTCATAATGATTTTTGAAAAAACACAATATTTCTGATACTTACAAGTAATTTTCAAGTTATTTTTTATGGATTCTGACCATCTAACCTTGACCTTTTGCTTATACAAGGGGGGCAATATGAAAGGTCAAGGTTAGGATGTCAAAATAGAAAAAGAATAACTTTCTTTAGAGTATCATTTAGAAATATTTCCCAATTGAAATAAATGTTTTAAAGGTCAAAGTTGAAGGGTCACAATGAAACCACTGGATATCATGATTCACAACATGGTTCCCCAGATATCATATGTAAAATCTTATCCGGCAAAAAATAAGATGTTGTGATGAATTAGACTAGTTCAGGAAGTACTGGCTCTGCACCACCTAGGATGGAGAGATCTGGCAAATCTTTTATCAAAATGTTCTTGCTGCATACATATTCATTTCAGTGAAGATTTTGTAAGATTTCTAAGACATCTTTCTGTAGAGTAATTGTTTACAAACTAGTTCTGCAGATTATTAAAACTTAACTCAGTGCTTACCAAATGTTGTGGTGTGCAGAGGTGGCTTATGGCATCTGCAGACTCTGCTGCTGCGGGATTTGCTGGAGCTCTAGGGGTGCAATACATCCGAGGAACCCTGCAAAATCTAAAAGAAATAATCAAAAGAAAATCTAAAAAATCAGTCAGATTAAGTGCCACTACTGCTTTGTGCTAAACTCAGCTAAACTTGGTAAATATCAAAGACACCATGCTGTTGTATAGTGATTCAGAACAATGGGTGAATGCCTTGCGAGCGGAGTATTTCAATACTTTTGGGCAGTGGCGTATCGTGCTTTGTATCTAGGGCGGGCTCTGCACTACAGATGCACAAAATCATAAGAATATTTTAGTGTCCAACACCATTATCAGCGAATAATAGAGTCCAATCTGAATTTTGTTTTTCTTCCATTAATTCTCTTGTTTTTTTCTTTATTTGTTCGCTGTTTACAACACCAAATGAGCCACGGAGCTTTACAATGCACAATAAGGACTACCTTCCCAAAATTCTACCAAAAAGGCTTTTATGATTTGTTTACTTTTATAGACATTGAAATATTTTTACATTTTTATGCATCCTTAGCACAGAGCACTCCAAAGATACAAATCACCATACACCACTGATTGAGGGGCAATTTAAAATTTAGGTGTGAAGAGAGAAAAGCATTTTACCCAAAAGAGAATCAAAAAGACTTGACTGATTTATTCCTTATATTACAATGTGCGACAATCACATCGGAAGTAAAGACATAATGGTCAAAATCAAAGATGCAGAAGTGGAGAAAAGGGGAACACTGCATCTACCTAGGACATCAGATCTCTTTTGAATCTTCAAAAAGAGAAGAAATCAAACGGTGAATCACTCTAGTATGGCAAGACTATAGCAGAGCCAGCTCAACTTTCAAAAACTAAAAGATCCCGTTAGTCCTAAAAACAAGGGCATACAACCAATGCATCCTCGCTATAGTCACCTATGGAGCTGAAGCATAGAACCTAACCAAGAGTCTGACCTGAAAACTCAGAAGCATACAATGTGCACAGGGGATAATCATACTCAACTTCACATAGAGAGATCACACGGCAGCACATCATATCAAGGAGAAAATAAGAGTCCGACATATCATGGAATCCCTTAGAAAACCCAAATGGCAATGGGCTGGTCATATTGTGAGAATGGCAGACAACCACTAGACATCACAACTCACAATGTGGATCCCCAGATATCACATGCACAATTGAAGCCAGCAGAATACAAGATGGAGAGACAAACTAGACAAGTTCAGAAAGTATTGGTGCTGTGACGCCCATGATAGAGAGTTGTGGCTAATTCTGACGAAGATCTATGTTTGATGACTGATGTTAAAAGATTGATGATGATGATAATGATTAATTCCTGATTATACAACACTATGATTTATAATTACAAAATATCATTACTTACTAATTTTACAATAGATTCCATAGTAAGAAATGATCAACTTATTAACATTGTCAGGTATAAAAGCAAATAGGTAGTTTTGTAATGTTGATATAAAATTTCATGCAATAAAGAAATTATAAAAAAGTGTATTAAAGTTCATGTATCAATATTTTCTAACAAAGAATCTCTCACATGATATATGATAATTTTTAGATGAACCTGGATGTACATCTGTAAAACACTTTTTGGTCGGTCAGTCAGTTGGTCCTTGATATCAACCATCCCCATATTCCTTTTTTTCCTCCTACTCCACCTTCTGCAACTACTACCATGACTACTGATACTGAATATCAATTTTTCTCAGCTGTATTATGTAGGATTGATATGAAACTAAAAATGGCATATGTATTATTGACCTTATGGTTCTTGTTTTATAGTAAGAGGGGCATCAAATTTTGGGAGACATCAGAATGGGGCACCAAATAAAAAAGGTTGAGAACCACTACTGTAAGGCAATGCTTTGTAAATTAATCCAACAAACCATTTTGGGTGGTGTTGATTTGGTCGGAGTTTCTTTTTTTGCTGAAGGGGTTCCCCCCTCTACTGGTCGATTTTTTTCTTTTTTTTTTTCTTTCAGTTGAGTTAGTAGTCTCTCGGCCATTTTGAATTTTTCTTTACCCGGACTAGCCCAACTGCCAACACGTTTAGCCCCGTCTCTGTATGTCTGTGGGGTCTCTCCTTTTTTTCTTTCTGGACTGTTGGTGTCAACCGGATTGGAAGGCTTTGGGGACTGAAGTACCGCTGTTTGGGCCTTCCTTCCGTCTTTTCCCACTAACTGCCACTCTCCATTTGTCTTTTCCTCCTCAGTTGCCAACACTTTTTGTGGCGATGGAGTCGGACACTTGGGAGAGGGGGGGCGAAGATGCTCCCCTGTTGTCGACCTGATCTTTTTGGTCCCAGTTGTGGGCTGGTCTGCTATCGACCTCCTTTCTACAGTAGAGGCAGACGGGGGGGAATCTTTATTTAGGTCTGCCGGAATCAAAGGTGCCTTTTTACCTTTGCAAGCAGCAGAGAGGTGACCAGTCTCTCCGCATAGCCAACACACTGGTCGTCTGCCAGTAACAATTACTGGCATTTTCCGTCTCTCCACGTCCAAGCAGTTGGGAATGGAGGTGAAGGCTTTATATTCGACCATCAGGTCGAATCTTTATTCGCCACGCATTCGGTCAGAGGACACCGAGACAATGTCTCCGAACTGCAGAAAAAAAGCTCCTAAATGTTCCCCCAATACGAATGGGGGTACTTCAAATATTGTTACCCTGGTCCTTCTACAACCAAGGTATTCGACACGAAGGATATGGTCTTTGGTGTGTAATTCCTTTTTTGTCAGGTCTTTACAATCTTCCTCCGTGGGCAACAATACGTCCCACAAGGCAAAACCTCGTCCTTTTACAACTTGTTGGAATTTTACTCCCAACCCGGTCAGTGATTTAATCACTAGGTCTTTTGTGGATTTGACAATCTTTTTGGTTTTTCTGTCAACCACAAAGACAGACACCGTTCTCTTTTCGATATTCCTCAGTTCGGGCATATCTACAAGAAGACCATCTTCTTTTACAAGATGTTCGTACTTCTTACATTTATCCACGAACTCTGCAATATCATACATAAATGAAGGCGGGGATTTCCAATGGTTAGGAGAGTCCCCACTTGACTTTTTTTCTGTTTGTGTGTGTTCCCCCTGTTCGGGGCATGTGTCTTGTTTTAGTCTATCCCCCGTAACAAGGGGAGATTTTTCGTTTTTCTTTTCTTCAACTTTTTCGGGCGTCCGAAATAAAGCCTTCATGGCCTTATTCACGTCCTCGGCCATTGTACAGGGCTCGAAAAAAGCTTGGCAGTGACTCAAATGTCCGGGTAAAATTCCGCAAGACTCGTTTTTTTTTTCTTCGACTTTTTCGGGCGTGCGAAATAAAGCCTTCATGGCCTTATTCACGTCCTCGGCCATTATACAGGGCTAAGATGGGGTAAATAAAAATAAAAAGAAAATTGTTTTGGAAAAAAAAAAAAACAACCCACCTCGAAAAAAGCTTGGCAGTGACTCAAATGTCCGGGTAAAAATCCGCAAGACTCGTTTTTTTTTTTTCTCATTTTTGGTCTTTCAAAATGGCACTATACGTCTTGCCTGAGCGGCAGTCAAAGATTGGACTGGTCCAAAACAACCTGTGCCAGGTAAGTATATTATTTGTTTTGGCAGTGACTCAAATGTCCGGGTAAAATTCCGCAAGACTCGTTTTTTTTTTTTTTCTTATTTTTGGTCTTTCAAAATGGTATCGGAGAATGGCACTATACGTCTTGCCTGAGCGGCGGTCAAAGATTGGACTCCTCACAACAACATGATATTATTTATTTCCTGAAAGGGAAAAAAAAAATTACAGGCTTTCCTCACAGGAAAATCGGACATGCGGTCCAATAGGGGAAGTGGGGAAGGTTTTTGGTCATCACTATCTTAACTTTAAACTTAGCTAGTCTCATTTACTGACCCGTTCGTACCAACATTGTTCCTTTCACCATAACATCTCATTTGTTCAGAAAAGAAAATCTTTCTTACTTCTATCACCAAAATCCCGCATGTTCTCTGTGTAATTTCTAACTAAAGGTTTTTATATACAATTTTATTGAGGGGAGGGCTGAGAATGTGAAAGTTGTACACTTAAAAGATTCTCAGATGAAAATGATCGTTAGTATGTCTGGATGACCCCCCCTCAAATTCTAATATTGCAGACAAAGCGAGTTAACCAGTCGAAAAAGTGGATGTGGGAGGAAATATGAAAGAACGAAAAAAAAAAAAAAAAAAAAAAAAATCCCACGTCCGCTGGAGAACTCTGCCTTCTGTCACCTACACGGGGGAGGGGAAGGGTAATGTTAAAAAAAAAAAAAGGGGGGACTAAAAAACAAAAACTGGCCGATGATCATTTGCTCTCTAGCTAAGTTAAACCAGCTTAACAAAAGAAAATGTGACTTATTCTACCTTAATCTGGGCTGGGTTGGCACATTTTTTCCGGTTCTCAAAATTCTTTTAACCAGTCACTTCTAAATGCCACTCAATTTTCGCATCTATTTCTCTACACAATCGTGCACAATTCACCCACCTTTCGTTGAACTCCGACTAGGAGAGCCGTAACCTCTCGGCCTTGATTTTCACTTTAAGCTGATGTTTAAAAAAAAACAATCAGTTGGCCGGAGGAAAAGCGCTCGCCCCCGTGAAATTCCTTCTGTCTCGTCGTCCAAACCACGACTATCATAATGCTAAGTAAGCACTTTAAAATATAAAATTCTATTTTTCCTAGCGACAGTATTACATTACTGCACACGGCGCTGGCATCCAAGGCAAAAAAGGATGTGCGGAGGGCGCGAACCATGTAGTCTTCAATCAGTCCACACAACGGGCGTACGACACTGCAGTGAAAGAAGGCGTGCTCAAGAGACTCCTCCAAGTCACCGCAGCGAACGCATTCTGGTGAATCTACCAGTCCCGCTGCGAACGACCGCTTGCCGACCCAGAGCGCGCTCCGAATGACTAGCCAGGAGAGTGATGCCTCGTTATTGTTGAGACATTTCATCCCGGGAGCCCAAGGCCACAACGAGTGACCCTCTCTCTTCGTCAGACCCAGCTCCCCGATCAGATCGTCTCAGACGGACCCCCTGACTATCTCCTGATATAATATTTTCCTCGACAACGGTCGGGTTTCGGGTAGGCCTTCCTTTACCCATGAGAAGACTCTCAGTGCTTGTCGACATTCGCGGTAGAAGGAGCATTCGTTTCGGGGTACACGGCGGGCCTCCCCTCTATCCGAACGCACGCTTCTCAAGGCTGGGAAGGCCTTCTTGGCGTCTTCTTTCCAGAAATCGCCGTTCCCTTCATGTGGTGTACACATCCGCTCTAGGAATTTTAACCGTAACGTATGTCGACGAATCTTAACGTTTGGCATACCCAGACCGCCTTAAGATGGATGGAGCTGGCAGATCTCGCGACGTACCGTGGGTTGTCTGTGACCCCAGAGGAGTCTGAACAGAGCAGCCTCTAGCTTAGCTAGCTGGGTAGACGGGAGAGGAAGTGCCGATAGTCGATAAAGAATGAACGGGTAAATATGCGAAGCGCACACCTCCGCCCTCCCCTTCAAAGAAAGATTCCTTCGACTCCACACCTTAACTGTTTTGTCGACCAAGAACGTACAGCATAGCCGAAAGTGGACAACCTTGACGGACAGATCTAGATAGACTGAAAGGCTTCGACTTGACTCCATTCACTTCCACTATAGCACTGGGAGACGCATACAGGATGTGTATCCAGGAGCGAAAGTCCTGGCCGAAGCCAGCCGCAGACAAGATGGACTCCAGAAAACGGTGGTCAACCCTATCGAAAGCCTTGGACTGATCTGATTTGATCAGCGCAGCTCCATTGTCGACTTTTTCGACGATCGTGCGCACCAGATGCAGATTATCTTGGATAGTCCTCCCCTTAACAGAACATGTCTGTTCGGGGCCAATCAGACTAGCCAGCACAGTCTGCAAACGGTTCGACAGGATCTTGGCCAAAATCTTTAACTCTGTGTTCAACATAGTTAAGGGCCTAAAATTGTCTACCCCGTCCCCTCCATCTTTGTCCTTGCGTAGCAATTTCACCACACCCCTGCTAAAGCGTTGGGGAATGCTCCCCTGCTTTAACCAGTGGTTGAACATCACTGTTAGCAGATGGACGAAGATGGGCGACAGCCTCAAGTACAATTCGTGTGGCAGACCGTCAATCCCTGGAGTCTTCTCTTCTCCGACGGTACCAAGCGCCACCTGGACCTCCACCTCTGTAATGAGCCCCTCGCACCGAGCCGTCTCAGTCGCATCGAGGCGAGGGAAATCGGCCAAATTGGCGTCGAACTGAGCCGAGCTCAGACCAGGCTCCCTAGTGAAAAGCTGCTGAAAGTAAGAGCGAAATACCTCGCAGACACCTTCGTTTGTGGTCACGTGTCGTCCATCCGGTGATGTGACTCTAGCGATATGTCGACTCGAAGCATTCTGAGTTTCTTCTGCGCGCAGTTCTGCGGCCATATTCGTCGCCTCGGGAGACATTCTTTTTAACTTAGATCTAACTACCAGAGCTTGATCCTTTTTGATAAGCAAAGAGGCCAGCTCTGCTTTAGCTATGACTGTTTCAGCCGCATCTCCGCTACGTACAGCCTGATCTAAGCGGCTTTCCAATGTCGCTCGTGCCGCTAATCTATTTAAATTGAGTCTTTTACTATAGTTGGCAGCAAACGACCTAATCTTATCTTTTAGATTGCCCCACCATTTATTTCCTACTACTGAACCAGTTAGTTCCTTTAGTATTATTAATGTTAACTGGTCTCGAAAGTCCCTCTCGTCCAGTAAAGAGGAGTTGAACTTCCAATATCCAGTCATTTTAATTTTAGGTCTACCTAGATTTACCCGGACCCTCACTAGTCTATGATCCGAATAAAGTACATCATGAAAACTTGGACACTCTAACAAGCCTACGTCGACTCTCTTAACTAATACCCGGTCGATGTAACTATAGCGTTGCATCGAGTTCGGGTTGCCTCTAGCAGTCCAAGTCCATACTATTTTAGAGGGGTGCTCGTTTCGGAACTTGTCGACTAGGTCTAGCCTGTCGATCAGGTTTCGAAACGGAGTCACGTCTTGGTTAGTAGTGTTATTCCTATTCTCTTGTCTATCTAAATCGGGATCAAGGACGGCATTCCAATCCCCCGCTAGAATTACCCGTTTCGACGTCGTCACGAAGGGCTTGATCCGCCGAAAAAAATCGGCTCGCTCGGCCTGGTTATTGGGCCCATAAACCCTGATCAATCGAAACTCGTCACTTTTTATGGTAACGTCCAACACACACAATCTGCCTACCTGGTCGGCGAAAGCAAGGGAACACGACGCATTCAAAGATCGGCTTACCAGCCAAGAAACACCCCTTGCACGACTATTAAAATATGCTGAGAAAAGGCGAAACTTTTTTTACTCAGTATGTTCTCATAGTCGGCCAAAGTAAAGTGTGTCTCTTGTACACAACATATATTCACACCCAAGTGCTGAAGATTACGAACGAGTTTAGTTCTTTTACTCTCGTTCCTCAGCCCTTGGCCATTCACACTTGCTTAAAAGAGTGCTATTTATCCGTCTACTGGCGTTGAGAACCTGAAACGAACATATTGGGGTCAGAACACCGATGGCCCGCCCAATTGACTCGTGACCCATTTCGGTCTTAATATCTGTGTCATGGGACAAGCCACCGATGTGTCCAGGGAACGTTAGCTTAGCAGCCCTATAGAGGGAAGGGTGCATAAAAACCGGGGCCCTCCCAGCACAAAATTGTTCAAATTTTTTTAAAAGTTTCATGTGTCCAATCGGCCAGTGGGGGGGGGGGACATGTTGAAGGTGTTGTTGGCTTCCTTCAGCATGCTCCATACCTGTCGCGAACCGAGACCCATTCTGACTACAGTCAGAACTCTGCCAGCCTTTGGATAGTTGGTAGGGTCCTCCACAATCTTATTGTCTGCCATCTTGAAATTGTGGAGGACCTTTAGTTCTTTCTGTGTCTTGACTGGTAGGTCGTTCTTTTCATAAATGTCCGGGTCAATGCGACATATATCCCTCCCCCTTTTATATTTTGCTTTCAGGTTCTTTTTTTTTTTTCGGGGGTTCATCTAGTGAGCCGCTGCCTACTGACGGGCTCCTGTGTCGTTTAGGTGCTGGTGTTTGTGTTGGGGTAGATTGGGGAGGGGCAAAATCAGTTTCTTGTGTTTTTGTGGTAGGCAGCTTTGATGTCGGTGTTGTTGTTGGTGGTGTTGTTTTTGTGAGGGGGATGGGACACACAGAAGTGCTAGGTTGGGGAGATGAAACCTTTTTGGGTGGTGTTGTTTTAGTCGGAGTTTCCTTTTTAGCGGGATGTGGAGAAGCTGAAGGGGTTCCCCCCTCTACTGGTCGATTTTTTCTTTTTTTTTTCTTTCAGTTGGGTCAGCAGTCTCTCGGCCATCTTGAATTTTTCTTTACCCGGACAAGCCCAACTGCTAACACCTTTAGCCCCGTCTGCATACGTCTGTGGGTCTCTCCTTTTTTTCTTTCTGGACTGCTGGTGTCAACCGGATTGGAAGGTTTTGGGGATTGAAGTACCGCTGTTTGGGCCTTCCTTCCGTCTTTTCCCACTAACTGCCACTCTCCATTTGTCTTCTCCTCCTCAGTTGCCAACACTTTTTGTGGCGATGGAGTCAGACACTTGGGAGGGGGGGGGGCGAAGATGCTCCCCTGTTGAGGACCTGATCTTTTTGGGCCCGATAGTGGGCTTGTCTGCTATAGACCTCTTTTCTACAGTAGAGGCAGACGGAGGGGGATCTTTGTAATGGTCTGCCGGAATCAAAGGTGCCTTTTTACCTTTGCAAGCAGCAGAGAGGTGACCAGTCTCTCCGCATAGCCAACACACTGGTCGTCTGCCAGTAACAATTACTGGCAGTTTCCGGCTCTCCGCGTCCAAGCAGTTGGGAATGGAGATGAAGGCTTTATGATCGACCATCAGGTCGAATCTCCATTTGCCTCGCATTCGGTCAGAGGACACCGAGACAATATCTCCGAACTGAGGGAGAAAAGCTCCTAAATGTTCCCCCAATATGAATGGGGGTACTTCAAATATTGTTACCCTGGTCCTTCTACGACCAAGGTATTCTACACGAAGGATATGATCTTTAGAGTGTAATTCCTTTTTTGTCAGGTCTTTACAATCCTCCTCCGTGGGCAACAATACGTCCCACAAGGCAAAACCTCGTCCTTTCACAACTTGTTGGAATTTTACTCCCAACCCGGTCAGTGATTTAATCACTAGGTCTTTTGTGGATTTGACAATCTTTTTGGTTTTTCTGTCAACCACAAAGACAGACACCGTTCTCTTTTCGATATTCCTCAGTTCGGGCATATCTACAAGAAGACCATCTTCTTTTACAAGATGTTCGTACTTCTTACATTTATCCACGAACTCTGCAATATCGTACATAAATGAGGGCGGAGATTTCCACTGGTTAGGAGAGTCCCTACTTGACTTTTTTTCTGTTTGTGTGTGTTCCCCCTGTTCGGGGCATGTGTCTTGTTTTAGTCCATTTTTCCCCCCGTAACAAGGGGAGATTTTTCGTCTTTCTTGTCTTTGTTTTTTACGGGCGTACGAAATAAAGCCTTCATGGCCTTATTAACGTCCCCGGCCATTGTACAGGGCTAGGAAGGGGTAAATAAAGATAAAATAAAAGTTTAAAAAAAAAACAAAAAAACCCACCTCGAGAAAGCTTGGCAGTTTTCTAAATGTCCAGGTAAAATTCTGCAAGACTCGTTTTTTTCTTTTTTTGGTAATTCAAAATGGTACCGGAGAACGTCACTATACGTCTTGCCTGAGCGGCGGTCAAAGATTGGACTGATCCAAAACAACCTGTGCCAGGGTGCTATGCTAGGGTTGGAAAAAATTGATTCTTCTGGTTCCTTACGCCTTGGAGTAAATTGTTGCAGTTTTCACGTATATAGAACAGTAAAGTGTCTGTTCCGTTGAGATTCCACCTTCAGGGTAGCACCCATCCATTGCACTGAAAGGGAAGGCTTATAAGTTGATCCCATAAGGAAAATCTAAAAGTCGGTTTCATAGTTGTTAAAGGTGAAATAAAAAGTATTATTTCACCAACTACATAAACATACAATATGATAATCCCGAGACAACGACAAGCTTACTTAAAACATGTATGTTTATGAAGGGCTTAATTATCACGATTACTGCATCAAAACATTCTATTTCTCTTTTTGAATTTATTGTTCATCAAAACATTTATTTCAATTGGGAAATATTTCTAAATGATACTCTGAAGATTGTTATTCTTTTTCTATTTTGCCATCCTAACCTTGACCTTTCATTTTGCCCACCTTGTATACGCAAAAGGTCAAGGTTAGATGGTCAGAATCAATAGAAATAACTTGAAAATTACTTGTAAGTATCATAATTAATATGTTTTTTTGAAAATCCTTATGAGAGAAGTGTTTAAATAGATTGTTCTAATGGAAAATAATAAGATCAATCTAAATAGTGCAAGTGGTAAATTATTATATGGAATTAAGTGTTGAATCAACACCAGCAACTCTGTCTACAACTTATATGTTCATGATAGCAAGTGTTGAACTTCCTAAAATTATGCATATCATGTTGTTGTGAGAAAAGACTTTCTAATATCTCTTGACGGGATCCATACGTGGTTCCCAACAATCAAACAAAAAACAGATTATTATTCTCAACTCAGAGATGGAGTTCTCCTCTCAGAAATCAAGCTCAAAATTTTTGGAGATTCTCTATTGATATTTTTTTAACTTTTTACCAACAAAAGAATCATATACATCGAGAGAGAAAGATATATCTATATCAATTGTTGTCAAAGTTAAGAATGGGGGTAATAGTTGTTTATTGCCTGAGTCAATAAGGTGGTTTGCCAAAGAGTTCACTCACTTTTCCTCTGCTCTGATTCTGCAGATTGCTTCTAATAGTGATGTTGTTCATAAGATCTTATGTTTCACTCTCAGTGGTCTGTAGTGACAGTTGTCAATTCCACAAAAGATAACACACCTTTTAAGGATTGTGTGTCTCACTTGTGTGGCACCTCACTCAAAAAGCCAGGAGAATAACACAAGACAATAGTCGTCCTTGCCTCATGGTCAGCTCATTATAAATAAACCTTCTACTGTGTATATTCCAAAACTCTCATGTTCATGATGAAGTAATTCCCAAATCATGTGCAACATTCACATTGAGAACAAGGACATAACTATCAAATTCAAAGATACAAAACTGGGGAAAGTAAACCACTACATCTACCTAAGACAAAGAATCTCCATGAAATCCACAAAAGAGGAAGAGATCGAGTGAATAATCGCCCTTGGGTGGCAAGCCTTTCGCAGAGCAAGCTCAACCTTTAGAAATAAGACGATCCTAATAATCCTAAAGAGAAGAGTATACAACTAATGCAGTCACTTATGGAGCTGAAACATGGAACCCAACCAAGAGATAGACCTACAAATTGAGAAGCGTGCAACGCACACATGAGAGAATCATGCTCATCCTCACATGGAGAGATCACAAGACAGCATAGTATATAAGGAAGAAAAAAGGGAGTCAGAGACATCATATGATATATTAGAAAACTTAAATGGCAATGGGCAGGCCATGTTGCAAGAATGAGAGACAACCGATGGACTTCATGACAAGCAACATAGATCCCCGGAGGTCACAAACAGAGGCCGACAGAATACAACATGGAGAAATTGAGAAAATACTGTCTCCATTTGAAAATGATGCAAAGACTCCAGTACAGACAATCAAATGTTTTCTTTTCATTTGTCAGTTACTTTGTTACATCACTTTGTTCAACTTGGCACCAGAGGATATCACACAATCAAGATAGCTTTCTATACATATATTATACATATAGATGTATGTATGTATATTTGTCGTGGGGAATGAGGTAATCTGACAGAATGATGATAATTTGACAATTGGGAGGCAAAGACAAAATAGAAGAGAAAAACAAATGTTTTTTTTTATCATGTGGCAGGCTTTTATGCGTTTTATTGGTTGCCACCAACTTCTTCAAAATGACTTGCAGTGGTTGTAGAGTGATAATATGCTGTTTACATGTTTTACAGTGATGTGATGAAATGAGGAAACAAACCTATTGGCTCGAATGTTTTCTGATTTGAAATGTATTATGTAAATATGTGTGTGTATGGGTGCAATTCAATTTTTTTATCTATATATGTATATATTTTGTGTGTGAAGCATTTTTCAATCAGCACACTGTTACAACACTCTGATCCGTATTTACTTGATTTCCAACGAGAGCAATATGTCGAACAAGGTTGGTTTAATGTTGGGTTCTATCTTCTGAAAGTTTAAAGAATTGCTCCTGTACCTGAAACTGGTTTTTGAAGGGCTTCAGGTCAAGCCTGACTCATCCTAGTTTTAGTATTGCACCTGCGTCAAGTTACCAAAGAATGTATTGCTAGCAGAAACTACCTTTTGATCCATATTTTCTCACTTCCCCATGAAAGCGAGATGGGACACAAGGTCAGTTCATTATGGGCTTGCATATATGGCAAGATAGCAAGATATTGATCCTACGAAGTGTGCACAGATAATTTAAGACAAAAGTGTTGATCCATACTTAAATATCCAAATCTTTCCTTTAGGGATTATATACTAGTAATAAATAAATGGATTCCCCTGCCTTCAAAGAGCTTGGAGTAACATATCTTGGGGAATATACTGCACTAAACAGCATGTTCTCATAGCAGTGACACTTTAATACTTGGTAGAGTGCACAATCACTCTGATCCAACGTAGAAATGCCCATCTATTGTTAAATAATCCTGGCTTTTTTTATGAGTGCTATGCTAGGGTTGAAAAAAGTCGATTCCTCTGGTTCCTCACGCCTTGGAGTAAATTGTTGCAGTTTTCAGGTATATAGAAAAGTAAAGTGTCCGTTCCGTTGAGATTCCACCTTCAGTGCAGCACCCATCCATTGCACTGAAAGGGAAGGCTTATAAGTTGATCCCATAAGGAAAATCTTAAAGTTGGTTTGATAGTTGTTCGAAATGAAATAAAAAGTATTATCTCACCAAGTGCATAAACATACAATAATATGATAATCCCGAGACAACGACAAGCTTACTTAGAACATGTATATAGTGGGAAGGGCTTAATTATCACTATTACTGCATCAAAACATTGCATTTTTTTTTTGAATTTATTATTCATTAAAACATTTATTTCAATTGGGAAATATTTCTAAATGATACTCTGAAGATTGTTATTCTTTTTCTATTTTGCCATCCTAACCTTGACCTTTCAAATTACTTGTTAGTATCAAAATTTATATGTTTTTTTGAAAATCATTACGAGAGAAGTGTTTAAATAGATAGTTCTAATGGAAAATAATAAGTTTATTTTTAATATTACGAGTGGTAATTTATTATATGGGATTAAGTGTTGAACCAGCACCAGCAACTCTGTCTACAACATATATGTTCATGCTAACAAGTCTTGCCCCCTATAAAAATTACGCATATCATGTTGTTGTGAGAGAAGACTTTCTAATATCTCTTGACGGGATCCATACGTGGTTACCAGCAATCAAACAAAAAACAGATTATTATTCTCAACTCAGAGATGGAGTTCTCCTCTCAGAAATCATGCTCAAAATTTCTTTGAGATCCGTATAGATACTATTTCAACTTATTATCAACAAAAGAATCATGTACATCGAAAGACAAAGATGTTTTTTTTTTAAATCATTTTAAGAGAATTGTTCAAATAGATAGTTAAAATGAAAAAAAATAAGATCATTTCAAATTGTACAAGTGGTAATTTATTATATGGGATTAAGTGTTGAACCAACACCAGCAACTCTGTCTACAACATATATGTTCATGATAGCAAGTGCCCCCCCCCCCAAGCATATTGCATATCATGCAATCTCACCTTTCTCTGGCCTTTTCTTCGGTAGTGTAGTATCTGCTCCAAGGCATAGACCAAAGAGTCGGTACTGACACTTGCCCGTTGAATGGGTCGGAGATTGTTGTGTATCAAAGACCGAGTGCGCCGGTGCAAACGTTAGCCAATGAGGTTATGCTGAGGCTGCGTTTGCTAAGCGCATTGGGGAGCCTTTGGACTCGTCCTTAGGCTCTCCCATTATTACTCTGCCCAGCTGCGGGGTCTTTCCCTGGGGCAGCACTGCTCCATTGCACTTAAAGGGGCAGGTCCCCTGGTGGATGCTTTCGTAGCTGACGTTGTCTAGCCATTACGATGAGCTTTTTGAGGGAATAACCCATTTTCTTCAAATTTTGCATACAAAGCATTTGACCACAAAGCCTTTTATTTATTTACAAATATATATACAACGTTTTCGTCAATGAACAAATGAAACCTTACAGAAAATTGATGATAATGAAATAAGATCAATTTCCTCCCACAAGGCATTTCTTCAAGAAGATTATCTTTGGCTTAAATCATAAATGGTCTGTTCTTTATTAGATTGTTGGGAACCACGTATGGCTCCCTTCAAGAGATAATAGAAAGTCTATTCTCACAACAACATTGATATGCAATATTATATTTATTTTCAAAAAGAAAAATACGACATGAAGTCAAAAGGGGGTGTGGGGAAATTTTAATTGGTCAACATCTTTCCTAATTTTATCTTAGCTATTCCCATGCACTGACCGTATCTCGCTATATTGTCCTATTCACCATAACAACACATTTTTCCCAATCTCTTCCATACTACATTTACCAAAATACCAGACTTACTCTATGATGAACCATTTCTAAACCCTTATTTACAATTTTTGTGGGGTGGGGGAATAAAATTTAGATAAATATTTACAAAATAAAAGGAACCCCAATGATTGATACATATTTACGAAAAAAATGGGAAAAACGATATCAGTATGTGACCTACCCACAAGGACCTAATATGGCAGAACAGCAAGTTAACTGGTCAAAAAAGATGAATGCTGAGGCGAAAATTAACCTCAAAATCCTCTGGAGAACTTTACCTTCTGTCATATAACGGGGGAGGGGCGGGGTAATCGAAAACGAAAAAGTGGGGACTAAAAAAAAGCGGGGGAGTTGATGCTCATTCTCTCCCAAGCTAAGAAACAGTTGACTTACTGAAAAGTAAAAACTAATCTACTCCAACTTGGGCTGGGTTGTCGTGTTTGTGTTAGAACCTCAAAATTCTTTTACTTTTTACTCCAGTTTAGCATCTTTCACTCTACAGAGTCGGCCCACTCTCACCCACCTTCCGTTGAATTCCGACCAAGGGAGCCTTTCCCTCTCGACCCTGATCTTAACTTTAAGCTGATACTTAAAGAAAGCGATCAGTTGTTCGGGAGTGAAATGCTCTCCTTCGTGGAACCCCTTCTGACGCGTCGTCCAAATCACCATTCTCATCACGCCAAGTAAGGACACTAGCACTAAATGTGCATCTTTTTCTAACGATGGGAACACATTGCTACAGACAGCGCTGGCATCAAGGGCAAAAAATGTACCCTGACGATGCTAACTATGTAGCCTTCAACTAGCTTGCACAGCGGCTGCACCACACAGCAGTGAAAGAAGGCGTGCTCAAGAGACTCCTCTATGTCACCGCAGCCCACGCACTCTGGAGACTCCACCAGACCCGCTGCAAAAAGCCGTTTGCCGACCCAGAGAGCATTCCGAATGACTAGCCAGGTGAGGGACGCCTCCTTGTTATTGAGGCACCTTGCACGGCCCGTCCGTCCAGACAAAGGGACCAGGGAGAAGGCAACCTCTCCACGAGTCCAGCAACAAGCCTTCCGACTTGCTGCAGTTGGTTTGGGCCCCTGCCACCATCTAATACCTTTGGATTTCTACGCTGACTTGCCTGATCTCGGCAATGCTCGTTACAAGCTAAGTCACATCGTCAACGTAGGCAGTGTACTTGACTGGCGTGTGACAGCCAGGCAAAGTAATTCCGCGTAGGGCTGGATTCGCCTTTACTTTGCTCAGGAAAGGTTCCAGCGCAAGAATGTACAGCATCGGCGAAAGTGGACAACCTTGACGAACTGATCTGGACAACCGAAAGGCTTTCGACCTCACTCCATTCACCTCCACCACCGAGCTGGGGGACGCATACAAGAGACGAATCCAGGAGTGAAAGATCTGACCGAAGCCAGCTGCGGACAAGACGGACTCGAGAAAACCATGACCAACCCTATCGAACGCTTTGGACTGATCTAATTTGATCAGCGTGGCTCCATTGTCAACTTTCTCAATGATCGTGCGTACCGTGTGCAGATTATCCTGGATAGTCCGACCTTTTACAGAACAAATCTGCTCGGGGTCAATCAGACCATCCAGCACAGGCTGCAGCCGGTTTGATAGGACCTTGGCCAAAATCTTCATTCAACAGAGTTATGGGCCTGAAGTTATCTACTCCGTCCCCTCCATCTTTGTCTTTGCGTAGCTACTTCACCACCCCCATGGTAAAGTGATGGGGAATATTCCCCTGCTTCAACCAGTGGTTAAAGATAGCTGCCAGCAAATGGACAAATATGGACGACAGCCTCAAATACACCTCGTAAGGCAAACCATCGATTTCCGGAGTCTTCTCCTTCTCCGCGCTCTTTAGCGCTTCCCGGATTTCCTCCTCTGTTATGAGCCCCTCGCACCCAGCTGCTTCAGTTGCCTCAAGGCGAGGGAAGTCGGCTAAATACGTGTCGAACTGAGCAGAACTCAGACCAGCCTCCCTTGTGAATAGCTCCTGGAAGTTGGCACGAAACACCTCGCAGATACCTTCGTTTGTGGTCACAAGTCGTCCGTCCGGTGACGTGACACTAGAGATATGCCGGCTCGACACACTCTGAATTTCTTTTGCTCGCAGTTCCGCAGCCATATTCGTTGCCTCGGGGGACATTCTTTTTAACCTAGCTCTAACTACTAGAGCTCGATCCTTCTTGGCATGTAAGGAGGCTAGCTCTACCTTAGTTAGTTGAACCTGGCTAGAGTCTCCACCCTCAACGGCCCGTTCTATCCGAGATTCTACTGCCTTTTGTGCCGCTAGTCTCTCTAGCTTGAGTCGCCTACTATAATCGGCAGCAAAAGACCTATTTTATTTTTGAGGTGCCCCCAGAATGGCCCCCGTCAATTCCCGCTGAATTACTAATGCCAGCTGGTCCTGAAAATCCTCCACGTCCACGAGGGATGTGTTGAATTTCCAGTAACCAGACTTGTAGGGCATAGCTGTACCTAAGTTCATTAGGACCCTTACTAATCTATGGTCCGAGAATGGGATGCTATGGAAACTTAGACATCCTAAGAGGAGAACTCCATCTCTGAGTTGAGAACAATAATCTGTTTTTTGTTTGATTGCTGGGAACCACGTATGGATCCCTTCACGAGATATTAGAAAGTCTTTTCTCACAACAACATGATATTATTTATTTCCTGAAAGGGAAAAAAAATTACAGGCTTTCCTCACAGGAAAATCGGACACGCGGTCCAATAGGGGAAGTGGGGAAGGTTTTTGGTCATCACTATCTTAACTTTAAACTTATCTAGTCTCATTTACTGACCCGTTCGTACCAACATTGTTCCTTTCACCATAACATCTCATTCATTCAGAAAAGAAAATCTTTCTTACTTCTATCACCAAAATCCCGCATGTTCTCTGTGTAATTTCTAACTAAAGGTTTTTATATACAATTTTATTGAGGGGAGGGCTAAGAATGTGAAAGTTGTACACTTAAAAGATTCTCAGATGAAAATGATCGTTAGTATGTCTGGATGACCCCCCTCAAATTCTAATATGGCAGACAAAGCGAGTTAACCAGTCGAAAAAGTGGATGTGGGAGGAAAAAGTGAAAGAACGAAAGAAAAAAAAAAACAAAAAAACCCACGTCCGCCGGATAACTCTGCCTTCTGTCTGGAAAGAAGACACCAAGAAGGCCTTCCCAGTCTTGAGAAGCGTACGTTCGGATAGGGGAGAGGCCCGCCGTGTACCCCGAAACGAATGCTCCTTCTACCGCGAATGTCGACAAGCTCTGAGGGTCTTCTCACGGGTAAAGGAAGGCCTACCTGAAACCCGACCGTTGTCGAGGAAGATATTATATCAGGAAATAGTCGGGGGGACCGTCCGAGACGATCTGATCGGGGAGCTGGGTCTGTCGAAGGGAGAGGGTCGCTCGTTGTGGCCTTGGGCTCCCGGGATGAAATGTCTCAGCAACAACGAGGCATCACTCTCCTGGCTAGTGATTCGGAACGCGCTCTGGGTCGGCAAGCGGTCGTTCGCAGCGGGACTGGTAGATTCACCAGAATGCGTTCGCTGCGGTGACTTGGAGGAGTCTCTTGAGCACGCCTTCTTTCACTGCAGTGTCGTACGCCCGTTGTGTGGACTGATTGAAGACTACATGGTTCGCGCCCTCCGCAAACCTTTTTTTGCCTTGGATGCCAGCGCCGTGTGCAGTAATGTAATACTGTCGCTAGGAAAAATAGAATTTTATATTCTAAAGTGCTTACTTAGCATTATGAGAGTCGTGGTTTGGACGACGAGACAGAAGGAATTTCACGGGGGCGAGCGCTTTTCCTCCGGCCAACTGATTGTTTTTTTTAAACATCAGCTTAAAGTGAAAGTCAAGGCCGAGAGATTGCGGCCCTCCTTGTCGGTGTTCAACGAAAGGTGGGTGAATTGTGCACGATTGTGTAGAGAAATAGATGCGAAAATTGAGTGGCATTTAGAAGTGATTGGTTAAAAGAATTTTGAGAACCGGAAAAAAATGTGTCAACCCAGCCCAGATTAAGGTAGAATAAGTCACATTTTCTTTTGTTAAGCTGGTTTAACTTAGCTAGAGAGCGAATGATCATCGGCCTGTTTTTATTTTTTTAGTCCCCCTTTTTTTTTTTTTTTTTTTTCCCCTTCCCCTCCCCCGGGGAATTTTAACCGTAACGTATGTCGACGAATCTTAACGTTTGGCATTCCCAGACCGCCTTCAGATGGATGGAGCTGGCAGATCTCGCGACGTACCGTGGGTTGTCTGTGACCCCAGAGGAGTCTGAACAGAGCAGCCTCTAGCTTAGCTAGCTGGGTAGACGGGAGAGGAAGTACCGAGAGTCGGTAAAGAATGAGGGGGTAAATATGCGAAGCGCACACCTCCGCCCTCCCCTTCAAGGAAAGATTCCTTCGACTCCACACCTTAACTGTTTCGTCGACCTTCTCCTGCACCTCCGACCAATTTTTCTCCAGCTGAAGGTCAGGACCGAACCAGACGCCGAGTATCTGGCAAGGCCCGTCCGTCCAGCTAAAGGGACCCGGCAGAGGACAACCTCTCCACGCGCCCAGCCGTAAGCCTTCCGACTTACTGCAGTTGGTTTTGGCCCCTGCCACTGTCTCATACTTTCTGATTTCTTTGCTGACTTCCATAATCTCGGCATTGCTCGCTACAAGCAAAGTTATGTCGTCAACATAAGCGGTGTATCTGGCTGAGATGTTGGCACCAGGTAAGGTTATTCCGCTTAGGACCGGGTTCGCCTTCAAATTGCGTAGGAACGGTTCCAACGCAAGAACATACAGCATCGGCGAAAGTGGACAACCTTGACGGACAGATCTAGATAGACTGAAAGGCTTCGACTTGACTCCATTCACTTCCACTATAGCACTGGGGGACGCATACAGGATGCGTATCCAGGAGCGAAAGTCCTGGCCGAAGCCAGCCGCAGACAAGATGGACTCCAGAAAACGATGGTCAACCCTATCGAAAGCCTTGGACTGAATATTTATTTTCAAAAAATTGAAAAATTTGACATGAAGTCGGAGGGGGGGGGTATAAGGTTTGGTCGATTCTATTCCTTATCTTATCTTAGCTAGTCTCATTCACTGACCCAATCTCCCTATATACATCCATTCACCAAAACAACACATTTTTCCTGGTCTCTCTCATACTGCATTTACCATAACATCAGATTCTCTCTATGATGGAAAACTACTCTAAACCCATATTTACAATTTTGTGTGTGTGGGGGGGAATAAAATTGTGATGAATATTTACAAATAAAAATGAACCCCAATGATTGATATATATTTACAAAAAAAAGCGAAAACGAAATTAGTATGTGACCCCCCCACAAAAGACCTAAAATGGCAGAACAGTAAGTTAACCAGACGAAAAATGGATGTCGAGAGAAAAAAAAAAAAAAACACTCTCAAACATCCTCTGGAAAACTTTACCTTCTGTCATCTAGAGGGGGAGGGAATGGGAATCGAAAAAAGCAGAGGACAGAAAAAAAGGGGGGGCTGATGATCATTCACTCTCTAGCTAAGAAACCTTGGACTTAATAGAAAAGGAAAATCTAAACTATCCTAACCTGGGCTGGGTTAGCACGTTCGTGTCAGGACTGCAAAATCCTTACTTGACCAATAGATCTCAAAAAAACCACTCTAATTCAGCACCTTTCACTCGACACAGTCGGGCAACTCTCACCCACCTTCCGTTGAATTCCGACCAAGGGAGCCTTTCCCTCTCGACCCTGATTTTAACTTTGAGCTGATGCCCAAAGTATGCAATCAGTTGTTCGGGAGTGAAATGCTCTCCTTCGTGGAACCCCTTCTGACGCGTCGTCCAAATCACCATTCGCATCACGCCAAGTAAGCACATTAGCACTATATGTGCGTCCTTTTCCAACGATGGGAACACATTGCTGCAGACAACACTGGCATCCAAGGCAAAAAACCGTGCCCTGATGATGCGAACCATGTAGCCTTCAACTAGCTTGCACAGCGGATGCACCGCGCTGCAGTGGAAGAAGGCGTGCTCAATAGACTCCTCCATTTCACCACAGCGTATGCACTCTGGTGAATCTACCAGACCCGCTGCAAAAAGCCGTTTGCCGACCCAGAGAGCATTCCGTATGACTAGCCAGGTGAGGGACGCCTCGTTGTTATTGAGGCACCTCAGTCCGGGCGTCCAAGGCCAGATTGAGCGACTCTCCGCCCTCGTCAAACCGATCCCCTCGATCATTTCGTCTCGAACGGACCCCCTCACTATTACCCGATATAATGCCCTCCTCGACAACGACTGGGTGTCGTTGAGGCATTCCTTCACCCGAGAAAAAACTCGGAGAGCGTGTCGGCATTCTCGATAGAAAGAGCATTCCGCCCGGGGTCTACGGCGGGCCTCACCCCCGTCGTCGGAATGCACGTTTCTTAAGGCTGGGAAAGCCTTCCTGGCGTCTTCTTTCCAGAATTCGCCGTTCTGCTCTTCTTGCGTACACATCCGACCTAAGAAAGTCAAGCGTAAGGTATGTTGCCGAGCTACGATGTTCGGCATTCCTAGGCCGCCTTCCGCAGGTTGGAGCTGACAGATCTTGCGAGATACCATAGGCTGCCTGTGACCCCAGAGGAGTCGAAACATGGCAACTTCCAACTTTCGTCGGTCGGTACACGGAAGAGGGAGCACTGAAAGTCGGTAAAGGATAAGGGGGTAGATGTGAGAGACGCACACCTCGGCCCTACCCTTGAAGGAGAGCTTCCTCCGAGTCCACAGATTAACTGCTTTCTCTACCTTTTCCAGTACACCCGACCAATTTTTCTCCAACTGGAGGTCGGGACCGAACCAGACGCCGAGTATCTTGCACGGCCCTTCCGTCCAGGCAAAGGGACCAGGGAGAGAGCGCCCTCTCCACGAGTCCAGCAACAAGCCCTCAGACTTGCCGCAGTTGGCTTTGGCCCCTGTCACCGTCTCATACCTTTGGATCTCTACGCTGATTTCCCTGATCTCGGCACTGCTCGTTACAAGCAAAGTTATGTCATCAACGTAGGCGGTATACTTGACTGGCGTGTGACCACCAGGCAAGGTTAGCCCGCGCAGGACCGGGTTCGCCTTTACTTTGCGCAGGAAAGGTTCCAGCGCAAGAATGTACAGCATCGGCGAAAGTGGACAACCTTGACGAACTGATCTGGACAACCGAAAGGCTTTCGACCTCACTCCATTCACCTCCACCACCGAGCTGGGGGATGCATACAAAAGACGAATCCAGGAGCGAAAGATCACACCGAATCCAGACGCGGACAAGACAGACTCGAGAAAACGATGGTCGACCCTATCGAATGCTTTGGACTGATCTAACTTGATCAGCGCGGCTCCATTGTCGACTTTCTCAATGATCGTGCGCACCGTGTGCAGATTATCTTGGATAGTCCGACCCTTAACAGAACATGTCTGTTCGGGGCCAATCAGACTAGCCAGCACAGTCTGCAAACGGTTCGACAGGATCTTGGCCAAAATCTTTAACTCTGTGTTCAACATAGTTAAGGGCCTAAAATTGTCTACCCCGTCCCCTCCATCTTTGTCCTTGCGTAGCAATTTCACCACACCCCTGCTAAAGCGTTGGGGAATGCTCCCCTGCTTTAACCAGTGGTTGAACATCACTGTTAGCAGATGGACGAAGATGGGCGACAGCCTCAAGTACAATTCGTATGGCAGACCGTCGATCCCCGGAGTCTTCTCTTTTCCGACGGTACCAAGCGCCACCTGGACCTCCACCTCTGTAATGAGCCCCTCGCACCTAGCCGTTTCAGTCGCATCGAGGCGAGGGAAATCGGCCAAATAGGCGTCGAACTGAGCCGAGCTCAGACCAGGCTCCCTAGTGAAAAGCTGCTGAAAGTAAGAGCGAAATACCTCGCAGACACCTTCGTTTGTGGTCACGTGTCGTCCATCCGGTGATGTGACTCTAGCGATATGTCGACTCGAAGCATTCTGAGTTTCTTCTGCGCGCAGTTCTGCGGCCATATTCGTCGCCTCGGGAGACATTCTTTTTAACTTAGATCTAACTACCAGAGCTTGATCCTTTTTGATAAGCAAAGAGGCCAGCTCTGCTTTAGCTATGACTGTTTCAGCCGCATCTCCGCTACGTACAGCCTGATTTAAGCGGCTTTCCAATGTCGTTCGTGCCGCTAATCTATTTAAATTGAGTCTTTTACTATAGTCGGCAGCAAACGACCTAATCTTATCTTTTAGACTGCCCCACCATTTATTTCCTACTACTGAACCAGTTAGTTCCTTTAATATTAGTAATGTTAACTGGTCTCGAAAGTCCCTCTCGTCCAGTAAAGATGAGTTGAACTTCCAATATCCAGTCATTTTAATTTTAGGTCTACCTAGATTTACCTGGACCCTCACTAGTCTATGATCCGAATAAAGTACATCATGAAAACTTGGACACTCTAACAAGCCTACGTCGACTCTCTTAACTAATACCCGGTCGATGTAACTATAGCGTTGTATCGAGTTCGGGTTGCCTCTAGCAGTCCAAGTCCATACTATTTTAGAGGGGTGCTCGTTTCGGAACTTGTCGACCAGGTCTAGCCTGTCGATCAGGTTTCGAAACGGAGTCACGTCTTGGTTAGTAGCGTTATTCCTATTCTCTTGTCTATCTAAATCGGGATCAAGGACGGCATTCCAATCTCCCGCTAGAATTACCCGTTTCGACGTCGTCACGAAGGGCTCGATCCGCCGAAAAAAAGTGGCTCGCTCGGCCTGGTTATTGGGCCCATAAACCCCAATCAATTGAAACTCGTCACTTTTTATGGTAACGTCCAACACACACACAATCTGCCTGCCAGGTCGGCGTAAGCAAGGGAACACGTCGCATTCAAAGATCGGCTTACTAGCCAAGAAACACCTCTTGCACGACTATTAAAACATGCTGAGAAAAGACGAATCTTTCTACTCAGTACGTTCTCATAGTCGGCCAAAGTAAAGTGTGTCTCTTGTACACAACATATATTCACTCCCAAGTGCTGAAGATTACGAACGAGTTTAGTTCTTTTACTCTCGTTCCTCAGCCCTTGGCCATTCACACTTGCTAAAAAGAGTGCCATTTATCCGTCTACTGGGGCTGAGAACCCGAAACGAACATGTCGGGGGTCAGAACACCGATGGCCCGCCCCATTGACTCGTGACCCATTTCGGTCTTAATATCTCCGTCATGGGACAAGCCACCGATGTGTCCCGGGAATGCTAGCTTAGCAGCCCTATAGAGGGAAGGGTGCATAAAAACCGGGGCCCTCCCAGCACAAAATTGTTCAAGTTTTTTTTAACTTTTTATCCGTCCAATCGGCCAGCGGGGGGGACATGTTGAAGGTGTTGTTAGCTTCCTTCAGCATGCTCCATACCTGTCGTGAACCGAGACCCGTTCTGACTACATTCAGAACTCTGCCAGCCTTTGGATAGTTGGTAGGGTCCTCCACATTCTTATTGTCTGCCAACTTGAAATTGTGGAGGACTTTTAGTTCTTTCTGTGTTTTGACTGGTAGGTCGTTCTTTTCATGAATGTCCGGGTCAACGCGACATATGTCTCTCCCCCTTTTATATTTTGCTTTCGGTTCTTTTTTTTTCGGGGGTTCTTCTAGTGAGCCGCTGCCTACTGACGGGCTCCTGTGTCGTTTCGGTGCAGGTGTTTGTGTTGGAGTATGTGTTGGGGTAGATTGGGGAGGGGCAGAATCAGTTTCTTGTGTTGTTGTGGTAGGCAGCTTGGATGTCGGTGTTGTTATTTTTGATGTTGTTTTTGTGCAGGGGATGGGACACACAGAAGTGCTAGGTTGGGGAGAGGAAACATTTTTGGGTGGTGTTGATTTGGTCGGAGTTTCTTTTTGTGCTGAAGGGGTTCCCCTCTCTACTGGTCTATTTTTTTCTTTTTTTTTTCTTTCAGTTGAGTTAGTAGTCTCTCGGCCATTTTGAATTTTTCTTTACCCGGACTAGCCCAACTGCCAACACGTTTAGCCCTGTCTGTGTATGTCTGTGGGGTCTCTCCTTTTTTTCTTTCTGGACTGTTGGTGTCAACTGGATTGGAAGGCTTTGGGGACTGAAGTACCGCTGTTTGGGCCTTACTTCCGTCTTTTCCCACTAACTGCCACTCTCCATTTGTCTTCTCCTCCTCAGTTGCCAACACTTTTTGTGGCGATGGAGTCGGACACTTGGGAGAGGGGGGGGCGAAGATGCTCCCCTGTTGTCGACCTGATTTTTTTGGTCCCAGTTGTGGGCTGGTCTGCTATCGACCTCTTTTCTACAGTAGAGGCAGACGGGGGGGGGGGGGGGGAATCATTATTTAGGTCTTCCTGAATCAAAGGTGCCTTTTTACCTTTGCAAGCAGCAGAGAGGTGACCAGTCTCTCCGCATAGCCAACACACTGGTCGTCTGCCAGTAACAATTACTGGCATTTTCCGGCTCTCCACGTCTAAGCAGTTGGGAATGGAGGTGAAGGCTTTATATTCGACCATCAGGTCGAATCTCCATTCGCTACGCATTCGGTCAGAGGACACCGAGACAATGTCTCCGAACTGCAGAAAAAAAGCTCCTAAATGTTCCCCCAATACGAATGGGGGTACTTCAAATATTGTTACCCTGGTCCTTCTACGACCAAGGTATTCGACACGAAGGATATGGTCTTTGGTGTGTAATTCCTTTTTTGTCAGGTCTTTACAATCTTCCTCCGTGGGCAACAATACGTCCCAAAAGGCAAAACCTCGTCCTTTCACAACTTGTTGGAATTTCACTCCCAACCCGGTCAGTGATTTAATCACTAGGTCTTTTGTGGATTTGACAATCTTTTTGGTTTTTCTGTCAACCACAAAGACAGACACCGTTCTCTTTTCGATATTCCTCAGTTCGGGTATATCTACAAGAAGACCATCTTCTTTTACAAGATGTTCGTACTTCTTACATTTATCCACGAACTCTGCAATATCGTACATAAATGAAGGCGGGGATTTCCACTGGTTAGGAGAGTCCCCACTTGACTTTTTTTCTGTTTGTGTGTGTTCCCCCTGTTCGGGGCATGTGTCTTGTTTTAGTCTATCCCCCGTAACAAGGGGAGATTTTTCGTTTTTCTTTTGTCTTTTTCGGGCGTACAAAATAAAGCCTTCATGGCCTTATTCACGTCCTCGGCCATTGTACAGGGCTCGAAAAAAGCTTGGCAGTGACTCAAATGTCCGGGTAAAATTCCGCAAGACTCGTTTTTTTTTTCTTCGACTTTTTCGGGCGTGCGAAATAAAGCCTTCATGGCCTTATTCACGTCCTCGGCCATTATACAGGGCTAAGATGGGGTAAATAAAAATAAAAAGAAAATTGTTTTGGAGAGAAAAAAAAAAAAAAAAAAAAAAAAAAAAAGACCCACCTCGAAAAAAGCTTGGCAGTGACTCAAATGTCCGGGTAAAAATCCGCAAGACTCGTTTTTTTTTTGTTTTTTTTTTTCTTATTTTTGGTCTTTCAAAATGGCACTATAAGTCTTGCCTGAGCGGCAGTCAAAGATTGGACTGGTCCAAAACAACCTGTGCCAGGTAAGTATATTATTTGTTTTGGCAGTGACTCAAATGTCCGGGTAAAATTCCGCGAGACTCGTTTTTTTTTGTTTTTTTTTCTCATTTTTGTTCTTTCAAAATGGTACCGGAGAATGGCACTATACGTCTTGCCTGAGCGGCGGTCAAAGATTGGACTCCTCACAACAACATGATACACATATGCAATGGAGGGGCAAGACTTGCTATCATGAACATATATGTTGTAGACAGAGTCGCTGGTGTTGGTCAACACTTAATTCCATATAAGAAATTATTTCTTGTACTGTATTAAAAGATCTGATTATTTTCCATTAGAACTATTTATTTAAATATTTCTCCCAATAGCATTTTCTGACAAATATATTTTTAATGGTACTTAAAAGGAATTTTCATGTTGGTTCTTCTTGATTTTGTTCCTTGACCTTGACCTTCTATGATCACATGGTGAGCACCATGAAAGGTCAAGGTTGAAGTGTCACAATGAAAAATGATTCAAAATTCCTTTAACGTACCAATTCAAATGTATTTTTTGAAAAGTTTAAATCTGAGAAATTTCCAAAAGGATAGTTTCAAGGGAAAATGATAAAATGTTTTGATGCAGTAATATTCAATCAAGATTCCATACGACTACAAGTTGAAACTAAAGAATTGAAACATGTGAAAATCTAAAAGGATTACAAGAGTATATAGAAAAGGATTTAACAGAAAACCTGTTCCAGAAAAAAGCGCAAAGCAAAGCAAAGCAAAGCTAAGCTAAGCTATATTTTTCACCCTGAAATAAGCCTCACCCACTGCATATATTTTCAAGTAGGTGTGTCCTTGTGTCAAGATTATTACATTGCATATCACTTGCCCATGTAGTTGATGAGGAAAGACTTTCTATTTTCTCTGAGAAACAATCTAACAAAAATAGTTGGTTTAAAATTCTTTATCATCTTCCCTGTCAGTGCAATAGATAGATGCTCTCCTGAAAGCGGAACCTCTAAATTTTGTTCAGAATCGATCGATAACATTGAAAAGGCTTATCAACATTGCTATTTGGAAGAGTTGCCAAACTGGTTAGTTAGTTAGCTTTCAACTAGAGACCAATACCTGTTTGGAAAGAATGCAATCATAGGCAAGAAACATAGAATGTGTGCTTTCTCAAATACTTATCCACAGGTACATTCATACGAACATTTCAGTAAGTATGTGTCATATAGTTGTAAGATACTAATGTTATTTATATATGTCTGGTATATTGATATGAAATAGTTTTTTAGTTTGTATATACTTATGAGCTGTACTTCTTTTATTAGTACACCATCTTTTATTCAAAGAGTGATGCATGATTCCTCATAGAAAATTACCGCTCAACCATATTAAAAGATTTAATTACTTGTCTTTGAAGTCATCTACTTCTCTCATGAAAAAATATGTCCGTCATAATTCCTTACGAGAAATTTAGGGTGATTTTTTTCTGATTTTGATAACTTAACCATGACCTTTTATGTTTATAAGGGAAGCAAAAAGGGTTATAATTACTTTTCTTTTTAACAAGCAGTATGTTTTTTTCAGCATACAAGGTAGTTATTAGATGACATGGCTGGTATGCACAAAGAAAACATTTTTTTTGTCACTTTTGGTGATCCATCCTCCAACTCTTACATAAGACACTGCAAATTTATGCAGACTGTAAGTAGCTGTTAGCAAGTGAAAGTAATTTAAGTACAAACTATCTTTGAACAGTATGGACAGGTAAATAGCCAACCTCGTGAACACATATATTTTTCACCATACTTGAAGTAAAAAGTAAGAAATACTTTAAAAGAACCAGTTAATCTATCATTAAATTAACTAATTTTCTTTGAATCCAATCTCTGTGTGAGTTATTTTATTTTTGAAGTTCAAATTTATCTTTTCACACTCTCAGCCATCATAATGTAATCAAAGTAATTTGTTTGGTACAAATGCAAGAACTTTTTTTAAAAAATCTGAAACCTGCTTTAATTACACTAAAGTATTTTCTAGTTTTATGGCTAACTTAATGCTATTTTGATGGAAATAAAAGCAAACAAACATTGTTCTTGGTTTTGTAAAAGGAAAATACCCAATTAAACTTTGAGAAAACATTATTGATGCGAATTGAAGACTTTGATAAAACCAGTCTATTTTCGACAATATTTCTGTTTATTCAACCAGCAACACAGAAACCATATAAAGCTTTGAAAAAACACTTCCTT